>WKFP01014243.1:42321-106842 GCA_011057875.1 Pterocles orientalis
CTGGAGACACCCTGGAGGGTATAAAATGAAAACGTAGAGGAAGAACGATTCCTTTTCAATGCATGCAAATTTACAGGCTGGCAACAGACCTGTTTGGCTTACTTTTGATTATAAATTCCTGTTTCTGTTTACTGCAGTCGAGACTTTAGAGTGGTTTGGATTGAGAAGTGGCACCATTTCCTTATACAGATGCAATTACAAGAAGACAGCTCATGACTGTTTATCCACTGACTCCATCACACCAGCTACAGCAGCTTGGATTTTACCGGAACGCAGAACACACCCCATTGGTTTTCCATTTACCAACACCCACTTGAACAGCTACACAAAAACCACCACCAGATTTACCCGAGAACGCAGAGAGAAGAAGTTCTGTACCAGGCCCCCCTGAAGGAAAATTCACCAGCCACAATTAATTTCTATGGACACTTTATTGAACGCTAGATTGAAGTGATCATGATCTAAACTGGGACCTTTCTCAAGCAAGCATACCAGGACACTGGTGTATTGGTCAGGAAAGGGCTGCCAGCAGAGCTCTGGGGTTGCAGAAGCAATATTGCTCCCCTATTTTATTTCAGGTTCTTCTATTTATGTTTTGGAAACAAACTGCTGTTAACAGTCAAGAGAATTCTGTCTTTAACCACTCTTAATCAGACTGCAAAAAGCAAGGGAACGTGCAACAAGGAATGATCCAGGCAGATGAACCCAAGAGGAAGTTTAGTATTATCTCTAACCAAAGGAAAGATTTTAGGAACATGGGAAAGTTTTAGGAACATGGAGACTTGGAAGACCTTAACAAGGCATTTCACCTGGGAGGAACAAACAGAAGTTTTTATTTAGAGGTGGACAGGGTGAGTACAGATTATTTTTATACTTCGTAAACACAGAATCTCTAATCCATTCTGCCATGTCACATATAAAACAAACCCACAGTAGAGATCCCTTTTCTTAATAGGTTAATCACGCATAAACCACAGGACATAAGAATTTAATGCCTATGACTGTTCAGGGACTTAGCTTGCTGATGAAAGGTAAAGGAGCATGAAAAGAAGCCTCTGCTATGCTTCAAGTAACAAGCAAACAAACAAACAGGTCTGTTCAAAACACTGCGAGTGTCCCACCCCTGCACATCCCTCTGTACAACAAAGCAAAATGCACATGGGCTATAGGGTGAATTATACCTACCACCGCCCTGAGAGAATTGTACAAGTTAGGACTGCAATACATCAGGTAGGAGAACTGAACTGTGCTTCCAGCTGCATTGTTTGAGTTATCTGTCATGAGGTTAGGAAAGACACAACCAAGCTCCTTGATTCCCAAAGGTATCAATTACAGTGTTTGTAATTTAGGTGGGAAGGTAATTAATGCAGCCAAAGTGCCTCAGACTGGCATGAGCGGTGTGTTTATGAGATCTCTGGTTCTACTGAAATTGACTACTCAACAAGAAATCCCCAAGAAATCCAAATTATACTGACACCTATCTGCTTTTATAATTCCCATTCCTCGGGAAACTTGCAATTTCAGTACTGATTTCAGACAGCCACCCAATATTTATTTATTTAACAACAACAAGAAGCAAATAGTTAAAAAATACTAAGAACACTGGTACAAAAAAACAAAGTTCCCTGGATCTCCAGGACAATTCCTTGTGAACCAACATTTGTTAAAACACACCACGTGAAATTTTCAGCTTTCTAGTTTCCTTCAACACGTTGTACCAAATCTAAGTGTATCACCAGACTGTAAACTTTATAGCCATGCTTGAAATTTAACAAAGGCTATAGAAAAAAAAAAGAGTAAAAATAATCTTGAATTACACATTGATTGTCCTCTCTCACTTCCTAATCACATTCTGTGGTGGTAGTCCATTCTTTTGTTATGTTTTTGCTGGAGAAAACAAGTCCAGAAGAAAGAATCTAGCTAGGCTAACTAATTTCAATTGCAAACCAGCACGGTTACTAAAGAGCATATTTGAGACCAGCAGCAGTGAAGCATTAATCTGATCTTGACAGACAACAGCAGCACATTTAGTTTTTGGAAACAAGCAGGTGACATGCTATCTGTACTTAAAATAACCAAAAATAAAGATTTTTGTACTTACCGTAAATATCCTTCTGCCAGTCCGATCAAAAGTTACACAGTATACAGAAGATAAGTGTCCTAAAATTCGTTTGTGCATCTTCATGTGTTGATAAACTGCAGTTGGAACGAGGCGTTCAAGTCTGTATTTTCCATTTAGTTTTCTTGAAAACAGGGTATCCACTACCAAATGTGTAAAGAAAAAAAAAAGAAAAGAAAAGGCATTTATATTAGTTTCATAAACTAAAATCCTTCTCCAGAAGTGAAAGTTTATTTCAATACTGGACCCCTTGCTGTATGAACAGCTTCCTACAGTAACTGTCATTCTGCCATAGTTAGGGAAAAACACACAGAGAAGTAGGCTACAACACAAACGCACAAAAAGGTAACGAATTTCAAGACAGAGAACATAAAGGTGTGATGCAGCTTTCAAATTTAAGTGCCCAAACATATGGCTCTCACTTTACACCTAGCCTGAGAAATTCAGGACCGAGGCAGCTTCTGTGGAGGAGTAAGCCACCTGAAGTTTAACCACCATAAGAGCATTCACGTAGCTTCTCCAAAGCAACCTGGTTTTCTACCCAACTATATACTCATCCATCACTTGCAAGACAATCAACTTTTTTTTTTTTTTAAGGAATATTGCTACTCACTACAGCTAAACAAACACATAAAAGTGTATATACAAATTTACCAAAACCTTACAGAAAATTCATATTTTGACTAACAAATTTTTTTTCAAGTTTAAAAGCTAGGAAGATCCAGGAGCAGGAATCTACTTTGTTTTAACAAAATAGAAATCCTCTATCAAGAACTTTAGTAAAGAAAATAAAGCTCAGCGTTATTAAACTGCTACTCACGCAACGAAGAGTATAACGCTTATTTGCATGAATACATAGACATTAGTCAAACAGTTCCTCATATCATCGTTAGGCTGAAGAAGGGCAATGAGGATATATTTTGTACTCCACAGAACTGTGATAAAGCAGACAATATATTCACATCTTCAACTTTCACATACCTGAAAAGCATAAATGCCCAACAATGTCCACTGCATTGCACACACACAGAAACAAGGTCTGAGAGAGTAGCCGACACTTTCATTACTACTCTGGTTAGGCACTCTTTATGTGTGCCCAAGGCTCATGCCTGTAGCAGTGAACTGAGCAGGACCAGGGCAGGGGTCTGGCCACTGAATCACATTCACTCCCTACCATCAACTGGGAAACCGCTACAAGCCTCTCACATCGCTGGGTTTTGGCCCAGACCAACTAGACACTGGTTCGTGACTCAGCACAGCTCAAACTACAATGAATACGCAAACTGGATTGTAGCTACTCTATACAGTGCAAAAACACTTAGTGGTATGGACAACTGCCAAGCCCACTGGCCTCAGGCCATAAGAACAGCCCTGAAACATTGCAGTTCACTGCCTACATAGCCCAAGGATTCAAGGAAGTTTTCCCAGTTCAAGATGCTTTGTAAAGGAGCAGGGTCATTAGCTGCGGAGGGAGGGAGGCACTTGTAGTTGACGCACAACTACAGCATTCAGGCTCTACCATATCCTCTTCACTCTCTCCTTATAAGAAGCTTTATGACAAAGCTTTTTCTTGCCAACAGTCTAGAACAGCAGGAAACCAAGACTAGTCTGGTCACAACATAGTTTGTTTCTGACAAATCATCCTACAGTTATTAAAAAAAAAAAAAAACACACACAAAAAACCCCACAACAAAACCACACACCACACCTCCTCCCCCAAAAAAACCCTCAAACACATACAGACACACACACACACAAAGCAAAGCAGGTCTTTGTCACAACACTAAAGTGATCACATACAATAATCTCGCCCTAGTCAGAAGGTTTGCTCTTAATGTACGACAGAGAAGGTTGTTGGAATTCAACTTCCAGCAATGCCTTCAAATGAAACCACAGCTCACAAAAAGTGCAAAAGCTTAACCAAAACTTTCATTTGCAAAGATGTTCTGTCAATAAATTGAAACTGTAAGCAGACTGTTTAGGGTAGAACAGCCAATAACGTCACATAAGCACGCAATTTTTAACATACATCCGAATTTATGAAAAACTTTTCAAAGTACTTGAGATAAATTTCAAGGTTTTATTTTTGGATTTTTTTTTTTCACTGAAGACAACTATGTTTAACAGAACCTAAGCCAGTGTTTCCGACTGTATTTTCACTGATGTGAAGTGGCAATGGGCAACTTGCTACTCATCCACATATCCCTGGGAAACTCAACGGTGAAATGTTCAGTAACAATCCATTTATCGGAGGAAATAAGAGGCAACGCTGTGATACTGGAAACAAGAAAACTGGAACCTGGCTCACTCTTTGGCTTTAATCAAAACTTAAAACATACAAAAATCCCAAAACTGCTTAAAAATAAAATTAAGTGAATTAAAAAGTGATTTGACGTGGAAAAAATATTATGAACTTACATTCTATGGGAAGAAAATCTTCTACCAAGATCATGCAACTGGGGGTGGGGGGAGAATCAATCTCCTGTAGGTTTGAAGACTGTCCATAAACACAGTTTGTAAAAGACTTCTCAAACTCTCTTTTTTTGGTGTTGCTTTGAACAAAATCCTCACATCCACCCTTATTCTTCAATACGGCCTTCTATTCAACTACATTTATACCTACTCTCACTGACTTTGCCAAGAGATCCAGCTTGATTTCTCTGACCTATTCCCATGTTTTTATTCCAAACACTGACAACTCCAATGTGTCACCCGAACACTTTGCGAGCACAATAGCATTTATTTTTCCCTCCAGAATACAGGCAAAAATTGAAAATAGCTGCATCTCAAAAACAAATTCCTGCAGCCGAACAATAAAATTGATTTTCTGGTGCAAGTCAAGGTGAGAAAGGTTACCAACTATTAATAATAATAATGCCTTTGTACTAATTAAAGGTCTTTGGTTTTATAATAATTGTAAAAAGGAACTTTGTTTTTTTAAAATCTCACTTCTACTGTTACAATCCATTGCTGCCAACAGCCTTAACATGAAAACCACACATCCCAGAGAGTCAAGATCACCTTATTTGTTTGGTTTTCCTCAGAACAATTTAGACATCAAACTTAAATATAAAGCTGATGAAGGTAAAGTGGTGGGAGTTTGCAGTGGAACTTAGGAAAGAGGATAGATTTTCTCTTCCTTGAAAGGTATTCAACAGGCACCAGCAGAACGCCTTCAAAGTTTTAGAATGTCTCCAACACACTCCCCACCCGAAACAGAACAAGCATCTCTGAGAAAAAACAGCAATCTGTAGAAGAAATGTGTGGGTCTGAAATATATGGTATTATTAGCTATGCTTTATTTTTTCCCATTGGCTTTCTTATTTTAGTTTTATCAAAGTGACCAATTCTATCACGTTATTTGCATGGTCTTACCCTGGAACGTGAAATATACCTTACAGATGGGGGACACTAATCTGCCTTAACCACTAGTCAGTCATAAACCCAATTTAATTTTTTGCCAAGTGTAAGTTACATTTTAAAAGAAGCACATGCAGAAATCATGATGGCTTATCTTTCATTTTCTTCCTTTCTGGAGTTGTATTTAACTAATTAAACTATTCTGAAGAACAGAATCTACCTGTGTTCCTCTTCCCTTCACACAAAAATTGAACCAGATTGAGAAGGAACCCTGAAGGACACCTGAAGAATATACTTGACTTACAACTCTTACCCATATTGAATCAAGTTACATAACCTGGGAGGCTGCACATGCCTCTAATGAATACCAAGGCACTCCCAGCTATTAACAATAGACTGCTAGACCACTCCTTTCACCCTCCAAGCTGGTGTTAACTGAATGTATCAAGGACTCAATTTTGGGTTGTTGTGTTTTTTCTCCCCTTCTGTAAAGATGCCCAGGACCAAAAAAGCAGTTGGAATTGCTCTCTACCTTCCTACAATTTTTATGTTCAACTTCTAAACTCTATGCAGTACCTCAAGTCTCCTGGCTCACAGATGACTGTCAATCAAGTAAAGCAGTTAAGCTTTAAGTCAGAATCTGTCTCTGGGCATTTCACGAAGGTAAAAATACACTAAATCCTCACTGGAGCACTTCTGAAAAAAATAAAAATTCTATATACATCTAAAACTTTACATATAATATTAATTTGCTCAATTGAAGTGACTGTTTCAAAAGGCAGAATGTGAAAACAGAAAAAAACCATACAACCCCAGGCATTTCCAAACTGCTCCCTAACTTCCATGCAATCCCCCTTACTTTCACTGGGTATCTGTTCAGTTGGTACTTTACGCAAAGTATAAGCGCCGTAAGATGTCTATGGCTCATTTCTTCTTGCACAACAAGTCATTTACTTCAGCATAATTCACTTTAGACTGGAATAAACATGCGTAATGTTACTTTTATACTGATCCTTAAACACAAAATGGTCTTTTCCTTTAGGTTTTTTACTATAATTAGCAGAATAATATTGTCACACAAAGCACTCTTGGGTCAGCTTTTAGGCCTGAAGTATTTACTATATTTCTAAAAACACACATCTACTCCGCTTTCAGCACCTCACACTCTCTTTACAGCAGCATCATTTAATAAGGAAACTGTGAGAGAAGTGCAAAATGCCTCAGAACTTTCCTTCAAGTGGACTATTCAGCAAGACCATGAAACACTACCTCAGAAAGGCAGATACATTCACCGGTCAGGAAAAACACTCTTTGCTGTCTGGGGCAAACAGCCAGTCTCATGCAGGTCTTCACACCTGAGTGACCAGCTTCCCCCCAAGAGCTCTGAGCTCAAAGCTCTCAAAGTGTTACACTCTGGCTCTGTGGCTTTTCAGTAGTTCCTGGAAATTACTGAAAAACAGTTCTTTTTCTGTTTCTGCATCCAAGAAGACAGGACCTTTAAGAAAACAAATTAGCATATGAAATAGCTCTCTTTGTTCTTAACTAAGCACTTCAGCAATTTTTAATAAGATACATTGCACAAGCGATAGCAACTGGACAAAGTTTATTCTGTATCAAGATCTGTTTCTCTTTATCACGTTTACAGATACTCTGTAGTTTTCTGGAGAAGCACACATTTGCACAGATATATTTTAACTGCATGTAAACCAGCTACCTACAAGGCAACTGGAACAACATACACAAAAATTTAATTCTGAAGAATATCCCATCAGCATCATAATTGCATTGATTTGTCATACTAGGAACAAATGAATATTTCTGTATGTTCACTGAAATGTAAATTAAGTTTTCCTGCACAAGACAGAAAGACCAGTATCTTTTCTGTTCCTCAACCATTAGTTGGTTCTCTACCTGAAATACATACAGCCTGAAGAGTAACAGGTGACAATTGGTTTTTGTTGGGCAAATACATAAAATACAGCCTTCCCAGGGGAAAAAGGAGACATTATTAACAAAAGAGAAGAAAACCTTCTAGTTCAATTTATAAAAGAAGTGTCATTGCAGTTCATTATTTCATTGAGAGGATCAGAGTAGAACAGAATAAATCAAAACCAAATACTTGAACACACAGCTCTGAACCAGACATCCGAAAAATCCAAATACACTTCACAGTTGAAAACATTCAGTTACCAGCACTTATCTCAATGTTTGGAAAAGGAAATTATTGGTCATGAAAAAGTGCTACGTTGAAATAACTGTAATTTTGCAAATATTCAGCGCTCTGCAAAAGGTTCAATAAAAATAACATTTATTTAGAAAGCCCTACTTGTTCTTCCCTAAAAAGAACCTGAAAGTTATTTTTCTGAACATTTAACTCCACTACCACGGCAACGCTACAACCTTCTTTGAACTCCAGCTGGCATGGATTTCATACACTGGTCTTTTTCCCTTTAAAAATTATATACCACGGAGCAAGCTACAGTACGATGCAAAACAGTCTTCTTCCATCTGATTTCTCCAACATGTTTTAAAATGCATTGCCAAGTAAAGGAAAAGGTAAGGCAACCACTAAAAAAACCTGAGTTATTAGAAAGCTCAGTCCTCCAGTCACCTTGCAGAAATAGCTCCTAATCTAACCCAAGATTTTCCAAGTTCACAATCTTCAAGCCAATGCACAGTGGGGAATTATTCTATTCAGCAACAAGCAATTTCTCGCCCACATCTAGAGCACGACACAGAAACAACTCTCTACACGAATACCAAAATAGCAGCTCTAAACAAAACCACACTGAACGGATGCAGGTGCTACCTGAGGGTGTAAGTGAATCACCTCTGACCAATACACATACCAGCTGAGGAGGTTCTGAAAACTAAGCTCTGAACAACCAGGAAAACCATGTTTTCTTCCTGTATTTCAAGCATCTACAGAAATATCACAGGAAAGCATGAAACTTGTGCTTTAAAATGAAAGAGCTACTAGCACACCAAATAGCTTGCCATCTGACCAAGCCAAAATTGGCAGTGCTGAACCGAAGAGCTTCTTAGCTGCAGCATGCTTCTGCTTCATCTGTTAAGCCAGAACCAGAGTTCTCTGGGTAAAGTGTAACGGTACGCATTTTGAGATTCGATTTACAGTTTCTTCAACATTACAAATAATATAAATAGCCCAAATTAAGCTCTCTCAACTCTCTATTTTATATACCTCTCTCACCCAATTCATGGAAATCTTGTGGGCTACCAACAGCCTCCAAAAGGAGTTTACAAATGGAAAATTTATCCGCAACTACCATTTTGGGATAAACCACTACTGTTCTGTTAACATCCACACTGGTAACTCGGTGTTATCGTTCCGCCTTCTGTGAACATCAGCAGAGAAAGATTAAAAGACACAAGTGACTCTGTACATTTTCCTATCCATGACAAAAGAAAAAGGATGCTCCTTAAAGAACCTCCTAAAATATCACACATCTCGATTCTACTAGCAACTAAAAAACGTGTATCTTCTTGTTAAAAGGTTGAAAGCTAAGAACATGTTTTAAAGACCATATGAGAGCTTAAAAATAGTAACAAGAAATAAGGGAAAGAAGAATACCTCTTTCAGCTTCTCAGTTTTTCAACAGTACAGACAGCACATGCATGCTTCATGATACAGCACAGCAAAGTATAAAGCACAGCTACAAAATTACTGAACAGACCAGAGAGCACGCTGGGGTGTGACACTCAAAGCTTTCCAAAGAAAATCATTACCAGTCTACACCACTTATTCTCCCCAACAATGGGTGCAGGCAATGCTGTCCTGGTTTTAAGTTGTTAATTAGTACTAATTATTCATGTACTGACAGCCTTATTACACCTTGAAGAAAAACAGTTTTATTTGTGTATTCTCACTGCTGAAATATATTTTATTCCATTTCACACTCCAAACACAAAATTAGCTTCAGAGCAGAACTAGTATATGGATTTACGTTAGCCATTTTTCCCTCAACATTCAAACCCGTAAATGTGACAACACAACACCTCAATAAAAATAACAATAAAGGTAAGGCATCCTCCCAAACAAGGACAAATATAAACAGAACTACTACTTAGTTCTCATCATCACAATAATCAGTCACTCACCCTGGCAGTTAGGTATCATCACAATGGCAATGCCAGAAGAAAACTGACTTACCTATACTAGGTGGACTGCCGTAATTCACAGGGGACTCTGGAGGCCTCCCACAGTGCAGCGCAGCAAGAGCAGATCCCTTCCATACAACATGTTTGCAACCTGTTTTAAAAGAATTACACAAAAAAAAAAAGTAGGAAAGTATTTTCTCATGCGAAAGCACAGAAAAGGCATGAAATATCAAGAATTCTCAAAATTCTCATAAAATATTCATACTTTTGTTTGTACGAAGCAAAGACTGTCTGCCAGCTCCTAATAACGTCTGCACTCCAGGGACACTTTGGGGAATTTCTTGCTCTAGAAGCGGTCCAAGTCGATGGCATATCTGAAGCAAGTGATCGGGTGCCAAGTGTCTGTAATATTTTACCTATTATATGAAAAAGCAAACAGAACATTTCATAAAGAACAGAATATTTTTGAAGAATTACTGGTTTAATAATTTTTTCTTCCAGATTGTGACATTAATTCATAAGAAAATTACAGTATATTAAGGATAAAAACAAATAATGACCTTTAAGTACAATAATTCATTCCAGCTGCTTCCAATTAATTCTATTCAGCACACACCACTTTGTAGAGAAAACTGCTGTTATTTACTACTTTCAGACTTTAAGGCATAGTTGGTCATAGACTAATAAGCTCCTTTATAAGGACAGTGAAAACTGTAAAGCATATATTCAATATTATATTTAAGCAGTGGTCTGATCACTTGAAGTTACTATACAATAAGGATTAGACAAAGATTGTTAAGGACAGCAAAATTTACAGAACTCTTGGAAGATTCACATATGCCAAATAAATGACACAGCTTTGTAGAAGACAATGAAAAAACACTCTGCCCCAACTCACCTAAGTTACAAGACCTTGTCAAAGCTCCACAACTGGATTTTTTTTTCCTACATCTAAAGCTCTTAAACAAAAATGTTGGCTTAAGTAATTCAATTTTCCAACTGGTATATGGGATACTCTTATTAAGCTACGAACACGACCTGTTTTTATACCTGCTTAGTTTTCAACTGCACAGTACCAGAACAGGCTCCTATTATCAGCAACAGATCTTCTCACCACTTAATTAGAACAATGTCGAACCAGTATTAATGACTGCCAAGACAAAACCAGTTCATTCTTTTGAACAACTATAATTCCAGATCAGATTATCTCATACAATGGAAAAAAGCTTCGAAATGTATATGTGACAACAGTAAAATCCTAATAACATAAAACTCTCAGTTAAGAAATGGCATTTTTAAAATGCATAAGCTATTGCCAGCTTTGAGTATAAAAAAGAAAATTTTAAATAATAAGATCAAAAGAACTCAGTTTTCTTCAGTTCTTGTACAGGATCTAGTGTGCAGCAGTTTTAAAGCCAGAAATAAGTCTTCACAGTTTTATTTTGCAGAAGGGAAAAAAAAAGTACTGCAGTAAAAGCTTGTGATGTTTTGCTATTCTGCAACTAGAGAAGGCCGTGACTGACATTTTATCAGAATGATGCTTCTGTGTTACACCAATGAACAGAAATATACCTCATTCTTCATCAAACGTGCTCCTATCGTGCTGACACACCATAGCCATTGCACGTATTCTAACAGTTTGTTAACATAAAGAGTGCTGACGGCTGAAGCTGAGGCTCTGGAAAAGCCCTGCTTACCCCAGTAATTCCCACCACCAACAGCACAACCTTCTAGTGAAGGAGGGAAAGTTCCCTCCTTTGCTTCTGTTGTGGTTCAACCCCAGCCGGCAGCTCAGCCCCACACTCACTCCCCCTCAGTGAGACGGTGGAGAAAATCAAAAGGATAAAGGAGTGAAAACTTGTGGGTTGAAATAAAGACAGTTTAACAGGTAAAGCAAAAGCAAAGCAAAATAAGGAACTCATTCACTATTTCCCATCAGTGGGCAGAAGTTTAGCTGTTTCCAGGAAAGAGGGGCTTTCCTTCTCCGAGTTATATTACATTTCTTAAAGCTTTGCAAGCTGTCTGAATCTGACTGCGTAGAAGTTAAATGACTTACAAAATTCACACAAGCTCAAAAAAAGAACAAGGCTTTTCTCTAAAAATATATCAGAAACTATATATTTTTTTTATAAAGTTACAGTTCACTGTACAGATCAGTTCATTTTAAATTACTAAATTTCATGTAAGCAGGCAGGTTTTAAACAGTGGCAAAAAATAATACACTAAACTCAGAACTTGCTATTCTGATTAATTTTTCTTATCAGAAAAATTAATTTACAGAAAAAATAACTTACAGAAGAAATCAGTCAAAATGTATGCTTGAGAGCCCTAAAATATCAGAATAGCCAGAGTGACAAAGCCATGTACAGTTTCTGCCATCACCAGCCCTGATCCATTCCTGTGGTTCTCCCTAGCTCCTATCAAAAGCACAAAAACTTACAAATACTGCCCTTCGTATCATTCTACCCGAAACCAGACTTCACATCTGCAGAATCTAAGCTTCTCTCTCAAAAGACTAATGAGTTGTTTTTTTTTTAACTACAAATATCAGAACTACATATACAATACAGTTGTCATTTTATTCTGCTCAAGACCCTTCAGTTTGACACACCCTCACAAAAATCTAAGTAAATCAGCTTTGACACATTGCAAAACTACAGCTAGCTGACATCGAGTCATACTTCTCATGATTTGTCATAAGCCATGTGTTCACTTTATTTTAGCAGAAACTAGGTAGGCTCAATTCCTTGTGCGGCTTTTAAAGCAAATGTTTTGAAAAGGGAGATTATTTGTATTATTCTTCATCATACCTGTTGAAGATCTTCTCTTAATACATACTTTACACCCACGCTATAGTCTCTCCTCATTTAAGTCCATTTGTGTGAAACCAGCTATTTATGCCAAATTACACTGCAGTTTTGTGATGCTTCTGCACAGTATTTGTCTGAATAATCAGTTTGCTACTAAGCAGCATCCACAACCAGCTCATTAACGAATTGATTCAACAACAGTAAGTGAGCTATATGCTTAAAAAAAGTGACTCTGGCCATCTAAACCCTTGTCAGTTCCAGAAAGTTTATAAAACTATTTCATGAACCATTCCTATACGTGACTGAAGTACATGCAAGAAACTTTTAAAAATAAAAAAAGCTTCATTTCACTGTAAGACTGCTAGGGAAAAAAGCCTCTCACTTCATTATAGGTTTTATCTGGACTGACTTATTTTCCTTCTCCTTTTATAAACAATGCAATGGTGGAACTTAAATAATTTATTAAAAACAGGCTATTAAATAAGTTTTATCCAGATGAAGTACTTTCTTCTCCATCAGAAGAAAATAACAATCTTCTTTTAACAATACTAATAGAGTATTTCAATTGAAAGGAACCTACAACAATCATCTAGTCCAACTGCCTGACCACTTTGGGGCTGACTGAAACCTAAAGCATGTTGTTAAGGGCATTGTCCAAATGCCTCTTAAACACTGCCAAGATCAGGGCATCAACCACCTCTCCAGGAAGCCTGATCCAGTGCCAGTTTGTATGTGTGACTATCAGCATTCCAGTAAAGCGACAAATAAAAAAAAGTGTGTAACAGAATTTCACCTTAGTCTGATTCCTCCCTTTGGAAAAAGGAAAAAAAAAATTGCAGAAAAGGGAACCACAATGTGGTAGCAATAACTCAAGAAAGGACAAGATAAGGAAGTTTATTTAATACATTGAACAACAAAGAATGGCTTGAAAGCTAAAATTATTTGGATTGTTCTATGGTGCAGCCCAACAGGAGACAATTCTTGCACTAAAGAACTGCAAAAAGCAGCTAGAAGCAACATAAAATAGACCTACCACCCTGAGCCCTCCTCTTAAATCATAACAAAAAACTCCACCCCATCAAGAGTACTTTCACGTCAGATTTGCATGACAAAAAATAAATATTTTTTAAAAGGACACTTTACAAGCTTTGTCAGAAACAGAAAAGCTCACGACAACTCAATACAATGATGGAAATCTGTCTTGATAGCAACCTCTGATTCCAAGAAGAGAAAGTAAAAGTGAACAGAAAAAAAAGATGTACAAGTATTTAAAATTCATACAGTTCTAAACGATAAGTAAAAACTGGACTCTACAAACAAGAATTTTAAAAATTTATGCCAAAACTGTGATGTCAAACAGTATATAAACAGATTTCCCCCCCCCCGCCAGTCCCACCTATCTGAAATTCTCCCTGGTTTCCAGGCTTTCTGCAACATCTCATTCTGCTCTTTTCTTCCAGCAGAAACACACAAGATATGCTTTCACAAGTGTAATAATGAACTCTCTTTTTGTTCAAATGAACGTTTCACGTAAGACAAGTTAATAACATTTCTTAAACATTACTGTAATAAAAATCATAACTCCATTAGCAAGGACAAAATTTTCAGATCTTAAGCACAAATAATATCTTCTAGAAAATAAGCAACAGCATTACCCTCAACTTCACCCCTTACCTCCTACCTCCCACTTTACTTATTCCAAACAAACAGCACGGGAACAGTGCAAAATGCAGTGTTTGGTCTAACATTCAAATCTTTATTACCTTTGAAACAGACCTAAGCACTTCTATTTTCATTCTGCGTGACTCTGCAGAATAATTCAGCATCAAAACCACAATGAATGCATCAGAATCACTGTTTGACCTAGACTCTTTAGTTAAATTTGTAATACATAACGCAGTTATTTGCTGCTGGTGTTCCAGACACTATTTTGGATTCTGCTCTAAGCACTACACATACCAAAATTCTCCGGGGTATTGCTGTTGGGGTTTTCTCCCCCCATGCTAACAGTTAACATGCTTAACTACAAGTTTGACTGTAAATATATTTCAGAAAAACACATTTCCACGCAAGGACACTTCACAACACAATCTATATCAGTCAGCTACCTATATTTCAAGATGTGAGAGCTCCATCTTAATAACACCAGCAGCCATCCCAGCTCTAACTATTCTGCCATGTAACATTACCCAAAACAAGCTCCAAACTGAATTACGGTAATTGTTGCACTGTATCAAACCATCAGCCGCACTGAATACTCTGTACCTCCAGCCGCTGCCTTATCACTTCAAAATTAGGAACTGCAATAAAGTGCAATTACTTCTCTCTGAAGCGTTCCCATTCTCTGGTTTTTGTTTGGGGGGTGGAAGGGGCAGATGACAGCAAGGGAGAATTGGAGAGTGAACCCTTCCCTGAAGCATGTTTATTTCTCATGCACTTTCTAATTCTGCTTGAGCTAAAAGTACAAGGACAGTTAGCCTCTACTTCCTACAGGAACGCCTATTATTGTAATGGGAGATTACTTTTTCTCTAATAAAATCAACCTACATGAAAGCAGCCATCCCAAGAACATCCTACTTTTTCAACTCTCTAATGTTTTTAATAGCTGTGAGGCCAGAGCAGATAAAAAACTCAAACCTTAGACTTAGTCAAACAGAGTGCTGCAAGCTCACCACTTCCCATGAGAAGGTACGAACAGCAGCAGATTTAAAGCCTTATGGACTAGGGCATTCAACTATACCTACCACTGTCACATTACCTGTACCTACGAGCCTATCTTAAGCTCATTCACATTGTTTTGTGGGGGGGGGGGGGTTGGTTTGGTTTAGTTTTTTTAAAAAAAAACAAAACAACAAAAAAGTACATTTTAGAAACTTGATATTCCTCTTTAGCCCATCTCTCATCAGTGTTTCTTAGTCTCAGTTTGAAAGAACTAGCACAAAAAAATGGATTCAGCCAATCCTCTAGATTATCTCTGGAACAATCCAACGTGTAGTACTTTGCATCATGAACGACAGTTCCTCCTCAACAAAATAAAAGTGTGAACAGAGAGACTCTAACATCACCTAAATTCTCAGCTATAGGAATAATGTGTAGAACAGAAATGCTTATCTTTTAGAACTAAAAAATAAATCATTTAAGCCAACATATCTCCAACAGAAGCACTGGTAACGAGACCAAAAACACTGCCAAGGATCACAATAATTTCACAGCTTTTCTTACCTCCAGTACCAAGTCTTTCAGACCCCCTTCCAAAACACTTTCCCCAAAATACTGTTAATAAGGAAAACTAGATGACGACACAGCTCTCTGACTGAAGTTTTACTTTTGCTCTCTATTTCTTCAAATACCTTTACAGCACAAGATTTCCTGAAGAAACAAACCATTTATTATCTAGTTACTTATTAAGAAGCAGAATTATTACACAATAACCACAACGCTGCCTGAAAGACTTCACTATGTGAGGTATTACAGGTACAATGAAATATTGTGTCAACGTGTCCCCAGCCACACAGATACTCTTTGTAACTTCACGGACCTTTGCATACAGGAAATGAAAGAACAGTGAGAGGGCCTGAAAACACTTTTGGCATTTTCACTTTAAATCATATTTAATAATTGTGGGCAGGGGAAGAGGAAAAGGATAAATGTTAGCGAAATAATAAAAAACAGTTTCCAAGAACAAGGCATACTGCCTACTAAGCCATCGTATCATCTTCCTATTTGATGGGAATTCCCTGCCTCCTCCTTCCTCAACCACCACTACCAGGAATAAAATTCTAATTCAACAGAGAAAACGACATTTATGTGAATACTTTACATAAGAAAGTTAATGCACAGGTTCTGATCACATACATAATGACGCTTGTACTCTAGAAGACCTTAAAAAAAAAAAAAAAACAAACAACACAAATCCCACCCCCCAAAACCAACCAACAAAACCCCAACCACTTTCTACAGCAGCCTGAAATTGTTACAACTAACCTTACAGCTGGCTTTATACCGCTGAAGTCAACTTTGCTCCCTAAAGGAGGAACCCCAACACACTCCCCAAGCCTTCCACGCCCCCTCGTATTATCTCCCTCGTGGTGGTGGTAGGACCCATGTTGCTGCACACAAAAGGAGAGCTGAACCATCCGAAAATGAATTTTGTACTGTCCATTTTTCAGACAGCTCAGCTCCTGACCGCACGTTTGGATGAGCACATGCCTATAGAAAGGAGGCAGCAGGAACGCGTGGCTTTCATCAACAGCATACAGTTAGAGCAGCTGCACCCCCAGTGAAACTGCAACATGAAAAAGCAATTACCCTGGAGTTAAATCATGCACCAGGTCTCGTTCCTCTGTCAAGGCCCTAACCAACGTGTTTTAAAGCCCAACCACACAACACTTAAACAACATCTTTAACCCCAACCTATGAACAGTTCAGAAGGCTGGCCTTGCTCTGCTAAAGTGAGCTGTATTAACAACTCCATTTCTGTCCCCCATCATGAGAAATTCTCAGTCTTTCAAAAAGAAGAGAAAAATAGCCAGCTTACAATTGTTAAGTTTTCACAACTAATGCAAGAGAATACAAACCATCCTGAGACCTGTTAGGGAAGAGCCCACCATCCTTGGCAAACTTAGGTTGAAAGTGGCCCACTGGTGACCCGATTCTCAAAAAGTCTTTGGTCACAGCACAAATAGAAGTCTTAAAACTGATGATACAAAACCAAGATTGGCATTCTGAAATAAGGGACTGCATTCTCGCAGCAAGATTTTCAAGTGGTTTATACCACAAATGGTGACTGCAGAAAAATATAGTACATTAAGGATATAAAGTATATTATAATGGCACTTCTGAACTCATGAATTTTCCTGTAGCACTGCAAGCCTGCACAGCATGCTCTTAGCTTACAAGAAAATGAAATATTTACTTTCACTGACCAAAAAAGGAAAATCAGAGTAATTTACAAGATGAAAGCTGGTTGGATTTAACATTATTTGCACAAATTAAGTTACAGAAGTAAAAAAATCTGAGGCTGTCAATTTCAGACTCAAAAGTTAACTCCAGTAAGAATTCCTAAATGTTTCCAAAATGAGGATCAAACCCGAAACATCACCATCTCTTGAAAAGATATCCACCTAAATACATGTACAACAAAAGGCACGATTTTGCAAACAACAAAACAAGTGAAAGCTCAAGGCATTCAAATCTAAGTGGTACCAACATGTGAGAAAACGGTGCCTTCTTAAGAAAGAAGAGTCAGCACCTTAAAGCTGGGAATTTTTTATATGAAAAAAAGAAGAAACAGACGGTTAGCTCACTATCAGCCTCTTAGCTTAAAAGCTAAAGATTCTTTGGTTTGAGATATTTTTGTTTAATAAAACAAGACATTGTGAAAAACTCTTCTTTTGTATGAAATGTAACCGTCACCCTGGAAATACACTTCCACGCCAGCTTTCACAAACCTAAAACTCCAAATAACACAAAGTTCACACATCTTTGACAACGGAAGCAAGAGCAGGCAGAGAGGATGGAGAGACCCATCAGGAACAAGGTAACAATCCTTTTCCCCCATCCCAGCATCTAGATAGGGGACAAGGTAGGAAAGTGCACATCAACGTTTACCAGGAAGTTTAAGAAAACTTTGTAAGGAACAGAAGACTAGGAAAAGAGGAAAGACTTACTCAGCACCACATCTCCAAATATCTGTATTCAGGACCAAGTACAAATTTTGAGGAAGTACATTTACTGTCACAACATATCTATTCCAACTACATTAGTATTTATCTCCATTTCAACAAAGAAAACATATTTCTTAGAAAGAAGCATCTGAATGAACTTGTTTCTCATTAAGTCTTCTTACTTCAACCTTTAAAATGTCTTTTTCCTCACTTTCTCTTTCTTCACATCCTTCTATATTCTGACTACAGAAAAAAAACAAATCCATTCCACACCAAGACTGCACCTCCAAGTCTTTATAATTTACAGGAAAAAGATTCACGTTAAGTCTTACCAAGAAACTTCTGACCACTGTTTGAAATGGATAATACAGCTTTACGGTCTCACGAACAAATAAATAGGAATACCATAATACATCATGTGAAAATATCACCAGTTTGAAATTCCCAGTTGAATTTCTTTATGATATTTGATTTCAGGAAAATTAAAGTATTGGCATCTATTGATAGGTTTGCCATCAATTCTTCCATACCACTCGCATTGAAATGCCTGGGCCAATCCACCTCTCGCTCCAGAGAAAACCAATGCAGTAAGTAAACCTGTTCCAACTACAATAAATCCCTACGATTGCTACTGTAACTTTTGTAACGTAACTAAAATAACATATATGCCAACAGTCTCTATTGGACGCACTACAGATGGGAAACTGTTACTGTTCCGTCTCCTTTTGTGTGAGCTGAAAACTTCTGCACACATGTAAGCCTGGAGTTCAGAACTACTACAACCAACCAGAAAGCCTGGAGGGAAATCTCGCTGTAATGAACATTACAAACAGCGCTCAGTCTTCCTCTGATATCCTACTCAGAAATTCAGAAGCTACATTATACAACACTGCACCTGCAATGAAAACAATACTAGCGACAAGCTGCTAACAGACACAATTCAGACATCTTAATTGCTGTTTTCCCAACTGCTGCAGTTCACAACATATCAGGAAAAAAAAAAAATCCAGTCCCCTCTCTGATAGGAAGAACTACAATTAATAGTTTTTAAATCGCTCATCTACACCCGAGATGAAAAGCACATACAGATTTTAAAATAAAAGGGGGGTTGGGAACAAAAAAACACATAAGTCACATTTGTGATGATCTGGCAGGTCCAGTTATTCCCCCCCACCAGACACACAAAAAGCAAAGCCCACCTCACCAGCACACGCGGGCACACACCGACCCAGGAAGCACTCCTCCAACCATCCCGAGCTAACCCAACAGCGAGGACAAAACCGCCTCAGCGCAGCCACCCAGCTCCGGCTCCATCCTCCCCCGCTGCCGCTCGGGCGGAGGGATGGAGCCGCCGGGGGCCGGTGCGAGGCGGCGGCGCGGAGCCATTGTGCGGGCGGGCGGGAGCGGCGCGGCGGAGAGCGCCCCCGCCTGCTGGCGGCCCGGCCCGCGCTGGCCCCGCCCCGCGCCGCTCCCGCCCGCACCGCGTCCATGACGTACCTGTGTGCAGCGCGGCGAGGCCGGGCCGCTCGCCTCCGGGCGCCTGTCGGTATTTACCTCAGCGGCACCCCCGGCCCCAGCGCCCCGCGTCCGCTCTCAGGGCCGTGAGGGAGGAGAAGGGGAACTGAGATTGTTTCTTTTTGGGGTGTTTTTTTTTTTAAATCTCCAAAGTTTTTTTTTTTTTTAAGTTGTTTTTTTTTTTTTTGCGGGAAATTCAATTTTTTTATTGGACTGCTCAGGGAGAGTGAAGGGAAAAAAAAAAACCACACAAAACTTTGCCTGCCGCACCGCGGTCGGCACCGGTCGCTCCTCTTACCAGGTTCTCGTAGCTCCGGGGATGCTCCTTGCCCGTCCAGTCCGTCCGTTTGGGCAGCAGCTACGGGGAGGGAGGAGAGGGCACTCCGTGAGCGGCTCCCCTGCCCCGAGGAGCCCCCCGGCGCTGCCGGGATGGGGCGGGGGGAGCGGCGCGGAGCGAGGGAAGGGGGAGGGAGGCCGCAGGCGGGGCGACCGCCGGGTGCGCGGCGCCGCTTACCTCTTTCTCCGCCACTTCTCGGATCAGGACCTGCACCAACAACAAAAGAGGGGGGGGATGAGAGAAAGGGGGCGGCTTTAAATAAAGAGAAAAAAGGGAGAAAAGCCGAGGCTGCGAGTGCGCCGCTCGATCCACCGCCCTGCCCGGCCGCCCCCTCCCCGCCAGGCCCCGCGGCGCCATCCATCCATCCCTCCCCTACCTGAGCCGCTTGCTGGCAGGGTCCGTCCTCCAAAAAGCGAGCGATGAGGAAGTAGAGCTCTGAGGGGAGAGGAGAGGCGGTGAGGGCCGGAGCTCGCCCCTTCCCCGCGGGCTTTTCTTTCTTTCCCCCTCCCGCCACCCTTCCCCTGGCTCTCGCTCGGTTCCCGCTCGGTTCTCCCCCGGCACTCACCCGCTCGCAGCTCCGCCGTGTGCCTGCTGCCGCCGTCCCCGGACATGGCGAGGCGAAAACCGGGGAGGGGAGCAAAGGGGAGGGGGGGGATCGGGCCGCGCTCCCGCGGCAGCGTCGGGGCCCAGCGAAACGCGTCCGCCCGCCCGGTAGCTGTCACTGTTCGTTCACCAGGAAGAGTCTCGGCTCCACCATTCAACCCACGGGCAGGAGGAGGAAACAACAACTCACAGCAACCCGCCACCAACGCCGCCACTGCTGCTGCTGCTGCTGCCGCCGCCGTCGCCAGCCAGCGCGAGCGAGCGCGATCCCTCCGCCCGCAGAAAAGAGTCCCCTCCTCCTCCTCCGCGCCCCCCTCCTCAGCCCTCCCGGCCCCTCGCGCCGCGCCACCCCTCCCCCCCCGCGCCCCTCAGGGCCCGGCGGCGGGGGGCGGCCAGGCGGGGAAGAGGGGAGCTCGCTTCTCCGGCCCCTTCTCCCGCCCCGCCGCCTCGGCGGCGCCCGGCTGAGGGGAGAAGGGGCGAGGGCGAGCTCTAGGCGTTTATTAGCGGGCGGGCTGAGGCAGAGAAGATGTCGGAGCGGCAGAGGCGGGGGTGGGCGGGAAGGCGGCGGGCTGGCGGCTGAAAGGCGCTTTTCTCTGCGAGGTGCGGGCGGCCGGAGCGCGGAGGGATACGACGCACGGGGAGGAGGGGCAGCGGCTATTCGCGGCGGAGGAAGGCGGCGGCGGCGGCGGCAGCAGCGGGGAGGGTGGAAGTTACCGAGTTTCAGTGTCGCAGAAATGGGAAGAGAACGAAGCCAAAATGCCCCCGGGGAGCGCGGCCCCGCTGGGGAGGCGGGATGAGGAAGCCCGGCCCTCCTTTCACCCCCCCATCCCCCGCAGCCAGGCCCCTCCCGGGCGCGGGGCTCCGGCGGCCCCGGGCTCCCTCAGCGGCGGCTGTGGCATCTGCGCGTAAGTGCCAGGGACGCGCGTTGGTGCTCGTTACTCCTCCCGCGTTGTGCCCGAGGTCGTGCCGTGGGTTTGGGGCGGAAGGGATGGGGGGGGGGAACCCCAACAACCCCCGAAGTGTTCGCGGGGTCCGCGGGTGTGCGCGCTGCTGAGGGTGAAGGGCCTGGCGGGGTGCTGGGTTGGAGGAATTTCTTTTGAAAAGAAAAAAAAAAGCAACGAATAACGCTTTTATTCATTGTTTTTGCCGCCAGGCGAAGCAGAGACGAGCGACCGGCGCATCTGGCGGCGTGTGGGAGCGGTGGCGAGAGGAGGAGTGCTGCCGGGGCGAGGGATGGGGATGCCGCGACCTCTGGCTGCTCTGAGGTAATTCTCGGGCGGATCGATAACCTGCCGAAGGTTCCTGAAGGGCTGCGACACTGCACGGAACCTGAGGAGCGATTAAATCGTTCGTTTAGTTCGTGCTTTGCTTTGGCGATACCGAACAAGCGTTCGGATTGGTGCTGAAACGGGTTCATTTGCTGCTCGCAGTCAAAAACAAAGCAAATATCCGCTGATAATTAGCTTTAAAAAAAGAAAAAGGAATCCATATCCTCTGAGGAAGGGGTCTGAAGGAGCACAGTTGTTGGTGGTTATGGTTTGCAATGCAGCTGTGCTGTTTCAGGGCGAGTTGGGGCCTTGCAAGAAGGAACACGTTTGTGGACAGTAGGAATGAACGTAGCAGGGATCGATGTACAGAGGGGAAGCTGTCATTTTTTAATTTTTATTTTGCCCCAATTATTAACTAACGTGAACCAAAGCCTATGGATGGAAAAGATAATGAAACCAAAGCCTATGTTGGAAAAGATAGAGAAACTAGACAAAAGGCTATTTTGTGCGTCAGGACCCCGAACTCAACTGTATGATCTTTTAACAAAATTCAGTTTTAACCATATTTCTGTACAAGTGAGGGGAGGCTGAGCTGAGGATTTTTATATCTGTGTTTCCAAGGCCTGCGAGCTCCGTGTACTGCTGGAGCTTTGTGCTTGGCACGGTGCTAAAGCCCGCTGCAGCCACCCTTCTGCTTTATTGCACAAACGTAACCATGAAAGGTTAGAGAAAGGAGGCTAAAATGTCACCTGTGTCCATAAAATCGTGTTATAAAAGGTGATAAAAATTAGATTTATACAGGAGATGCCTAGTTGCTCTGCATTTGGACATAAAATTATTAAATGTCCCAAAAATCATTAAAATAATAATCCAGCATGTGGTCTGTAATCATTAGGGTAAATGTATTGTGTAGTATAGATTTTTTTTTTTTAAGCAGTAAAATTGTGCGTGCTAGATTTGATCTCTTCATCCACAGCTACGCTCACTTTATATATTTAAAAGTGTACGGGTGGCTCCTTTTTCCAGTATAACAATAACCACTCTGTTTCAGCTTGATTTTAAATCCACACTCCAAATAATTGAAGTGGCAATGAAATCATATTTGCTATCTAATAAAGATGTAAAAAAAATAAAGTGACTTGAGTCTTTTCTTAGCAACGTAAAATACGTATTTTAATATCTCTCATAGGTGGTTCTCACAACAAAGGGCGAGATGAATATCATGATTAACATTTTAATTTCCCTTGATGTTTACATAAAAGAAAGTATACTTACATATGAAATCTCTAAAATATAAACCAAGGAACAGAGAAATGTTAACAGTTGAAGAGTCTGAAAGTAAAGGAAAACTATCCTGAATATATTGAACTTCCCTGTTCTTTTGGCAACTCCTGACTTTTACTGATGCAGTTTAAAACACACCCCAGAGAATCAAAATGTTCTTAATGTTTTGACAGTAAAATAAGGATTTTGTATTTTATTTAATATTTGTAGAGCACCAAGTAAAATAGAACCCCAGTCCCTGACTTGAGCCTGAGTACCGCAGTACTACAAATAATATTAATATTAATAAACAGCTTTTACAAACATACATCCTGCTGCTTTTAACAGATGAAATTCTGGTGGAGGGTTTTTGTTTTATTTGTGGCTTAATATGGAAGTCACCCAGGTAACAAAAGAAGATGCGGAACTATTATTGTTTGGTGATGCACGTTAGAATGAATTTTAAGAATTCCTGCAGCAGTAATAAATATTGGATTAATTTAAAATGTTTTTTTTCCCTGTTGCAGTTAAATTGGGAGTGTTTTTGATATGTACAGAAGTGGAGAAAAATATCCTTGTCTCTGAATTCTTACTATCTCGATTGTTTTGCTTTCCAATAACTCCTTTTCTTTTGTGTGATCCTGTCACCTTACGTTGTCCTGAAATAAAAATATACCAGTTCTGTTTTGTAAGTGAGATTTAATGTTTTTTAGGAGATATTTCTGCTCTGAAAGGTCTGCATTTAAAAAAAAAAGTAGTAGTAATGTAATTCTTTTTTTTTTTTTCAGCTCTAACGATTGTTACAGTTAAAAATAAAATCTCAGATAATTTTAATCTAGGAATTGAATTAACATCTGATAGCTTTACATATTCTTTTTGCAAATGTTGTGTCCTGTTATTTTATTTAATGACTTTCAAATATGAATGTTCACACATGTTCACTAAAACAATTTTACAAAAATGCAAGAATAGAGTTTATTAGATTTTGCTGTTAAAAAAGTTGATACATAAAATTTACAGTCAATTATGGACTGATCCCAAGGGTGTTGGGTTTTTTTTTTTATTTCCCCTACCTTGGCCTTATTTTTTCTTTTTTCTTCTTTTTTTCTCCCCTTCCCCAAAAAGTGCTATAAGCATCTAAATACAGATATTTTAGAAATCACTTGAATTACTGGTTACTTTTAACAGATAAGAATGTAGTATCTTTAGTTTCTTTTCAATTTTTCTGTATCTTGATAGTTTTTGGGGAGGGTTAACTGATATTTTTCCCCCAGAATTGTTTATATCAGTTATCAATATGGTTCAATAGCTTACAACCAGCAAGTGTGTTACTTGAAACTTACCGGTGGCAGTTCTTGATAGGAAAATCCTTTCTGGTTTGTGTGAAATTTACTCTTTTTACTTTTTTTTTTTTACAGACAAAGGAAAGTATTAGGGTTTGGAAATTGTTGAGCTGAACAATGTAACTAAATATTTGAAGCATGATAATTGGCGAGGGGGGAGTCGGTTGAGAGCAACACAAAGTATTGACTAAGCTTTCGTAAGGTTTTTTTGGTTGGTTGGATTTGGGGGTTTTGGTGTTTGGTTTTTTTTTCACCTCAAATGAGAATTATCGCCACCAGTTGCTTGCCTTTTTATAACTGTTGATTCTTACTCTTGAAATCCACCATGACTCTTACGCAGGCAAGAAGTGAATCATGGTATTTTTATTATTATCGTGTATATTAAATATCTGCAGAAAGAATCAAATGTGCCAAAAAACCATTACCGTGAGTAAATTCCTTCTGCAGTTTTAAGCAATAACCTGCAATTTAACTAGGTAGCTTCACATAAAAATTCTTCTAAATGCTCACTTGTCCATGCTTCATGCCAGGAATAGATCCTTTCTGCACCCTGCATCCTATAACCTGCCTGAACTCCAGCTGTGGAGTTCCCTGCACAGTGCATGGCCGCTTTGTGTTCTGCCCATCTCAAATATTAAACAGGGAGCTGTACGCTTCTATTTTTTACCTTTTTTTTTCTTTTTTCAGTTCACTTGTCACCATAGAGTGCTGGTGTGTTCCCACTCCACCCAAAACACACCATTTCACCTCTGGCGTGCTTCTCCCTGCTGGTATAAAGTAGCGTAGAACCGGGTATCTGTATCACCCCAGCCCCCTCAGCACTGACAAATTAATGTTTTAATTATATAGATTAACCTCGTGACAAACATCTTTCCAGTTGTTCTTCTCGTGCAGCTAGACGAGTAAAGCCAAGTCATCACTTATGAAGACATAATTAACTTTTGTGTAAAATAAAGAATAAACCACACATCTACTATCAATCTTCTGAAAGTACATCCATATGTCGTTTATATTTCCAGCAGTAAATGGGTATAGTTGAAATCCATCCAATGACTCTAAAAACCTCTTTAGTATGTTGTTCTCCAAATAAATAGGAAATGTACCAACCATGACGTTCTTTCAGTTTCACTATTACATCTTTGAGCACAAAAAACCCTCAGAAGAGAAGCGAAGAACCAGACCTATGTAATTCCTGTGGAATAAATAAATCCTAGTGTTTGATGGTGGGGCTTTGGTTGGGGTTTGGTTTGGTTTGTGCTCCTCTGTTTTGTAAAAGACCTTCAATTAAATTTTCTGGATCAGTTTGACGGTACAACTTGCTATGCTGAGTACATTCCCTAATTATCCAGAGAATTTTGGGAAAATGATCAGACTGCTGTACTTAATTGTTTGCTATTGGACTTTTCTTCCTAAAGAATCTGGGATATTTGCCACGTTCAGTTTCACGTCCATTTGATGTCCCCAAGTTTTCTGAGAATCCTAGGGATTATGTCTTTTTAAGTGAAGCTTTGAAAAAAATCAATACACGGGGTATATTTTAGAGGAGAGCTACTCCATAATGAATTGAGGAACAGAAAAAACAGTGTTTACTATGTTGCTTTGTATATTAACAATTATTATTATTAGAAAATGGCTGAAAACATTTGCTTTTGTTACACTTTTTAGTAAGGTATTCCAGTATTGTCAGGCAACTTTTCCTGAGCAGAAGCTTCTCAAAACACGACGTATCACTGATTTGTTTCCCTGGTTTCATATTAAGAATACATTTTAAGTCTAAGTGACAAATTTTGTTCATATTGATAAATCCTAAAGTTTATGAAGTCACATTTTAAGTGTCCTTCAGTGAATATTTGTCTTTCTGTTTCTCTAAATGAAAATCTAGATTTCTGTTGAACCAAGTTCAGGGCCCATTTGTGAGCAGCAGTTGGGGTTTGATTTTTTTTCAGTGACAGGAGCAGCCTGGTAGCAGTGCAACTTTTTAAAATACAGGTGAGGGGTTCTTTGTCTGGCTTTTCAGAATGGGGCTGGTTATCAGTAGCTTTGGTAGAGGCTTGGAATTTCCCTGCAGTTAATATGGTGGACTATTACAGATTTACATCTAGATAATAACCTGAGAGATCCTGTCGTTTTGTTACAGAGATACAGCCTGACACACTTGTTAATGTGTAATTACAGGAGGGGCCGGAGGAAAAATATTTCAGTGTTTACAGCTACTCCTTGTACAATTTAGATAAAACCAGAGGAGACTATAAGAAATATCAGAGAGATCTACAGAGAGATGAGCAGAACCATGTAAGTAAAATTTCATGATGTTACATTCAAAATAATTTATTGGGAAAAGTAATGAGTCAGTCGTGGTCCTTATGGTCTTCTAAACCAATATAAGAAAAAAAAGCTCTGTTCAGTAGCCAGTAGGAAATATTTTTAAAACCCCATTCTATTTATTACATATTCAACACTGTGAATATGGTAATTTTTTCTAGAACTCCAATATGAAAACAGCGTTTAAATAAAATATTTGTAGCAGGTAATATTTATGTATACAAATTTCCTCTGTTCCAGAGACAATAAAGCAGGATCTTCTGTAAACTCTAGCACATAGTTCCAGAACTGAAGTAGTTGCATGATTTCAAATTAAAAATCATGGTTTTCCCCATCACAAAATACAGCCGTCCTGGCTTTACTTTTGCCTCAGCAATCACTAAGGCAGGGATTTTAGCAGTCTTCAGAAGAACTGCCACTTCTCTAGGTAAGAACAGCCAGTACAGTGCACGTGTAATTAGAAGGATCCTCGATCTGACCCACCCCAGCCTCGCCGTGTTGCCAGCTTTCAGACAATCCTTAGTTCCTCCTGAGCGGCTCCTTCTAGTGTTGTTTGGTTTCGTTTAGAGCTGCAAAGTATTTTTATTTCTATGATGTAGCTGAAATCTCTGCTTTCCCCAAAATAGTAATGATGTAGTGCAAGTAGCACCACTATTTCCACTCGCAGGGAAGATTTGAGGGCTGTTAGCGCTGAACCGTTTGGCTGACAGTGCCTGCTTTGGGCAGCATGTGTGATTTGTCAATCAGCCATGAAATACACATCACCGGCATCCTGAGCTCCAGTTATTGTTCAGTCTTTTGCAAAAACACGGGGCTGCTGATGCAGATTTCTCTCTCCATTCCTCTGTAGCATTTATTTGGTGCCTTGAAAAGATTATTCTTTATTTTTTCAGTTTGCCTGGTTAAATTGTAGAAGAGTTTTGGTGTGCCAGGTAGGCATGGTGAACTAATCGACACATACATTGCATAAGGTAGCCACTGATTTAAAATCCCTGAATCAATGTCTGGCTTTTAGAGTGCCAGAGACAGGAAGTGTGATTAGACCACAAACGATCCTTGCGTGTGCGTGGTGCTGGTTCCATTTTTTTTTTGTTTACTTCCTTGTTTTTAACCTAACACTAATGTAAAATGGAGACTGGCACACGTGCCTCCCTTCTCCCAGGTGAGGACCTACCGCAAGATTAAAAGATTGTGCTCGCTGGAGCTCAGCTAATCTCTAGTTTTCCCACGCAAAGTGGAGCCGTTTATTCGGTGGCAGCTGAGAAGAACCCTCTTTCAACAATACCTACCCAGGTGACCAGCTCACTCTTTTCAGAGGTACAAAATACTGGTTTTTCTTCCTTGTGCAAGAATTTGAACTGAAGTTGGATCCCCCTGCACACCCGAGTGGATGAAAACAACAAACTTGTTGGATAAAAGGCACTTTGGTTGGGACCTAGTTTGGTAAGCGTGCTCTGCTCTGCGAATCTGTGGGATCCTCCCAAATCCTTACCTAAAAACCTTTTTTTTTTTTTTTGTTTGCATGCAAGGTATTTTTGTTCTTGAGAAACAGTCGGACGGTGGTTTATCTGTTAGACATCTATTAGGAAGGAAAGATAAGGTTTTCACAGTTTACTTTCTTCTAGATCTGAGCAATAGAGTAAAATACCAAATTCCCACCATTTGAGAAATAAAAGTAGAAAACATAATTTCTCCTGTTTAATATAATTCATAAAAATCATCAGGGTTTGAGAAGAACAAGGCGGGGTATTCTGTCGAGCTGCAAGAGGAATTACCCACATGAAATCGACGTAATATTGAAAATAATACACTGACTTTTTAAAGGAATGATCACGTGGAGCCTGTTGATCACAATTTCATCAGAACTTGATGTCTCAAAGCTTAAATTTCAAGACATAGTTCAGTTTCAGGGAATTTTGGAAAATTTGTTTTGTACAAACAGAAAAGAGAGTTGCCCAGTAAGTTACCAAAAATATTTCCTGCAGAACCTGCTAGTTGTCAGGTTTTTCTAGTTTTGGTTTTGCTGGTTTTAAGGGATGAACAAGGAACGTAGAGAGAAAGCAGCAGACAAAGCAGCAGAAGTCAGGAGTGAGTCACCTGTGCTACAGCAAACTCCCGAACAAGCTGGAAAGCCATTTCAAAATTGGAAAAAATCAAAAAAAATTGGAGAGGCCCTTAGAAAAAAAATTATATCAGCTTTCCATCCTTCCGGTAAATGCCCAAGTTAAGGGAGAACTGATTTATGCCAGAGGTCAGAGTCAGTAACTGAAAAAAAAAAATCCGAGGCCCTCACTGAAGTTCTAGTATCAAGGTTTCTGGTCGCTGAGAGTTAACGTTACAGCAGGTCCTCAGACCCAGCAGGACACCACTTTTCCTCAGATCCTGCACAGCAGTTGCAGTTTGAACGACATAGGCAGCTGATTTCTGATTTCCAATACCCAGACCTCAGGCCCAGGGCTGCTTAAGTTATTACTTATTTTCAAAGCAGCAAATATTCTTAAAAAAAATCAGCAAGAGGCATTCACCTACGTAATCCCACTTAAAAACAAACCACTACGTGCTTCTTAAATTCTAACAACATAGCAGCACCCCTGCTGGTTTTCTCCCAGTCGAAAGTCCTTTTCTTGTGAAGTTCTTTACAAGTCCTAACAAAACCAAGCCCAAATTAGAAGTCCTAAATCCCCTTTCTTTGGGTCTTATAATCACCTAAACTAAAATTAACATCCACATCGAATTAGAAAACCCCTCAAGTGAAATTGAGTTTATGGTCCACCACTCTCTGTGCATCCCAGATTTCATCAGATGAAATGTAACTGCAGTTGTGTCTTTTCAGTGAGGTATAGCATATAAAATACGGACTCTGTCCAACACAGATCCTTTGTTAGGAAGTTCTGGACGCTTAGCTAAATCCTAGCTAGTTTGTAACAAAACCGAAATACATCTCAGTCCATTCTGCTCAGCCTCCAAATTATTTGATTCTTCATTCTGTCCAGCAACAATGAGAAAACTCTGAAATGCTTAAAATTATCTTAAAAGCTTCTCCGGGCCACCTTGAAGATCACTGAAGGAAGAGTTGATGTGGAAAACAAACCTGGAAAATAAGGAGTATAAAGCTGCAGAGAAGCTGAAAGAAAACAACGTAACATTAAACGGAGGTAAACCTAAATTAACAGCTGTCAGGGAGATTCACAGTATGTCCCAAATATTTACAGTGGCACTTAGAGCTTGTCAAGAGCTGGGTGCAGTTCTTTGCTTGAGGGATATTGCAGAGGAGAGGTTGCGGTGATCAAAGGCTTTGTCAGACCTTACTAGGAACGGGAAGGCTAGTGCATGAAAAACAGTGAGAATTCTTAAGTGAGATTTGGGCATAAAGCTTCTTGCTGTTTTGTTCTTAACTGGTGAAAATAGGACTACTGGGGGGAACATCCAGTTTTGAAAATAAATAAATACATAACCGAGCCCTTCATTCATGGTCCAACAATAACGTAAAAGGTACCAATCTGCTACACGTGACAGATGAAATGAGATACAACTGCATCGTCTACTTGCTTCATAAAATAAAGGCGACAGTCAGTATCTTTCCTGCTTGTTGGTATAAAACAAGGCCGTTGTTATTAGTGATAAACTGAATCAGTCACTGGATTTTGTAAGAATGCAGCATTTGCGCTGCAGGCTGCTTTCTGCCCATTACTTTGTGTGTTGTAGGATCTATAGACCCAAAGCATGACCCCACCGTGAGAGGCTGCACCTCATTCCTCAGATGAGGAGCCTTATCAGCTTTTTCACTTAAAAGATCCAGCATCTTAAATATAAGACACCCTGCGATCAGGCAAGTGTGAATCAGACAGTGGCTTGACAGGGCCAAAGAAAAGTGTCCTAACTCCAGTTATGTAAAACTTGGGTGGCAGTGATCCCCCTTGCAGTTCCATCACTGAGAGTGATATTTACTTGGGAATACAATTTCATTTTTCACTGGCCTTTGGGATACCTTTACGACTATATTCAACTGCTGCTGTACTTGGCGCTTGCAACTCAACATTTAAAATCACTTCCATACACTTCCCTGAACTCCTAATGGCACCTCTGCTTCCAGAGAGCTAACCGTCCCCTGTAATTAATTCCCATTAACATTATCCACATCCCCTATCTTTGAATAATCATTGCCGCTTTTCTGATTCACTGCAATTGTTTAACAGAACCAGCTGCCAAAAAAAGTCACAACCCAATCTATCCTTACGCAGGCTCCTGGAAGCGTGCCCTTTCTCTGCCTCCAACCATCAGAACAACCCGTCTCACCTCTAAGGCTGGTATCTCCTACACAGCAGACTCCTCCGTAGCATCTTGATGCTGGACAGAATATTTATCCTATACGATCGCCTCCATGCCCATAAAGGACACTGAAATTTTGATCTTCTACTTTTAAGATGAGCTGAAGTGCTGATAGAGACTTGCCTCTAGCTGGAGGATGCTCTCCTGCTGCCAGAATCCCTGGAGACGGAGGATGCTCTCCTGCGGGCTTCGGAAGGGAGCCTGAGCTCACTGAACCCTCTCACCATGAATGTGCTTCGCTGGAGACTCACAAAATTCTTTTCAAATTGAGTGTAATACATTTATAAATCTGTGTAATACGATGTGGTAAACTTTAATAAACAAGTTCTGGACATTGTCTCTCAGATTACCTTACAGTTTAAGCTTTCACGTGCCCTGTTCTGCCAGGTGAAACAGGCGAAGCTTCTTTCCTGAGGGACTCCAGAAGTTCAGCAACACAACTAGCATTTATCCTACAGGTGGAAATTTGGCACTGATACACAAATGATCCATCAGTGCAAAAACAACCTCAAGGTAGCAGAAAAAGAATTCAAGTTACAAGATCTACCCCAGCTGTATGTCAGAGGGAACAAATAAAGTACCCTGAGTAACTGGAGTCTTGACCAAGGACCTGGGGGGGAGCAGGGGGATGCTGCAAATCTGGTGACACTCAAGGCTTGCCTATACACGCAAAGAATTTTGCTGGTTCCCTCTTGCACCTATCCCTAGAAAAATAAGTTTTTCTTGTGCTGTGTGAGATCTCTTCCTCCATGCCCACCCACCCAGGTTACAGGGTCAGACTTCTGCCCCTCCTGCAGCACTCCTCCCTCTAGGGAATCCTACACAGCCATCTTTAAAAAATCCTCCAGACCTGCTCCTCCTTTCTTAGTTATTCTAGATGCAACCGACATATTCACATCAGTTTCTTATCGCCAGGTGGTTATGCATCCCTTGGTGTTTTTTAAGAGCTCACACCATCTTCTACCTCCTTCTCCTTCCACATTATTACCAGAAATTAGGAGGGGGTTGGTTTTAAGAAATTAGATCCTTAAGATATTTATTCTGATTCTTCTAAAGAAAGCTTAAATCCCAGGATAAAGCAAAAATCCTTTTTTACAACCTTTATTACAACGCTTTATAAATCAGCAATGGACTGAGCACTGCCACAATCACTATTTCCAGTTTCTATATTGTAATCTTAATTTATATTGCTTTCCATTAAATTATTCATTATTAGAAAATTCATACCAGACAGCTTAGTACCCGAAATCATCCGATACAAATTCAGTTTTTATGGGCTCCAAGTCTGAAATTTGGTTCTGAATGAGAATCAAAACAGGAATAAAACAATTCCTCCAAGTTCTGCTGCTGTAACCGAAATGCAGTGGTGTAACTAAGCACTACGGCTTCATGCGCTCAAGTTTCTTTTTCTGAGCATGAATTTAAATTACTGCCTTTATCTGAGCAGGTATGCAAATATGCTTTTCCATTCACATTGGAAAAAAGAGATCATCAGTATCAACAGACACATCTGAAAGTACCGTTAGTTATTTTTCACCAGAAGTTATCTATAGGCAGTTTGAAGGTGCTTACAGGTAGAGCAGATTTTGCTGTACTAGTCAAACACTCGTTGGTCCCGGCTTGTGACATATGAACTGCTTTGTTCCTGATGCTGTGGTTCATCCATCCAAATAGTTCCCATCTTGTCCATTTCCTACAGGAAAGCCATCGTTATCTCAGTCCGATTTATTATTAATGCAGAACTGGGCATTACAGAAGGAACTGGGGGCAATTTGGCTGTATTGAGCCGAGTAACAGCGTTACAGCAAGTGTGGTTTCTGAATAAAGAAATTTAACTCTTAGCACGTGATTTATTCTAACGGATCTTTCTTATGGCTCCTTCTCCCTTTCCCTACTTTTTTTTTGTTTTGCAGAACAGCCCAAATAACTCTGACATCTGAGAGTTGAGCAAAATGCAGCAAAGCACATTAATTTTCACTGCTGGTTAGTGTAAGGATTCCTCTGCCATGAGCTTGTGTCTCATCTGCATGGTTCTCCATTTGGAAAAAGCTGCCTTTGCCATCTGAAGGGACAAAACACCAAGTGTAACCTTGTGCTGCCGTACGCAGTTAGCCCAAGGTCAGTCAAGGACAGGGAAGCAGCAGAAAGTATCAACGCAGAGACATTTTGTAAAGCTAAGGGAAGATGGACCTTTAACTACTCAACGCCCACAAAGACCTGGTACATACGTTCCAACGTGCGACCATTCTAATTTAAAAAAAAAAAGTGTTCTAGAACTTGATACACTGCTTTGAAAATTTCTCTGAAAACTTGACGCATGGAGGAAAAAGACAGGAAAGCAGCACATTTACAAAGCACTCCTGAAAAACCAGAAACGTTACGTGAATCAGCAGGACAGCGTGTTTCATTAAACTTCACTCATTCACTTCAACTTTCTGCCATTAAATGCTTCTAAAAGAATTCCGGCACTGAGCTGAATCTCCTCGTCTGGTCAGGCCAACAGAAGACTTTTGTGCCAAAATTACCAGGTTAGGATATTGTGCGATGAGTTTAAGGACCCAAATTCTGCCAAACTTTTAGGGATTTAGTAAAAGGAGCTCTCCTAAAATAAGCCTCTCCAGAGGTGTGTCAGTGTCTGTCATGCTCATGCCCACGGTAAATCGAAGCTAAAAGGGTCGTTTCAAGAACTCCAACCGTCGAGCTAAGATTAGGCAACTCATCTCTCAAGTTACGATGAGAGTACTCAAAACCCCTCCTCAGAGGAACGATAAACCCATAAACTGACCAATGCTTAGAAACTCGGATGATTCTGTGAAAAAGTTCAGACAGTTCAACCCCCCGTGACCGTGGAGTCTCCACTAACAGACTTTCAACAAGGTCCATCAGAACGCAGATCAGCAGGACTGTGCAGGACTACCAGGTACCTGTCACTGGGTAACAACACAGACTTTCCTTCTCGTGAGGCTACAAGTTTGGTTACAGCCCTCTGCCTTCCATCACCAAAAGCAGAGACTTAGTTTAAATTTTCTTCCAAAACCAAGTTCATGATGCAGAGAGCAGCCCCCTCGTATTCGGCTGTAGCAAGCCCCTCACTAGAGCAGCAGCAGGATTTTGCATACAGAGAGGCTCGACTGCTTTCATGTTTTCATTAACAAAGGGAACTGGAGGTTTCTTCCCAAAGAATAAACAGAACTCTAGATCGGGCAGCAGTCATTTATTTATTGACTTAAAGAAGCAAAAGGTATCTGCAGACATAGTGGCCACCACTTGAGCAACACAAATCAACACGACCGAGGAACAGGGAACAGCTTTTCTCTCACCCCTCCCATCCCAGAAGTAACAACAGACATAGCAGGGCCCCTGGAGAAAAGAGAGGGAGAAAAATCACAAAAGGTGCTTAGAATGAGCTGCGGAGCTGAAATGTGAACAATAAAAAAAATAAAATCATTAGCTAACGCACCATATCACCACAATCACCTCAAAAACAACTTTCATTGTCCCATTTCTTCCAGGTACCAAATCTATAGCGCTGTTTAACAGCTACTCCAATGTATCAACAACTGTCCCCAGCTGAAGCAGAACAGCAATTACTATTTATATTAAATTTGAGGCTGCAGATAGAAAGAGAAGTTTCCACAGAGTACGATGCAAGTTTTCTCTAGTTCATGAAAAGAGTGGGGGAGAAACAAAGGTACTTTTTAACAGTTACTGTCCATTTCTATCCACCAAGCAATTCATTCCGTATGGACAGCCCGTTACAGACACAAGATCCTGCTAGAGTACGGCAACGCTACTCACCCTGCGACAGTGCATCTGAAGGATGTATCTGCAAGTCCCTTAAGTTGTGGGCCACCGAAAGTCCCAGCCTGCTACTCCCGGGTGGTTATTTTTTTAATCAGACATCAGCAAAACATCAAACAGGCTGCATGCAAATCATTCAGTCTTCCTTGGAACAGTTGGAAATAGAGTAAGGCATTCCTCAGATTGAGAGAAAACATTAGGAGGCTGTAGTTTTGCAGGCAAGGAGACCTTTTATTTTAATCCATTAAAAGAACCCAAAATAGTCAGCAGGTGGCCACAGCTATCCATGTTTCATTAAAATCACATAAACCCTAAGTACAAAAGCACCACTGATTATTGCTCTAGAAAAACTGCATGAAAAATTCAAATACACACAGTAAAAACATCACCATATGCACAAGACTTGATTTCTTAAAGCAAGGGTATGGAATGCTGATCCGATTTTACACATACCTTGCAATATTAAGTTGATATTTATATTACTTGGCAACAACGGGAATTTCTAAAAGCACTGTTATGAGAAGGGAAATGTTCATATCATATACAGTTTAATATGTCAACTATCATAGTCCTAAAAAAATTAGCATTTACAAAATACTTGATAAAAATATCTTTTAAAAGTTGTCCAAGAGGTACATAAAATCAACCCAAAATTTTCATGATATTTCATTCATTCTTGTCACCTACAGATTCAGTTTTCTGAGCCTGTGGAGAAGAAAGAAAGAAAGAAATTAATTACTACAGTACATTGCCATTACATACCTGAATACCCAAACTACCCCTAGTCCTTCGATTCCAGCTCTGTTTCAAGCCTCTGTCCGTATCACATTTACACAACACAACAGGTACGCTCACACCCTTCTCTTACATTACTGGTCCCAGCTTTTCAAAAGCAACACAAGCCTTACCTGCCAGCTTCCATTGTTCCTACTGACAAGCACCACACTACTGCCTGTTTCTAGTCACTGCACACATGCTGAGTGCTCTACCGTACCCTCAACTTTCACTCTTTCAATCTGCCCTCTACTGAGAGTGTGCTGGGTGGGACACCTCTGGAGGTTGAAACACTAACAGCTGAGCGAGAGATGCGAATCTGCAATAACATTATGGGCAATAAAAAGAAACATTATGAACATGCTATCAATGTCTGAAAGGCTGAATAATTAAAAAACACTGATTCAATCAGCAGGAGGTATGTGTGGCAAGTACCTCTTCAGCTTTATTGTCACCATTTTCAGATGGTGTAGTACCTTCCTTTGCAGCTTCTTGCTTTTCATCCTTCTTCCCTTTAGCACCTTTGTTGGCCTTTGTTCCAGGTTCCTTCTGACAGAAGATTAAAAACATGGGCACAGACATTGTGTGAGTAGCCAGCACCCTACATCTGTATCAAAAAACCATCATGGGAGCTATAAAGCAAATCTTGGCAAGCTGGACGGAAACAGAAACCAGCTAAAGGCTACCCGGAAAAATGCATATCCACAAGAGTCAGATAGACTCTCAACATTTCTAGAAAATGCTGATGTCTGCTTCTTTATTGTTTCTGCTAATTTACAGGGATACAAAACCCTCTCCAACTATTTTGGTCCAACTGAGCTGCATATACAGAGTTACACACAAGATACTAACAATTACAGTATTCTGGAAGCTTACTCAGCCCAGCACAAACACCACCCTTTCGATTAACATGAAATATTAAATTAGATTTTAAAAATTAAGCATTTTTTGTTGGCTGCCCTTTTGTTAATTTGATAACATCTGTGATGTTCATTCCATGTCAATGAAAGAACCAACCAACACCCTAGGGAGGCGAACTGATAAAAATCCATCTGCAGAGAGTCTATCAAAAGGAACCACTCTAACAGCTACAGGTTCATTTGGAGATTTGCTCTTAAACAAACAATTCATATGTTGAAGTCTACTTTCTTCTTAAATCCCTTCTCTATGTACATTATTTATGTTTGTGATCTAAGGCTAGTAGAGAGATAGGTCAGGGATTTTAAGTGCAATGGGATAAAAAAATTAAAAGTACCTGAAGCTATAGGAACTACCAGACTCCCGTCTGTATTAACACTCTTTTTTAAGAGGGGAGCGGGATGGACTCAGTGAGACTTTATTGGTAATTTCCTTTGGTAAATCATAAAATGGTCAGAGTTTTACTTTCATATTGGTATCACGATACTTGCCCAATTGAGATACCAATAGAAGGACTTGAAAAATGTAAGTGGGAAGGGTGTTAGACTCTGTTTCCAGCATGTTTTTTTTTTTTCTGATAAAGCAATTGCTTTTATTTAACATTCCCCTTGGGCACAAATAAATCTACAGTTTCTGAAGTACATGATTTATATGCAGAAATCCTGAAAAGGTATTTCAGGCACTAATAAGATTTCAATTTTACCGTAACTGGCCTAGAAAACCCAAACCATTCAAATTAAATATATTTAATTTCACCTTTAATTATAATTGTGCATTCTCAGCAACGGCCAGGCTTCGAGAACAGATAAGGGTTTCTCACTATGACATTAAGTACTGCCCCTCTAGACAAGGAAACAGGATGGCACAGAGTCATTTCAAACCCTACGCAGAAATCGCTAGGTCTCAGGTAGAGCTTATTCACACAAACCTGTGCATTTCAGGAAAGACAGAAGAAAGATTCTTCTTAAACTAGGAATTAATTCCCTGTCAACTAAGTCTGCATATCAAACAGGCAAGACATTCTGTGTGGGCCAGTAACGAGGCCTGGAAGGGGTGGAACAGAAAGAAAAGAATGATCCAGTTTGGGCTTTGGTTGGTTGTTGTGCTTTTTGGGTTTTTTTGGACAGGGGCGGGGGAGGAAGGGGTGGGCAGCGAGCTGTGGGGAGGGCAGGGGAGCTGATGCTTCACAGACCCACTGTGATTTCAACTGCTTGCAGTGCAAAGAAGGAATATACTTGCTTACTACTGACTACAACAATGGCAACCAAAAATAAAGTATTTACCTTTGTGGTTTTCCTTGGTTTGGGTTCAGGTTTTGGTGGAGCAGGCTTCTATAAAACATTTGGAGTTGCACAAGGCGTTAGACACGTTACCCAAAGCCCGCCAGCCACCTCCACACCCCAGCTTTCCCCCACGCCACGCTTCCTGCTGATTTAGTCTGCACCTAGGAAAAGGCTGGAAAAGCTTCATGGACACACGCGCCTCATCACTGTCCACACCCACTTCCCTCCGCTCCCTCATCTCAGAGTCAAAGCAAGCTGGGGGTCATTCTAAGAGTAAACTGTGGACATCAGTAGTAACTTTTTTTTTTTTTTAAAGTCATATATGTTCTAACAGAGAAAAAGAACAAAAACCAAACACTAGTAGTGGCACCAAATGAAGTCCCTGAAGGCCAGCTCTTGCTCTTTCCCGGGGTAGTAGCGGCATTTCCACCACTAGCACAAGCCTGCAAAACCCTACAAAGTCAATATTGCATGTGACAGTGTTGCACTGAGATGGGGAAAACACATCTTTTATCAGAACAACCCGAAACCCGAGAACCTGAAACCAAGAAAACATAGATAACTTCAGCTCTAGAGTTCTTCAATACCCCTCAGCAAGAATAAAAATTGAACCAAGCAAAATACAACAAACCTGTTTGGTCTGAGAAACGGAATGTGCCTAGAAAAGCATATAACAAGAGGTGTTACACATACTTACAGCCGACAATCTTGCTGACCGTCTTGTGGGCTACAGAAAAAGAAAAAAAGAGACAACATTTTTCTAGGCTTACAGCAAACAGTATCCAAAGCAACACAGCATCAGTAATTTCATGGTGACAGCATAAAATATGCCCCTACCCACACACACCTATTGCCAGATCAAAAATTTCAAAGGGACAAAGAGATGGGAAAATTAGTAATAAAAATTGTTCAGGAATTACAATGTCTAATTCTCCATATGGTTAAACTTTTTTTTTTTTGTGCCTGTTTTACAAGTACTTCTGAGTCCCTTGCTGCTGTGTGAAAGGTTCACAAATACAGGATTGCCTACCTGTGCACAGAACGCTGAACCTCTTATCAATACTTGTTTCTATAACCTAGCAGATGCTACTTGTAACAATGGGTAAAAATATCACCCGATAAACAGCAGAATAAAGTTAATATCCTTCCCCAGAGGATACCACAGCGCTACAATTTCAAAACACGAAACTTAAGTCCTTCCACTTCCTCAGTTCCCCACACATTCAACCTAAGAATCCAGGTGCACAAAGACAGCTGCAGGTCGAGAGGGAGAAATTATTTCTTCTATTTAAACACAATTCTCAAAAGGAAAGAAGTCAGATATTCTGCTTTCCTCCACCTTTCTTTATCCCTTCAACACACCTTCCTTAATAATTCTTATTTCACTCTGTTGTTTGTTAAAGATGAGCTAAGCCTCAGGAATTGTTGTAAACTCATTAGTTTGTTCATTAAAACAGACGAACCCACAATCCAGGCACACAGCATGGTTATCAAACAGTTAAAGTTTGGTGTGTGTCTTAAAACTGGAATCACACGTGCAGCCAAAATAAAGGGACAACTCAACTGCAACAAATATCCCATGTCCCACGGCTTAAAAAGTGAATTAAAAAAAATATCTTCTTAATTACATATTAAGCATTCAAGTTGAGCTGAAAAAACATGGCAGCACAGATCCTGCAACAGGAAAAAGCTGTTGTTAATATCTGAAGAATGCGGTAACTTGTATTTGTTGGAGGCACTGAAGTATTCTTAGTGAAAAGCAGTAGTGAATAGTTCCAGTCTGCACCCAGCAAAATAGAAGTCTCCTCAAAAAACACCTGAAGATATTTTCAGCTATCGAATATTCATGCATCATTAACAAAAAAAAAGTAAACCTCTTCTTGTCTTGGCAGTTTAGAATATCAAGGGCTTGTTAAGCAGCCCAGCCTATTTCACAACAGGTTAAATTAAGCATTTCACCTGGTCAGGTAATCAAAGAACTCCTAGCTCAAGGCATCTTTTACAAATTTGTTTTCTTAACTGATGATTTCTATCCCTCAGCATTTGGGCACTGGAATGTTTTGTTAGCGTTTATACTTTTTAAATGATATTATATTGTTTTAGATAAAATATAATTCCCTCCCGTATTACCCAACTGTTCCTGTTCCACAACTGGTTTCACAGAAGGCTTCTATTGCCTTAAGAGGTCAACATAAACCCTCAGTTCTTCAAAAACACCTGACAGGTAAGGAATTTTCATTCTTATTCAGAGTTTGTACGTCTTTTGTGTTACGCGATTATAAGGAGGGAACTGCAGTCAAATCAGCAAATATCACATTTTAATGTGCTTTGGGAGCATTGTCCCCCCTCCAGACATCTGTACTAAGCCGGGAACTAGCAGCTTGCCCAGCAGGCTCACTGACAGCGTCCCACTAGCCAACACCTGCGGAAAGAGCCTGTGAAACGGAGCAGACACAGAACAACGCTTTGCACTTTCCTGCTGTGCCAGCTTCTGGCCATCTACAGCTGAGACCTTTCCAACCTGGATAATATATCCACATCACATCTTTAACAGTCCCTGAAGGTAACTTTCTCCATACATTTGTCTAATACCCCAGTGATCCCATTTGCACTTTCAGTTCCCACAGCATCCTGTGGAAATGAGTTCTGTAACAGACCCAGAGCGGCTGTGGATGCCCCATCCCTGGAGGGGTTCAAGGCCAGGCTGGATGAGGCTTTGGGCAACCTGGGCTAGTGAAGGGTGTCCCTGCCCATGGCAGGGGTTGGAACTGGATGATCTTTAAGGTCCCTTCCAACCCAAACCATTCTACGATGCTGCGATTATGCTCTGTGGGGAAAAGAAAAAGCAAAACTTTCCCCCCCGTTGTCTTTTCTTTAAACTTCTTGCCTCTTACTTTCACTAGATTCCTCTTGTTTTTGGGTTACATGAGTAATAATTCCCTAACTGCCTTTCTCTCTGTTATTGATGATTTTATCATGCCTCTGTTACATTAAAAAAAAAAATTAAGAATCCTAGAAAACCTGGGTTGTGGTTTGATTTTTTTTAAAGCTGCTCTGCATCCTCTGTTTGTCCCACTCGACTCAGTATCCTTGTCATTCTACCATGGCCTTTTTAAGGAAAAGTCAGGAGAACTTAATTTAGTAGTCCCACATCTGGGCGCACAAATTACTTTAGTGATACACTGACGTTTCACATTTCGTCCTCTAGTAATTTTTCCTATATTGTAGTCACATTTTATTTAGAGGAACTGACATTTTCTAATAACTATTCACTCTTATTTCACAATTCACTGATTAACAGCTGATTTGGTGACCAGCACTGTGTCTTCCCCTCCTCCCTGTGTATTAATTTGCATTTCTCTATATTGAATTTCTATTAATATTTTATCACCTACTCATCAGTGACATAACAGCTTTCGCACTCTCTCTCACTTCTGACTACCCTATTTTTTTGTAAACTTCAGCAAACTCGGTCATTTCTCCAGTACCTCTTTTCCTAGATCATTAAGTAATGGATTGAGCAGCACAATCCCAAACACAAATCCTTCCAATAATTCACTGTTAAATCTCCTCCATTACTACTTCTTCCCTAATCTCTTTCCATATCTTTGTTACCAATTCTTAGGAAGATCTTCCCTTTAACCCACTCTAGATTAGTTTCTTTAAGAGCCTGCTTGGGGAGCCTTATCAAAAAGTGCTCTAAATATGCAAGTGAACGGCACCAACTGGCACACTATCATTGTATCCCACGACTTCTACAAAGAACTCAACTGCACTCAGTGAATGTCCTCCAGACTCTACACCCATGAGAAAAGGCTCCACTGTGAGAACCTCCGGAAGAATTCTCCACAGCCGGAGTTTCATTACTGTTTTTCAGCTCCACATTTGCCATGCTGAAGGGTTTGCTCCTTTCCTCATTATTTTGCATCAATACAAAAAACACCTTTCCGAAATCATAAATTTCCCTTATTTTGCTATTAAGCCATTCTGGGGTTTTTTTTTTTTGGGTGAGGGGGGGTGGTGGTGTTGAAATACAAGATGCATTTCTGCAAGCTTCTAGCATGGCATACCGCAAAGCCTCTCTGCCGCCTGAAACCACTAAATACACTTTTTAGCTGCTTCTTTCAGTACGCTCTCATTTTTAATAAAATTCCCTTTCTTGATATCAAATCTTACCACAGCAGTTTATTTGCACTTACATTCCTGCAAGGATGATGAACCTGAATACACGAGGTCACAAGTACAGAATAATTCTGACAACTGTCTTTTTAACTAGCTACGACATACTGCTGAGCATCAAATAAAGAGCTGATTATACTTTTATTAGTCCTTTGATTTGCTCCTCCAGGAAGAAAGCATTTATAGCTTTAACTCTTTTGTCTTTGTATAGGCGTATCTACTGAGACCATATTAATTTGGTTTTTGTTTTGTGGTTTGTTGTTTGGGTTTTTTTTTCCCCCTCTAGCATCAACAGCCACTATTATCTCACCTTGACTAAAGACAACTCTAAGAGCTCTCGTATTTCAGAGTTAGCAGGCTCTCTCCTGCTTTTTGGTCTTTCTTCTTTATTCTAGCTATCAAGTCTCAAATTTTTAGGGGAAGGAACTGTCACTTTTCTGGCTCTTGAAGAAATAATATTTAAAAATTTGGAGAGAGAAAAACATTCATCCCAAGCAAAGGAGATTATATTTTTAGTATGATTTAGTCAGCCTTTTCATACTTTATGAAAAAAGAACCTAATTTGTCTTCTAGGAAATTCCACAGGAAGATACTCAGGTATCAAAATCTATTTTGCTCAGACATCCTTTTTACTCTACCCTTTTCTTTCAGGAGCTTATAGTAAACATTTCTGTTGTCTGAAATATTTCCACATTTCTACTGTACCATCTTTTTCTGGCAGGCTGCACAACAACCAATTTCTCAATTCAGAAAGTGTAAACCTTCATTAGACTATTCCTCCTGTTCAAATATGCTCAAAGATTTACAAGAGCAATTAATTGTTAATTCATTTGAATAGCCACCTATTCTTTTCAAGGTCCTGATTTAACTGCCTGCCACAAAAGATGACAACCTAAGAACATTAATCCTCATCATTCTCTACTTGTTTTTCAAATTCACATTAAGGGCCAGGACAAACAACCTAGTAAACTTGACCGTAGAGGTCAAGGTATCACCAGCTGTCCCCTTCTCCGACAGAAGTTACTTAAATTCAGAGAAAGAAAACACACAAATGTGTCAGCTGCTCCAGTTTAGAGCCTGGTATCTTAATTCAAGACACCCTTTCATCAGTCACTTAAGCTAAGAATAGTTTTGAAGTAGACTGGCTGAGATGCGTGCATTAACCTTCTGCTGACCTGCCAGAGACAGAGCAACAGTTCCAGGCAGCAGCAACCTCCACTGTTGCCACAATATCCACCAGAGCTCGCCCATCAAAGCCCTCAGGGTTTCTGAAATGCGTTCTGTGTACTGGCAAGTTGTATGAATCCTCAGTACACCAAAACCAAACGACGACAGATAAGCTACAAACGTGGTTTATTGTCATTACTCCCACTGAAAACACCTCACCAGAAGTGTCAGAGCAATTCATTCTCTTCTGACATGCAAGATTGCAGATTTCCACCTAAATAATTACATGCCAAAATAAATTAAAAAAAGATACTTGCCTCTTGTTTAGTTACTTTTGCTGCATCCTTGCCTTCAGCACCCTCTGGAGACTGAAAGAAAATATTAAGTCAGTGTTTTTATTACAGACCTAAAAGCATCCAGACAACAGCAAAATGAAGATGATGGTGAAGATTCTTCTTTCTATACATTGCAGTAACTTCAAGAAGCCTGGCAAATTTACATCAGTATTTACAAGCAGCATTGCACCAAAGCCATTCTAGATTCTCCAGGCAAGACCACACGGACTGATCATGACCAGGTACATAGATCCCTCTCACGCAGCAGCCCTCCGTGGTATCTCCGGCCAATTAACTAAAGCATCCGCAGGCTCCATCCAGGGGGAGCTCCAGCTAATCAGCAGTTGGCAGCACAACAGTATGAACTGGAAATCTGAGGTTTACTCTACTAGGGCTTTTGAAATCCCTGAGAAATTTAACACGTTTCTTCCAAAACATGAACTTAACTAGTAATGAGGTGTGGTGAGATGAGCCAAAAAAGCACAGCATTACTGAAATGAGTGATTTCTTCACCTCATTTACTCCTTTTGTGCCTCAGGCTCACTCAGCTGGAAGCTTTAACGGTATTTTTCCCTTACCTCATCTCCTCCATCAGAACAGTAAAAATCTGTAAAACACCAAGCCACTGACAGAAAGCTAGGGACACACATATCTCCTCACAAGAACAAAGTACCAACCTGACCATTCTAACCCTGGTCTTCCAGAGGCGCTCAAAGTTAGTCAAACCGTAGGGGCGGGGTGCGGGGCATAAATAAAATCAAGCTTCTGTCTTTTGTTTACAACTCATGATGTATTACTTCACGTTTTGCAAATCACTGATTTTCCACCTAGGAGCAAGTGATTAATGGAAAAACAGCGAACAGCAGCAGTTAAAGAAGGGCACGTGTTTCAAAAAGGCATTTAACAGGCAGCAGAGAAGGCAGTTTGGTCGCTGTTTTGTTTTTCAATCAGTAAAGGAGCAGGGTAGTTATCTTTTCCCTTCTCTTTCTATTTCAATCCTAACCCAGATCTCTCTCCAGATTTTGACTCAATGTCTTGTAGTCACACAGTTATGGTTTGGAGTAGAGAGACCAGCTAGCCTGCAGCAGCTGACCACTGCCTTCTCCTGGCACTGGCTCTAACACCCCTCACCAGAGAATAAAACACGGTTTTGCTACTGTGTGCTCCCCTGACACAAAGGAAGCATGCCACAAAAGCAGCTGGTTAAAAAAAAAAAAAGCCGAGGACTGATCATTTACGCAGCTAGAGAACAGCAGGAAGTTAAGCAGCACTGCGCAGGGCAGAGCAGCTCAGAATAGCAACAGTCAGGCATCCAAAATGGAGCCCGAGCGACCGTCCCCTGCGCTGCGGCAGCCCCTCCAGCCCCTGAGGACTGTTTCAGGCTTGCGTTCCTAAAAGCCTTTCAGTTCCGTTACTAAAGAGTTGCTACAGCTTGATGGTGTGGTGCTGGGAGTATCAAAAGCTGTCAGGAAAACAAAACTACGCAGTTCCACGATCATTGTCAGTAACAAAATCTTGTTTCCTACAAGTTCCCTCTTCAGCTCCCGAGACAGTCCACGCTCCGGGCAGAGCTTTTCTGCAGTCCCTGGATTCACAACATCTGCTTCTCCTATATTAATTTTCTCAAGTCTAACAAACTTACACCGTCCCCTTTCCCCGGGAGGGAACTTGAATAGCAACCTTCTGGTCCTGGGCACCTATTTATATGGAAGTTCTCTCAGCTTTTGTAATCTCGGCCACTCTGAGGAGACGAGACTCACGATTTACAGGGGTAGGAACAGAAAGAGGGCACAATCTGTTTGCTTCAGAGGCCAGGCTAAAAAACTCGCCGTACACTACATGAATCTGACTGACACCCCGCTGTCGGACTGTTCTACCCTGCTTCACTTTTAGGAACCACGAAGCTTTGAAACAGAGCGAAACCATCACAAGACGGCACTGCCACATGCCAAGAGCCTTTCAGTAACTGCCCAGGAGCAAACCCTCACCCTGCGATACTGCACAGCCAACACGCAGGAATTTACCCCGTCCTCTTGAGCGCTAATGACAGACAAGTCTCCTACACTTCTGACAGGGCAGCCTGATTTTAGATGCCGATGTTATCGCTTGACAACGGACTTTGAAAACTGCCCGTGAGGCTAACCACAGGGGAAAAAATTATATTAAAATAATATTAATGCAACCACAACCGCTGTATACCATTATGATGATGTATTACACAACATACTTCAATTAAGTTAGCTAATTAGCCCAGCATTCCCTCTCAAGTTAGAAAACCCAACTGCAATTCTGAAGGCCACGTAACTTTCTCCATGGAGGGACACGCACAGTAACAATTCTCAGAGGTGTGAATAAGCAGCAAGGGGCTCTGACACTCCCTCATTTCCATTTCAGACCTGCTCCCTCCTCTCTGCAATCACAAGTCCAGGTGTTTGGAGGCTGTGCTCACCCTTCCAGGGCCTGGGCTCCCCAGTATGCTGGCAGAGCTGTGTGGGCGGCCAGATCACGAATAAGGTGTTGATCCAGCTGAAAAACAGCCTGTTGCTTCAACAAATTTATAAATATATATACAAATTATAAACATATAGTCTTCCCTGCACAGCTGCACAAACAATTCAGCTAGTACAACAAACAAGAATGAAGTGGCACAGGCCGTTGCAAGCAGCCTGGGACTCTTAAGCTGAGAGATACACACAAAAAATATTTATGTCAGGTATGGCTACAGCATATTTGTTAAAAGAGGAAGAGAAACTTATTTTCCCCTCTGCGAGTCCTGCTTAGACATTCCACTGAGTCCCAGCTGATGTGGACCTTCACGCCAGTTTTTGCAGTATTTCTCCTCTCCTTAGGCACCGCAGAGATTTGTACACAAATGGATTTGAGCCAAGCGTAGTTCCCAGAGAACTTGGCATTGTCACAAGCAGGGACTGTCTGCACTAGTATCTGCAAGTCACAGGACTTTTATGTAGATGCCACCAAAACCTTAAAGTCCTTGTCCCTAACTCTTCCACAGGAACCCTTCCCCCATCTTTTGTCCTGGTGACAAGGTACTAAAGGACCTCTGGTTTCAAAGCAACCAAACCTACTAAGCAACCCGTCCCCTTGGCATGTTTTTCCATGTGACATAACGCCACGGCTCACCATATTTCACATGGCATGCCAGTCACATTAAATTACACCCTGGAGACCGTGCCTTGCATCGTGAACTAGTCGGCAGCAGGACTGGCCACTCTGCAAGTTTCGTGCAGCACAACCAAAGACCAACGCAAGCACGGGACAAGGGCAGTCCCCCACCCTCAGTAATTCTTCAGCTGTACTCCATCATACGCCTGCATTGTACTCATAAAGTAGCCCCTATAGGCCTGCTGTGCCTGATACCGTAGAGATGCCTACAAGAGACAAACAAACAAAACAAAACAAAACAAAGGACACAGATAACAGTGATTTATTTTTTTTTCCAGTCACAGAGGTACACAGAAGGAAAGAAGCTGACTGGCTAACGAAATATGCTTTTCACATTTAAGCTAACACCAAGTTTCAGGTTCAGATGACCACACACTGTCATACCTCAATTAGCACTACATATTGGCAATAAGATTGTAAATTAGGCTGTAGCTAAGCTTTGTAAGACCTCTCACAGCTACATAGCTTTTAGACCACAAGATTAACCTGGAAGGCTGCATGCAAGATTCCCTGTGTCTATCACCAGTCAGCTTTTTTAACTTGCTTTTTCGCCACCCCTTTTTAAGGACTATTTCGAAAGGATTGGAGAAAAAAAAAACACAAACAAAGGAAGAATAATAGAGGATAGAGAACATTTAAAAAAAAATCAAAGGAATATTAAAATTGAGCTTGTTTGTATACACAGTTCACGCATTTCACCACCTGTGAAGCACACACATGAACCAGTGTTTCCACATACGAGGACAATACTGAGATAACTGCAATGCCAACACCATCACAGAGCTCTTAAGCTGAAAACAGAAAAATACATAACTGTTTCAAGGAGACAGAACATACAGGCAAATTTCCTTTTTTTATTGTTCTTCAGGCTGGGTTACCTGGTAGAGATGCACCACAAAACAAACAAAAGGTTTCAGTTTTTCTAATCAAAACCCTGCAATACAGGCAAGATGTAATGAGAGCACAGAAATGCAAAGCAGTGAAGTTATTGATGTCTGTTTGAGAGATCCAAAGGTACACGTCTGAACTTCCATCAAGAAGCTTCTGGACAAATATCTTGTTTGTACTTAAATGACTGGATTGTGCTATTATAAAGGAGGAAGTTAAAGAGCACGAAAAATGAGAATGCATATATGTGAGAAGTAACAGCCACTACGGAAGGTTGCTTACAAAATTAAACAGATCGTTCATTCTCTGAAGGATAATATTACCAGCTGAAACCCAACCCTTTGGCTTTGATGGGACAGAAATTAGTCCTTTCAACCCCCATTAAAAAAAAAAAAAACCAAAAACAAAAACAACAAAAAACAAACAAACAAAAAACACCAAACAAAACCTGAAGAAGCAGACGCCAATTTCACTCTAACTAACAGTTAGAGAGGCAGAAAGCTTTAACCGTCCCAGCACTTGGGCATTCTCTGTAGCACTTCCTCCCTTCTTTGCAAGTGGTTTTGTCCAGCCACATCTTGATATTCTGCCTGCAATGGGATTTGCCTGTGGATACTTTCCTGGCTCACTGTTCGAGCTGCAATTTCCATGATGCAATGCTTTTGTCATTCCTTCCACAACTTTTCTCACCAACCAAAATACGACACAAGCCTGCAAAAACCACAGTGCAAGAAAAAACGACATACCAAGTCCGGCACCTTTTTCAGGATTTACTGCAGTATTTTCCTAAAATTTTTATTCTCCTCATTTCCCTTGGAGTAGAACTCTGCGTTAGACCTAATTCAATGAATTGTTTCCTCATAAATGCTGGATCTTCTAATTATTTGTCTTCAGAGCAGCTCTGAATTTTGTGCCACTTCATAAATGCAATTAAAATGCTGTTTTATTTCTTATTTTAGATTAATGAAGACTACTTGGTGACTAATTAAAACCAACCAACTCCTGCAACACCCTTCTAACCATTGTTTCCCCATTTAGCTCCTCCAGCATCTTATCGTTAACCTCTGTTTATAGCGAGTTCTTTGATCTGTTTTCAGCAGACAGAACAGTGCTCACTGCCAAGCCAATGCGAATAAACTTTGCAAGTAAAATTAATAACAAATGCTCTAAGAAATCAGGTATTCTTCCTGCTACAACCCTTTATTTCTTTTTTCTACCAAGAGCCTGATCCTGAACAGGGAAAAAAAAATAAAAATGCATGCCACTAATTTAAAAGACAAGTAATTCTGCCAGAACCAGCAGTGACGTACAGGATCAATCTGGTTAGCGAATGGATTTTTTCAAAACTTATCCACCATGATATCTGTCTTGCTCTCTTCCACAAAATCCAAGGGGTTTTTTGTATACTGTACATGTACATATATTCTTCACTAAAAAAAAACAACCCAACACTCTGCTTATTTATTAAGTATATAATATTTTAATTTTTCTTGTTATGTACTACTACAAGGAAATATTATACAATACATGATGTTAAGAATTTAAATCCCCCCACCTTACATCTATTAAGAGCAGAATATTTAATTTTCTAATTCTTTGGGGGAGAATGTCAAGATCATAAAGTTCTGAAAAGACAAATGGTACTCAAAATTTTGAATATAAAGATGAGCTTTAATATTCTCTAGTATTAATATGAAATTAAGGAAAAAAAAAATCAGGGAAAACATTTCCTGATCAAAGTCTCCGTTCTTGCTTATATATTCAAACCCAACTGGTTAACACACATTGCATTTTCAAAGTATATAAGAAAACAAGAATACAAACAGCCTGGTTTTAAACGAAATCAGTAGGTTTAGAAAACACATTTTATTAAATTCCTTAACTATTAACAGGTAACTTCTGTGAGCTTTATGCTCTTCACACAAGATAGAAGAGACAGAAACCAAGTTAGGCCCGAGGTATTTCTAGATAGAGGTCAAAGACTGACCAATATAATTTAAACACATTTATATTTGATAGGACATTTTAAAAGTCTCACAACCGGTTTGGTTTTTATTTTTCCTTCCAAACTTGTCTTCCCTGTGGTCAGTTTCTTGAATTACATCTTCTGCCTATAGCAGAGTGAGGAAGAGCAGCTTCTAGAGGCTCAGATTTTTTTAAAAAAAATTATAATTTCAAATTAGACAGACAGTTCCTTTTTCAGACAGTGAAGTAATCGGCTGCATCTTGAAAAATACAGATCAGCCATGGGAGCAGTGAGCACGGTGCATTTGAAATTGTTCAGTTTCCCCTGAACACCAAAGGTGAGAATTCAGCTAGGTAGTAAGTAAATTCTTGGCTCAATATTTGCTTAACCATTTTACTGCCACCATGAAGTAAAAAGGCAGATTCAAATAATATGATGGATGAAATCCAATCCCTAATGATATTATTTCTCTGACCTTTCAAAGCTGATTCCAGTTCTGCAAGTGAGACAAAGCAGACCAACTCATGCAAGTTTACATACAGAGGCAATTTTTAAAACCTTGAAAATTAGGTTCAGAAATCTGTATCAAAGTAGAACTGGAAGATTAGGTTCTGTATCTAAATAGAAATGATCACTTCTGCAAAGCAAAACTAGCACAAAGTACGTCTGAAAAAATACGAAAAAAGTTATTTTATCCACCTAAAGATAGAGATTAAATTTAGACAACTACCTTCAATAAAAACAGATTCCTGAAAATAGCCACTGCCGACAAAGAAAAGTGCTCTGAACAACTGAAAAAAGTATATGTCCCTCCCAGGGGACACAACTGTGACAAAACCACAATAATCTCAAAAAGAACCATCTTTGCTATTGTTTCAACTAACTGGTGCTACAGAGCACCAAACCTCCGAGATGATGATAGCAGGTCCACGAGTTAAGAGTTAGGCACCAAAGGCACAACTGGTACAGTACCTTCGATACACTGACCTAGATGAAGGATGTTTTCCTGCTACAAATGGAGCACCAACACCTCTCCTCAGCTCTGCTCGAGAGAAACAAAACACTGCAGAGGAAAGAAGATCACTAGACACTTGATTGCCACTATGGAAGCACTCTCTGCCACTATGGGTAGCATTAGGACAGTGGAAAAAGCTGGATGGGAAGAGCAAACACCCCCAACAGTCCCAAGAAAGCTGCTGTTGATGGGAACATAGGCAGGTTTTTTGTGCAAACAGATCCCAACTTTCTTGGGGAGCGCAGCATTATATATTTGCAGCTTTCGCTGTTACCAAGTACACCCACTCTTTACTATAGGAAGACAGGAGCTGTATCTCCAAGGTACAGGAGTAATCAATTTAAATTTGGTAATTTCCAAAGGCACAAAGTGGGGAGGAAAAAAAAAAGGCCAAATGCCTTCCCTCCCTCCAACGGTACAAGGACACAATTGGACCACTGAATTGTTCTGATTATTGTAATGAATTAAAGAGTACTCCCCTATTCACCCTAAGTTAGGGACAATCAACCAAAGGCCAGCTAAGGCTGCCTCTGATGAACAGCTGCTGCCAAGAAGAGTTCTGACCTTCCCCACCTAATCATTCCTGCCAATAAACCACCTAACTCTTTGTGCCAAGGTAAGGGAAACTAGATCAGCAGACAGGTCTGGCCAAAAACTACCTCAAACGCATATGATATCCCGCAGGTTAAATCAGAGGAAGAACAGGAATAAGTATCTGGAATTGCTTCTTTTGGCCTGTCCATGCTGGCTTGAAGTATCTGTTGAACTGATGTCCAAACTGTGAAGTCCCACACTGCCAGTTTTGCTGACAATAAAACCAGTATAAGAGCATCTTAGTTCTGCATGCAGCCGGTTGCTCATTCCCAGCCCTACTCCCTTCTAAGAGGTTACCAGACATTCACTGTGCCACTGTGCAGCACCACTAAACCGGATTGGTAAAATGATCCAGGATTAAAAAAATTAAATTTCCAAAGCACATTCAAACCTGTTAAGTAAACAAGCATTAGGAGGATCATGGCCTGAAATACAAGTCCAGCACCTGAAAACACCTTTTTGGCTACTAGACCATGGGATAAACCATTGTGCTAGCTTAGTGCAGTTAAAGAACAGAGAATAGATGGCGGCCACTGCGATCCTACAAACTATACACAAAAGACAATATTACAATCATGTCAAGCAAAACTCAACTTCACACAACTTCTCGGAAACAACAATACACCTTGGAACATAACAGGCCTACGCACAGCTACTGCCTGGATATAGAACAGCAGAGAAATTCAAGTTTTTCAAGCAAGACAGAAGAAAACCAGCCTTAAACTAAATAGTATATGCCTGCTACATTCCATTTACACACATAACCTTTTCATTTTTAAACTTAACAAAACCAATACTCTAGAATACAAAATACTACCCCCACTGGAGTGCTGAACTACTGTATATGAAAAGGTTACCTGTACCTGGCTAGTTTTGAACTCAGAGGTGATGACTTAGAAACTAGATATCTGACGAGGTGCAGCCAGCAGTGCAATCATGCTTTAATGCGCCCAAAGAGCATTAAGAATGACTTTTAATTGACAATACAGTGAAAGCCTAATGAATGGGCAGCCTAAAAGCTCTTAAGTTCAATTGTATTTCAGTGTGGTCCAAGAAGAAAACTTATACACATTGTTATCAGCGCCTAATAAATTGGTCAGATTTTTACAGACTTGTATAAAACATTTTAGATCTATAAATCCTTGTCCAATGAGCTTTTAATCTCCATAACTCTACAGTCATAGCTAAAACTACATAATTAGCTCATTCTAAGCTTTTTTAAAGTGTATCTTTAATACAGAACGTGGACAAATACTTGATGCATGTACTTAATAGCCCTGTAAACATAATTTACTGCAACATGGCACAGCAGCACTACTCAAGCATGTTTTTTCTTCAACACTGCTCACTGCACTGTAACCAAGTGTCCCATGTGCAGATGAAAATGTGTGATCTTTTCTGCTTAATTTTTCTATGAAAGATGTAGAACCTTTGAGTCTGTCTGGTCAACAGATACTTAGAGTAGGCCAACCAAGCAATTTTCAGTTGCTTTAAATACATAGATGTTTTAAATTCTCAACAGTTACAGATTTAGTACAAGTGGCACAACTTCTAAAATTGGTAACTGACAAAACATCCCCTTCCCTTGTATTAGAAGAATCCTGCAATCTTTTAAGATGTTCTGGCACTTCTTATTCTGTTTGCCTTGGTTGAATGTTAAGCGCATCTCTGCATAGCTGCAGTTTCACCTGCCCCTGCAAAGGATGCTGAAGGTACAAGCCCACCTGAGGACTCTTCTGGCATGTTTGGTAGGAGTTTGTCAAAATCGGGGGTACCCCAGTGACACAGATGCAAAGGTCATTTTCTCCTGTTGGCCCAGCCTGTTTTCCAGGAGTTACTGAATAGTCCGGGATTGATCTAATGGGAAAAGTGGAAAGAGAAACTATCTTTTTCAGAGCTCTGACTTCTGCTCTGAGTCCTCAGGCAGTACAGGGAGAAAAGCAGACACAGGCAGCAGTAAACACAGGGGGAATTCAAGAGAAAGTCTGCAGAGAGATGTGGGACAGAATGGGAGCAGGGAGAGGGGCAGCAGCCAAGACATCTGGATCTGGTACTGATCCCCTTCTTCCTTCTAATCTATAATCACTTCCAGAGCCTACAATAAAATACAGAACCTCCCCCATTTCTACACCCCACTGCTAACAGAGTGTGCCCTGTTGGTCGTATTCTAGGATAAACCGAAGAGTGCCTCTGCTACAGATCAAGAGCTTCCAATCCCAGCTATGAAACAAGTTCTTGGGAAGGTGCAGGTCCCCATAACACTGTTGGAGCTTCTTTCCTGCCAAGCAGCTTCAAAATGAACATAACCTTAGCAAAAAAACCACTCTGTTATGTATGGTATGTTGAATTGACATGTACTGACACACAGCTGAAGTATCAAAACATGGAAAAGGACCTGAAGTGAAGCTGAACAGCACCTGCATGTGCTCCATACGGCTGCGGCATGAACAGGACTCACCTGCTACTTTTTCCCCAAGATCTACACCTCATTCCACAGACCAAAGAGAGACAAGACAGTGGGATCATTCAGAGCCACAGCAAACAGAGGTGCCATCTGTAGAACCCTCAGCTTCATTAGTTAATTGGTGTCTGATGACATACAAGTTGCTCTGTTTCTATGTACACACCACAAAGCAAGAAGACCAACTTGGAGAAGTAACAACAATAAACGCACCACTGGGAGTGCAGAAGGTGACTATTAGGAAGAAACAAAAAATCAGAACAGACATCTTAACTTGAGAATCCAAGATGAAGGGACCATTCCAACAACTCTGCTGTTTACTTCTGTGCCCCCTTTCCCTAGCAGTGGATGAGGAATTTGAGTATTCATGACACTTCAGAAATGCAAACTCAAACAGAAGGATTTCACAAAGAGAACTGACTTTAGGTCCAGACAAAAAAGCATAAGTAGAATTTAATAGCTCTAGGTTAGTACAGGTAAGAACATGCACTTAACTGCAAGGATTGGAAAATACATTGATTGGATACCTGGTTGGCAAAACAACTAGCAAGGGAAGAGTCCCACAAAAAACAATCATGTGGTCGTGTAATTAAATGCACTATGATAAGACAACCCTAGAACACAGCACCTTCTATCTGCCCCTAAAGAAGCAATATTCCAAGAAAAACATTCCGAGGGCTTGTTTTTCTGCAGTAAATATAACCAACTAGTATCTCTGACTTTAAAAAAGTGCGTTTTCATAACAGAACAGGAACTTGCCACAGATGTTCTCTATTATTTTTTCACAACACCAACCCTACTGCAGAAACTAACATTTCTGACAACAAGAAGGGGACATAGTTTAAGTGGCTAATTAGACCATTATATTTTTTCTTTGCTCTGAAGCAACAGCAATACTCAATGATACTATATCCAAAAAAAAAAAAAAACCAAAAACAAACTTAAGATGAAAATGTCTCATCTAGCCCTCACACCTGACTCAGCTCCAATTGTTTTCGAAACAGCATATGAGGTACAGGATGCATCACACAGAGTCAAATTAAAGAATGAGTTGGGTCATTCTGGAGTGCAACCCCAACTAACTGACAGGCTCCCCGTTCAATACTGGACAAGTCACCATTCGTCCTATTAATAACCATCCAAGATGGTGCACACTCTACACAAAGGTGCAAGTACCGTTCATCTTGATGATGATCACTTTAAAGCTTACGTATGTATGTTTATGCACATAGGTGTATATGACCACGCTCCAGTTCTCCTTGCTATCAGGTGCAGAATGGTTCTTCATCCCTTTATGGCTAACACTGAGACATTATTACTGGGGCTGTTTCAACGTCAAGGAGTTTTCCAATATGACCCAAGCACTAATCCAGCAAGACAAGCCACAGAACAAAACACCCCAATCCATTTCAAGGCATTTGTTGCTATCAATACCACAACAGGCATTCTGGTTTATCCCACACTGGCATGCCATTCTTCTTGTGAAAGGCCACATTCACGCCACAACACATTATTACAACAGACAAAGGCTACAGAAATCTGACAGTAGTAGTCCAGAGTCCAACATCTTCGTGTTCTAGCACAGTATTTAGCACCATCTCAACACACAGTAAGTATTCCTCCCCCCCCAACCTATGACGGTACCACAATACGTTAAGCTGCAGCCCTCTAGAGAGGGGAAGACACCCTACATTTTTTTGTTCCCAACATTCATAAGGACCATAAGGCCTAGGACTCAGCAACTGACTTCAATTCACATAGAGGTGATTTTGACTTGTGACGTTTATTTCCTTATAAAACTTGCCTTTCCAAAAGTTAGAAATTTTAACAGAAGAATTGAATATTAGCTGTACGTGACGGTTTTGTCTCCATGTGGAAGCTGACGGTTGTAATTATTCAGCTGCTGCCATATCACTAACTTCTCACTCTGTGGATGTTATCTTGGAATAAAATTGATTATTGTAGAATACTTACGACAATTCCACTTTTTTCAAAAAAGTGAAGCCATTAATCATTCACTTTTCCTGGAACCATTGCTTCCCAAAACCCATACTTCATAAATTATCTTAAAATACAAATGTTTACCCATACAACACTAAGAAAGTTAAAATTTACTACACCATTAAAATTTATCTCCATTGCTCTGATCCTATATGTAATGTTTTTATAACCACCCAGAAAGAAGTCATGTTCTCGTGCACTTACTACTCAAAGATAGCTTCTCTTAACAACCACTTCACAACAGACCACAAAACACGAGTGACTTTAACTCTACCCCTCTTAGGAAGGACAGCCTGAAACATTATCCACAGTGTAAGAACACAGAAGGGCAAAGGAAACAGGGTAGGAAGCTGCAAGCTTTCCAAAACTGCGGAGAGTCCTACAGGCACACGCTAACTTTTATCTTTTTCCTGCTGACAAGCAACGGCACTAGAACAGCAGCAGCACATGAGGCCTATCCAAGGGTGCAATGACAGAAGAGCAAGAGGAAAAAACTGCCCAACATTCACCAACTTCAAGCCCAGTTATCCAAATAAAGGCGATCAACCCCACGGTTGTACCCGTTCACATCAGGTTCTTAACTATGAATCAAATCATTCAGCCGCACACTTGACAATTTAACGTTCTGATACCTCCCATAAGGAAAGAGGAAAGGACAAGAACAGAACATTGAGCCACCTGGAAGTCATCATCTACCTGGAACTTTATTAAAACAGATTTGAGCCCCAGCCCACATATGGTGCATTAGGAGGTCACAGGTGACATTTTGGAAATCCCCCAAAACACAAATTGGTTGACCCAGTTCAAATCAAAGGACTGCACCTTCATTTTTTGTCACGGTACAGTGTCCGGTTCTCCTTACACTCCACCAGCGCCGGCACCAGGCAAGTTCTCGACGAGGATCTCCAGCAGGGTCCCCCCCCACCCCTCAGCCTCCCACCTCCGACCCGCAGCTCCCGGGGGAAGGGGGCCAGCGGCCCCCGGCCACCCTCCGCCTGCCCTCTGCCAGCGCCGCCAAAGCTCCGGCTACACAAACCCCCACAGCGGCGAGCCCGGCCGCCGAAGGGCCGCCCAAGTTTCCGTCCCTTGAGGAACGCGGTCTCACAACCGGCCCCGGGTCCCTCCCGAGGAGCCTGAACGCCCCGAGGTGCCTGGAAAGCAAAAAAAAAAATGGACGACAGCGGCTGTGGTGGCAGGGGCCGGCCGTGCCCCCCGCCCTCGCCATGGCTGGGGCCGCGCGCGCTCCCTCCCTCAGGAGGCGCCTCCCCGCCCCCGCCCGGCTGGGCGCCGGAGCGGGTACATACGGGTCTGCCGCGGGAGGCGAGGACAAGGCTGTAGTTTGTTTTAAACATGGCTCGGCTCTTCCCTGTTACCTCGGAGCCATCACTCGGGCACGGCGGGAGGTGGCGGCGGCGGGATCCGGCCGCCCCGGGTGGGGGCTCCCCCCCTCCCCGCCGCCGGAGTTTACAAGGAGGAAACTCCTCCCGCCGGGGGCCAGGGGCGAAGCCGCAGCTGCTGCAGCGCTTCTCCCCGGCGGCGGAGGGGAGGAGGAGGAGGAGGGCTGGAGTTGTGACAGCCACTTCACCCCCTGGGGAGGCGGGCGACACCGCCCCGCGCGGCCACGGGAAAGTAAACAGGGGGTGGCGGCGGCGCGGGGAGGGGGTGACGGGCAACAGGCAGCGAAATACCGGGGCTCGGGAGCAATCCGCCAGCTCTGCACCGGAACGGCGGCAGGAGAGCAGCAGGCGGCCCCGGCCCCTAATGCGCCGCCGCTGGGCCCCTCGCCCCCGCCCGGGGTAGGCGCGGAGGCAGGACCCGCCGCACGGCTTACCTTTCTCTTCGGCATAATGTCTCTGCTGCGGGCCGCGAAAGTAAAGCGACGAAAGAAGCTCCGGCAGAAGCGCGGATCCGCCCGGTGGCGGCGGCAGCAGCAGCAGCGGTGACACCGGCGTCGCTGGTGCCCGCAGCTCTGCCCGCGCCCGCTGCCCGCCGCGCCGCGCCGCCCCCGGCGCCCCGGCAGCCCCCAGCGCCAGCGCCCGCCTCGCCGACGGGGCGGGCAGAGCGGGGCAGCCCCGGCTCCTGATTGGCTCCCCAATTGCGTCGCGCCCCTCTCTCCGGCGGGAGCGGGCTAATCAGGGGCAGCCCGCGCGGGTCAGAGGCCGGGGCGCGTGGGGTGCGTTGGGGCCGGCTGCGACCCCGGGCCCTGTGGGGAGTGGAGCGGAGGGTGGGCCCGCGGCCGGGCGGCACCGGGGGGAACCGGGTCCGGGTTCTTCACCAGGGGCTGAGAAGGCGAAGCGGGCGAGGTGCAAGCGGCGAGCAGCATCCGCTCAGGAAAAAAACCTCCTGAATGATTTCAACCTGTTTAAATTTCCCTTCGTTTTCTCCTCCCTCTCGTTCCGGGGGGAGTCTTTCCCTCAGCAGTCTTTCCCCATTCCCCGCTTTTCCTCTTTCCCTGGGGGATTTGAACTCACACCTCTTGCTCTCCCATGACACTATTTTGACCACAAACTACAGCACCTCTGGAGCAGGAGAGCTGAGAGGCTCCTGTTGGTGCTGTCTGAGCAGCTTTGTTGAATTTCTGTTTATTCCCACCTTACCTCGTGTTGGTATGGATTCACAGAGGAAGGAAACAAGTCAGAATTACTTTATAGCTTAACCTTTCACTATTTTATGTTTTGTCTGTTCTCCAGCATTTTTCCTTCATCATTTATGGATGACGGGAGCAACCCCTACAGCTTCAGTGTCCGTTCAGACAGAGAAACCGGTGCTAGGCCTCTGTTCACTGTACAGGTGAATGCTGCTGAGAGGAGAACTGCTCACAGCTGCGGCAATTTCTTCCTGTACCACCCACAAATTTGGGTCAAGTCCACATCTAATCCCAAACCAAAATAACCCGAGGGGGGCACACGACATATGACAAGTTCTGATTAGCTCTATGGTTACCTTCCTCTTCGGTCTATTATATTGCTCTTGTGTCTTGTCCCTCTACTTTTAGACTTGCAGGATAATTCAGATGGAGAGGGACCTGAGGAGGTCGGCAGATAGAACCCTCTGCTCCGTTTGGGTGGGCAGCTGAGGGCCTCATCGAGTTCAGAATAACTCCACAGAGATTCCATGATTTCCCCAGGCACCCTTTGCTAAATCTTCATTTCTTTCCCTGCTTATTCATAAGTTCAGTTCTGAAACTGTCCCCCGCTTCTCTCTAAAGAAACTGGAGTAAGTGACTGTAAACTTTCAGCTAGAAGAAGACAACACTTTCATGAGAACAGCAGGAGTCTGGGAACAGGCAGAGAGAAAGCCCAGTAGACTTGAAGGGGTAATTTTTCCTCGCTTTTTGGGAAGGAGAGAAGCAATCCTGTTGACATTTAATTTATAATTAGCTAAAACTAATGAGCAGTGTGTAAAGGAAAAGCAAAATTTTAGCAGCAAGATAGTGAGAGAAAGAACTGGTGGAGCTGGTAAGTTATTTGCAGATGCCTTTTTTTGCCCATCCACTGAACCAAACTCAGGTTCAGTGGAAACATTGCATCTCAGGATGCAGTTACTCAGGAAAGTTGCTGCTCTGGAGAACAGTCCCATTGGTCTTTCTTCACTCCCTCAGTATTTTCTGGGTCAGTACAGAATTGTTTCTAGTCACTGCAAGTCCTGTTGGGTCTCTGGACAGGGGAAGGTTGTAGGGGAAATTCACCAAGACATGCGAATAGCAGCAAGTTGGTTTTTTACTACCCACATACTCAGCCCTCGTGCGTCTGCATTACACTCTGTAACAGAATTTACATTCAGACTGGGGGGCCTGCTGCTGCAGCCTTCAGTTAAAAAGCACGGGAATTGTCTGGTAGTTTCTTTATTCTACAGCTGCTTTTTCCATCATACCTGTCCCGCTAGTGTTGAAAGATGCCTCTTGTCTGAAAACTGCCACTAACAAGAAAAAAGCTGATCTGTAGGTTTTCAAAGGGAAAAAAGCCAAAATGCTCTCTTCCAATACGAGATAAAAACTGTACCACAGATGTAGGGCATCCTAGAAAAGCCGGATTTTGGCTGAATTTTTGGTTGTCATAGAAATTAGTTTGTAGCTTCTTTTAACTTCACAACTGTTTCTATTTAGAAGTAAATAGGGGATGCAACTGTAACACAGTAGCACTTTACAATTTAGGAAGTGCACAGGTCAAAGTAATGTAGCCCTACGTCACTTTTCACATCTAAGGGACGACACCTGTAATATGGAGCCATCCAGATAGCTAGCCTTGGAACTGTCAAAGAGACTTATAAATTAATGTGGCTGCAGACCAATAGTTCAAAACGGTTAGGGGTTACGGATATACAAACTAAGCAATCAACACACTTTTAGTTAGCTCCGTTCTTTCAAACATAGACACTGAAATCTGGTAATTATTTTATCCTCATTATTGGTATCTAGCCCTGTTTAGAAATTTCAGTTACTTCAGAGTTGTTACTTGTAAGCAAGAATAATCTGTGACACTTACCTTTGAAAAGAAACCTGTCAAGCAGTTCAATTGGTATGAAGGAACTCCTATAAACCGTTTAAAAATTAGTTTGAGAACAGCCTTGTGGATTATCTCTGAATAAGAAAAGAGTTCAAGCACTCCACATGCACCTCACTGCTATCATGGTGGTTTCCAAGCTATCAGGCTGTTGGAAGATGTCACAGTTCTCAGCAAAGCTCCTTCTACCATTGTTTCAGGCACATCTCTACTACCTCGAACCACTACAGCCACACTTCAAACCTCTTGAACTTCCATTCAGTAGTGCTCTGTACACATACTGTGGGGAGGTGCAGCAAACAGAGACGTTTAGGAGCTAGCTACTACAAAACAGAAAGCAACACCAACTTTTCTAACATGGTGATCAATGAAAGTGCCATCAGTTCCACACGCATATTAGAAAGGAAGTTGAATTTGGAAATCTAATAATTCTCATTTTTGGCCATAAATTTATCCTGATTATGTGCAGAAATATTGCAGCTGGTATACACAGTTTCCATAGAAGTCAACAGGAACCACAGCAATTAAGTTTGGAGAACATTTGGCTAACAGAGCGCAGAGAACTTTGACTATTTTGGCCACTGCCGTGCTATCATCAGCCTATGAGTTGTTAACGCTTAAGGTCACAGAATCACAGAACGAGTGAAGTGGGAATGGACCTCTGCAGATCATCTAGTCCAACCCTCTGCTCAAAGCAGGGTCAGGTACAGCAGGGTGCTTAGAGCTGTGTCCAGTTGGGTTTTGGATATCTTCAAGGAAGATGACTCCCTGGGCAACCTGTTCCAGTGTCTGACCATCCTCACAGTGTTTTCTTACAGTCAGGTGCAATTTAATAAAGTTCAGTTTTTGCCCATTCCTTCTTGTCCTGCCTCTGAATATCACTGAAAAAGACCCAGGTTGGGCTTCTTCACTGCATCCCATCAGGTGTTTGTACATATGGATGAGATCTCCCCTGAGCCTTGTCTTCTCCATGCAGAACAGCCCAGCTTTGTCAGCCTCACCTTGTACATCAGATGCTCCAATCCCTTTAACATCTACAAGGACCTTTGCTGGGCTCTGGTATGTCCATATTGAAGTTAAATGAGAAGCATACCCAGTGATTTATCCAACCCATTGTCAAAGTAAGGCAACCGCCTGCCGTTCTAGCTTTCTTACTCTATTACATAAAACCATGAAGCAACTTATGACCTATTTATACAAGGGCATTGTTTTGTGTGACTTGCTGAAGCAAGAGCAAAGGCCTTCATCTGTCTCAGGTTCAGCAACACCTCCAGCCGTGATGCCTTCTAAATGCTGACACAGATACTAAATTATCCCAACTAACAATATTCTAAGAATATTTTCTCTCATCTCCTTACCTTCCCATCTCCTTGCATATAAAAGCTGAACTAGGAAAGATACCACCTTTTCAGATAGAGTAAGAAATATTGAATTAATCCATGCAGCCAGAGGAAGAACCTTTCTGATCTCAATTAGCCAAGAATTCCAAGAGAAGTGATTCTATCACCTTAAACCTTCTCCTCAAGTCATTCTACTTGCAGTAGCCCTGTCTCCAGAACTCCGTCTTTAATTCTATGCCAGCCCTCTCTAAAAGCACTCACAAACACGTACCTGCAAGTATACACTCATACTTCCAGTGTGATGTTAACATTTGTTTTCTGAATGCAGGAGACTTACCTCGAACATACTCTTTTCCACTATTTATTTCCATATTTATTCCTAGCACATCTAAGCACTTCCAGAACAAAATAGCTAATAAACAAGAACAGAGAAGCACCCTGCAGTGCTTTCCACGCTGTGGTATACGTCAAGCAGGCAAACATAGACCTGACTTTTCTTCAGAAGGCTCTAACAGATGTCTTGTGTGCTGCTCCACCTACCACTGACCCAGGTGAAGCTGGAGATTCCTCTCAGCTCTGTTGCTACACCAATTTATGTGGCCACACCCTAGGTCGCTGCTTATCAAAGTGGTTGATTTAGAAACACAAGTATTAAGAGGTATTAAATTTATCAAACCATTTAATGGACCGGAGTCTGAGAGCAATCACAGGTACGGTGTGGAGTCTGGGCAAATGCTAGCCGCCAGCTAACGAGGGAGGACACTGGTCTGTAGCTGGGGGCAATGAACTTCATTGAGTGGTGGGAACAGCCTGTCTGACTGCAGTTGTTCTGTTTGTAGCCTTCAGACGGTTAACTGTGGTGATGCCCCGTTGCAGTTGCACCTTTGGTAGGTCAAGGGACCCCTCCGCCTCCTTGACCATAAAAATCCTCTGAAAGCCTCTGCCCTCGATTCTGCTGGCCCCGTCTTCCAGTCGTTCCCTATTTCAGTTTGGGCAAACCATGCTGGACCTGCAGAGACCTGTCATTGCCTCATTTCAACACAGGCTGCCAGCAACCAGACGAGTTACGCTGGCAGAACCTGGGAGGTGTAAACGTGTGGTGGAGGTGGTATTGAACAGCTCGGGGTGCCCCAGGTGTTCTCCGCTCAGCAGAGCTACAGCCAGCACCAGCTGTGTGAACAGAGACAAGGGGCTGTGCTGAGCATCCTCGTTAACTGATGGAGAGAGCTGGGCAGCTGTGGTGGGTACTTGATCCCACTAAGGGTCTGGATCGCTCTTGGAAATGGCAAAGAGCACATACCTCTTGGGAGAACATTTATAAATGTAGGTTCCTATCTTCTTGATAGTACAGAGTAGCATTTCCATCACTGTCGTGTTTCTCTGAAATGCTACAGCTGAGTGACAAAAACAAGGAGTTTCTTTTAAACTTGAAAATTGAGTTTAATTTTAAGGCAAGTTAATTTAAGTGTTAGGTCCTCTGTTAACATCCAGTGAGAAAAAAACAAACCATACCAAAACAAAAGCTACTGATGTATTTCTGCTCCACAGCATTAAGTCCAGCTGCTATCAATAATCAGTAAAAATGTGTCTATGGGGAATATTATCAGCTAAGATTTAATGGTTGCTTTAAAAATTCTCTAAATATGCAGAATCTATCTACTTTAGTAAAAGGTAAGTGATTTTTTTTTTTTATATAGAATTCATCTTAGACACAGATGTGATGAGCCCATCTTGAGACAAAATGCTGCTACAACCCAGGAACAATAATGTCTGAGCTTGTCCTTTAATGACACTTTGAACAGCTCAAACCAATGATCTTAATGTTCCCTTGAAATTCTAGACCAGCTAAACAAAACAAGCTCTTCCCCTGTAAGAGGGAAGTGTAATTTAAATGGGAAATCCTAAATCAACTTCTAGGTAATGTAGTAAGTAAACATATTAACGAGCCACAAAGTCATAAATTATGTTTGTTGATCTATCAAAGTCTAGTCATAGCAGTCAACAGAGGTATGAGGAACGTTAATGAAACTCAGGAGATAAAGACAGGGTATCGTTTGATGGACTTTTGAAAGAACAGCTTCTAAGTGCTTATTTTTACAAATGTTTCCAAAGTGCTGCTTTAGAACCATTGTTGAAAGATGTTTTGTTCTCAGGTAGACCTAACCACTTAGGAGATTTAGAGGCACGAACACAGGAAGAATGCTTAGAGTTCAGGAATGCGTGATAGAGCTGTTATCAAGAGTGCCTGGTTCTGTACGGTAAACAGTATATAGGCGTTGTGCTGAAAAAGTGTTTGTTGGGGAAGTTTTGTCACTATTTAAAAACCCTGTGTATGCATGCAGGCAGGGTATATTCTACTAAGATATTTTTATAACAATTATGGTGTATTAGGTATGGCTTTATTTACAAAACTTTTTTTTTCTTTACAGCATACTTGTACTTTTTTTTTTGACACGCAGACTTCTTTGCCTGAATTAATCTTACAATTATCCCCCCTAGCAAAAACAGACGTGAGAATACCACTAGTACATCCAATTCTGCTACAAGTTGACTCCTAACACCCTCAGATAAGTAAAACCAAACAGAAATAAAGCAAGGACCCACGACTTCACATCATGCATCCTCTTCGTTAGCTGGTGCATGCTTTGTTGTCTCGGGGGACCCTGTACAGTTGGGTGAGCAGTGGAAGCAACTACAGCAACGAGAGTTTTCAGTGGAGAGCTGACTGGATCCCATAGCTGCTCACTCGTGCATTTGGAATTTAAACAGCGGAGAACTTTAGTGAGAAGAGAGTTAGGTGGATTTGACTGAAGATCTTTTCATTTGATTGTTTTTGTTGAACAAAGATAGCTGAGGCTATGCACCTGGTATGGCCTTTACTGATGTAGCAATGCCAAAGTCAGAGCACTCTTCAAAGGTCTACAATATATATCAAACATGCTACCGCTTTATAGAGGTTTTTTTTCCAGTATGGTGACGATGCCAAAGCCTTAAGAGCTGTTTCTGGGATGCTGCAGTAGGTGAGGCAATCACCCCCACGGGGATCAGCGCTGTATGTAC
>WKFP01014244.1:0-12673 GCA_011057875.1 Pterocles orientalis
GTGATCCTTAAAAAAAAAAAAAAAAAAGAAGAAAAGCTCAAAATATGCAGAGAACTATTCCCCAAATTTCCCCCAAACTGAAATTCCTGTCAAAGACGGCACGTTCACAGAAAAAAAGTGGTAACAAAGCTGGATCATTAACATTGTATAGGAGCCCAGTTTCAGCTGATTGTGTTGGAAATGTTCAGACTTTCAATAGCTCTTTCTTCTTTCCCAGTTCTAATAAACCACATAACCTTAGGGGAAGAAGATACTACAACACACACAAAACTTAGAAGTTCTCCTCAGTGCTCAGCAATGTCTCTTTAGCGAGCTAGATGTCTGGTTTTGTCATCAATTCAGACATCACCCCACCCTGCAGCTCTCCTTGCAGTAGACAAGAGTGTCTATGTGCTGCACTAGCTCTGCTTAGACCAGCATCCACTTTCAGTGACGAAAAGTCCATGGGACCAGGTGTCTCTAGGCCAAGCATTCCAGCAAGTGAAATTTACAGTTTTAATATTCCTTTCTCCAATTTCTCCGTCAAGGGATCTTCCATCACTAAATCAACATGACTCAGTCTGCTGCAGGAAGACAGAAAACAGGACAACTGCAGGTCAGCTGAAAATAAAATGGAGCCAGAGGTCCTCTGCACTGAGTTCTACTAGAGCATCAAGGTGACTCAAGTGAGCTACTCTGCGAGGTGAACAGAAGAAGCAGGTAGCAAGAAAAGCTTGCAACTTGTGTCAATATGGCAAGAACGGGTGAAAATCTTCCTGGTCTCCACATTAAAGATGGAAACCTGAGGTCCTACACAGCAGGAGGAGGCAATTGGGGCCCCCCAGCTCAGTGCCTTTATCATCACACTGGTCACGTAGGAGGGCAGGAAGGTTTGAGAGTGAGCAATTGCTTTGTGCTTTGCCCAAGGCCACAAGGATAAGAGCATCTCCTGTCTCAGTGTCCACTGGCAATTTATCACTGCCAGAGAAGGGAAAATTGGGCTCCGCAACACCCTGTCTTATGGATGGCCCAAACGTACCACCCAAAGGAGCAGACACAAGTAGCATCTTCAACCTTCCCACATCAGCTGTCCATGTGGGAGCTGTGACATCTGTCCCTCCCTGTCAGTGGCCTGTCCAGCTCCTACAGGATACCTGGTGGTGCTCTGTCTTTTTCTAATAAAGCTGAAGAAGAGTAGTCTCAGATGGTATGGAGTGCACAAAACCAGGGGGAAAATATAATCCAGAGAGTTCACATTCTAATTAAAGAGTTTAATTCTTTATACACACTGTCAAACTGAAAATCCAGGGTAGGTCCATTTGCAAACAAAGCAAGCCAGATAAATGGGATCTGTTTCACACTGGGCTACGGGTATATTTATGTGGAAGACTGAACAAATAAATTAGTGGTTTCTTTTCTGATAATGTAAATACTAGCAAGAACACTGGAGATCCCAGCGAAGTCATCTGGACGGGGATATAATGCAGTGCAGATGTGAAAGTGCTTGAAGGGAAAGAGGGAGCGTCCAAGCCTTTCCCGAGGCTCTCCTAACACCCTTATGACAGTGATCTGCCTCACTATTGTTGTTGGCATGGCTCGCTCAGCAGCCGTCACAGCCCAGCTTCATAATTGAAGCTAGAGGCCCAATTCATTAAGAGAAGATTTATTGGTGTTAAGAGGGTTTTGTTATAGATCTTGTTTTCACAAATGGGGCTCTGTAGTGCATTATGCGTGTGATTTACAGAGAAAGAAAAAACTCTGAGTTATGGGGAGAAGTGCATGTGAGCAAGGCTCTTGGAGCAAGAACAGTTTAGTATGGAAACAAGATACAGATCTCAGGGAGAAGGAATTCAGTCTCCTCCTATGTGCTGGTGTCCCAGGAGATGTCACAGCAAGATGTGATTGCACTGGGGTTGTTGCGGTTCTCTGTACACCACTGGTCCTGCTACCGTCTGGTGTGCTCCGGCAGCTCCAGGGAAAGTGGCAGGGAGCTGGGGGGCCCTGCCTCCCACAGATTACTGCCTGCTATGTGTAGCCTCTCCTGTTTTGGAGAACTGCTCAGTGAAGTGCTGAGACTCTGTAGATGTCTTCTACACTTGGAGTGATTTGCCAGCCACACTTGCAAGTACAGCCCTGCATGGTTAGCAGGGAGAGCTGCAGCTATAGTACAAGCGACATGCTAGACATCTGGGTATGGGATAATCACAGAATCACAGAATGGTTTGGGTTGGAAGGGACCTTAAAGATCATCGAGTTCCAACCCCCCTGCCATGGGAAGGGACACCCTTCATTAGCCCAGGTTGCTCAAAGCCTCATCCAGCCTGGCCTTGAACACCTCCAGGGATGGGGCATCCACAACGTCCCTAGGCAACCTCTTCCAGTGTGTCGCCACCCACAGAGTGAAAAATTTCTTCCTAACATCTAGTCTAAATCTGCTCTCTTTCAGCTTATAACCATTAGCCCTTGTCCTCTCACTACACACCCTCATGAAGAGTGTTTCCCCATCTCTCCTGTAGATCCCCTTTAGGTAGGCTGCTGTTAGGTCTCCTCGGAGCCTTCTCTTCTCCAGGCTGAACAACCCCAACTCTCTCAGCCTGTCCTCATAGGGGAGGTGCTCCAGCCCTCTGATTAATTTTGTGGTTCTCCTCTGGACTCTCTCCACCAGGTCCAGGTCTTTTTTATGTTGGGGGCCCCACATCTGAACACAGTACTCCAGGTGGGGTCTCACGAGAGCAGAGTAGAGGGGGAGAATCCCCTCCCTCGACCTGCTGCTGATGCTTCTTTTGATGCAGCCCAGGACATAGTTGGCTTTCTGCACTGCAAGCGCACACTGCTGGCTCATGTTGAGCTTCTCATCCACCAATACCCCCAAGTCCTTCTACTCAGGGCTGCTCTCAATCCATTCTCTGCCCAGCCTGTATTTGTGCTTGGGATTGCCTCAACCCACGTGCAGGACCTTGCACTTGGCCTTGTTAAATTTCATGAGGTTTGCATGGGCCCACCTCTCCAGCCTATCCAGGTCCCTCTGGATGGCATCGCTTCCCTCCAGCGTGTCCACTACACCACGCAGCTTGGTGTCATCAGCAAACTTGCTGCGGGTGCACTCCATCCCACTGTCCATGTCTCCAACAAAGATGTTAAACAACACTGGTCCCAGTACCGACCCCTGTGGAACGCCACTTGTCACCGGTCTCCACTTGGACATTGAGCCATTGACCACAACTCTTTGAGTGTGGCCGTCCAGCCCATTCCTTATCCAGCGAGTGGTCCTTCTGTCAAATCCATGTCCCTCCAATTTAGAGACCAGGATGTCATGTGGGACTGTGTCAAAGGCTTTGCACAAGTCCAGGTAGATGATGTCAGTTGCCCTTCCTCTACCCACCAGCGCCGTGGCTCTGTCGTAGAAGGCCACCAAATTCGTCAGGCACGATTTTCCTTTGGTAAAGCCGTGTTGGTTGTCACTGATCACCTGCTTGTCTTCCATGTTCCTTAGCATAGATTCCAGGAGGATTTGCTCCATGATCTTGCCAGGCACAGAGGTGAAAAGTCAAAAGATGAGTAGTCAAAAGCTAGGTAATACCAGAAACAGGGTCATTACGTTCTGTTTTAGCACTTTGAACGACACAGATACATTAACCTTCTGTGGCAGTCATCACTGTAGTGTCCAGCTTCCACAGAAAACAGTAATTTTCAAGACAGTCTGTGAGATTATAATTTCTGTGAGTGAAGATCCCATCCTTTACTCACCCATGTAAATCATGACAGCCAAAGCCTGCCAGAAAATTGATTGCTCTGAAGTTTTTCTCACCTGATTTTTCAGGATTTTTAAGCACGGCAACTCATCTGCCCGAAGCACAGCTCCCACTGGCTTTCAGTGGCACTACCTACCTCTTCAAAGACTATTTGAATGATGTGCCCTGTGTCACGGGGGCAGAGGGACAGGGAGAATCCAGCTTTCTGGGGTGGTACTGTCCTTCCTATCCCTGTATTTCCATGCTGCAATGTGCGCTCCCCTTCCGTTTGTGCTCAGAGAGGATAGGCTGTGGAAGGTACTAAAATGGCAGTCTGTAAATGTGCCTTGAAGACTGCTCTGGTGTTTCAAAGGCTGTTCTTTCAGTCCATGCTGTACACTACAGCCACTTCTTCAGCCATTTCTGGAGAGTGAAAGGGCTGTCACCCATCTCACTGTCACTCCCCACCCCGAAAAGGGCACTCAAGAATTTCAGGCCATGAGGAGAAAAGCATTTTTTTCATCCTTAACTTGGATCTTGGAAGTAGCTCAAGCTGCATATTTGGCATGGAAAATCTCCTGCCCAAGCATTTCTAAGTTTGGCAAAATCAAAACCAAGGAAGACTGGGATCTTATAGCAGGGAAAACTGTTCAACCCAAGTAAGTAGAAGTTCTAGACATCTCCAAAATAGCACTTGATGTAAGATCTCTAAAAAGGGTTTCTCCACACAGGGTTCAAGGCTATTAAGCTGAGGACTGGTGTTTTATAAAGACCTAGAAGGACTGCAGAAAATCCTCTACATTTTCCTGTAGACATTCTCTGAGATTAGACTGACACCAAGAGTTGTACTGAACTAAATCTGCAGCCACAAAGTGATCGTGCCTCTTGGTTACTGTGAATAGCCAGTCTGCTCAGATCGAACCACTAGATTTCTAGTGTATACTAACAACCTGTAGGACTAACTCATGGACTGTAATTGTTCACTTATTAGACCAAGGTGACAACAAATATTCACATAACTTAGCTTCTTTTCTCCTACAGATGGCTTCTTCAAACGTGCTGCAGTTCATTTGCAGAAACCCCTGTTTGGAAGAGAACAGAAGAAGCTTTGTTTGAGACCAACTCTCTCTGTGTGAGCATTGGCTCTCTTTTTTTTAGGGCTAAAATGTGGGAACTGAAGCAGTAACTCGAAGAAGGTTCTGATTTAGACACCTAATGTGAGATAGATATACTTGAATATTTATTGTCCCAGATGCTGTTTCAGGTTATCTGCTTTACACACATCTCTATTCTGTTGGATTTAGTTTTCACTGATACATGTTTTCCTGAAAACCTCTTGCACTGCAGGAAAGAAGAGCTCCCTGAAGCTAGTTTGTTTAGATCTTTAAAATAATACTGGCTTAAAAGACAGGCACAGCTGCAGTGAAGGACACTAGGGGTTTTGATCTTAAAAAAAATAAATAAAAAAGAAAACAAAAAGAACCTGGGCTTAAAGAACATTCATTTTATGCAAATAAAACTGTGCAGAAAAACAGTGTAAGAGAAATGTGTGCCCTTCAGAGACCAGGGAGAGCAGCTGGCCTGGCTCGCACAGGAAGCAGCGTGCAGGTGTTGGGAACTGGCCAAGGGGGGAGATTCTCAGCTGCTGGCCTCAAACCTGGCCTTTGCCGCAGCAGGAACAGGGGGACGTGCTTGAGGAAGTGGGGCTCTTGTGGTAGCTGTTCCTGGAAAGATGTTCACCCCCTCCTGGCTCCAAGTGCTTGAAGGGAGTTGCTTGGCTCTTTGCATCTATCAAATGCAGGTATCTATCAGGCTGGATGTTGTGTTTGTCTTTTCTTGTGAAATAAGACTTAATTTGAGAAATATTTGTTCAGAGGTGGTGGCTGGCAGGAGTTTCCCTGAAGGGCAGCCTTTGGTCAGCTCAGAAAAAAGTCAGATAAATACTTCTCGCGAGCTGCAGAGGAGAGTCTGATCTAATACTCAGGTGAAACAAGAGGAGCTTCTATTTGCAGGGCTTCAAACATTTTCTGTTTATTTCTCTCTCTTTTTTTTTTTTTTTTGGTCCTCCTTCCATTACTACGGATTTGCTCCCTCTTCAGTGCCTTTTAGATGAGTACCCTGCCTTATCATGGGCGGTATTAGAAGGTGGGGGGAGAAGGACAGACAAAAGGAGTGCAGTTGTCATGTGTTTCTTCCCACCCAGGCAGATTGGTAAGTGCTTGGCCTTCATCTCCCTCCTGTGGTCTGTAACACCAAAGGGATCAGCAGAGGTAAAAAATGTTATAATGCGTTGTGTGATTTGCAAAGGGCTGGCAATTCCAAGGGCTGTGTAATGAGCCGAGGCTGACACCAGACAGGTAACGTGACGGCACTGCCAGCCTTTTGTGTCACCACAGAGGAGGAGATAGACCAAGGCATCTGCCCATCTCTCAGCTAAGACAGGAAAGAGGACTGTGTAGAGAGGAGCAAAAACAACCATTTGAAGAAAAACAGATGAGAAAGAATGGAAAATACACTCATAAAGATGTAGTGCTAGTACAACCTTTCCCTACCTTTGGATCTCAAAATGCTTCACCATTTCATAAGATGGAAAACACACAAAGTCCATTGCCAAGTTCACTGAACCTGTTTACATCAGAATCAAGGGTGAAAAATTACCTTCATGCTACTGCACTCTTTATTCCTCACAGCTCATCTTGTGACATGTTTCAATATAAATGTCCCCTTCCCCACAAAAGATGTCCACTGAGTTCAGAGGTTGGAGGAAATCTAAGGTAAACTTGGGATTGAGGTGGGTTTCAGGAAAAATGGGGTTAATTTGTCAAGATTTCTTTCAAACTTTGAGAAAAATGTGTAAGTGATGGGTGAGGTTACAAAGTGGCCAGGCAATTAATTATTCAGTTCAGTGGGTGTTCCCAATCATCCGGGAACCCAGCTCCCCATGAAAGAAATGCCCAGACACAGCTTTCCTTCTCCGGCATCAAGCTATCAGGCCCAATCCCTTCCCAGTTATTCTGTAGCCGTCTCGACACAAGCAACAATGAAAAACAAAGCCAGCATCCCTAGACTTTAATTTTACTCACTGCCCTCAAGCTATTTTCCATACAAGTGCGAAATGTCAAATTTGCCTGTGCTGGGTCTGAAACCACAGGACTGGGAGTGGACAATTCAGTTGTGGTATCAAAGTCAAATGGGATTATGGGTTACATATTTGGGACTGGGATATAGGATGGCTGTCATGAAAAGAGCTATGGAGCTCTGGCTGCTAGGGTTTGGCAAGTGGGAAGAAAGTGTGGTTAATCCAATTTTGGAAACAGCCTCTTATTGCTTTACCTCCGTGAGAACCTGAGAACCATCACTGGAATAAATCCCAGGTCTTTTGAAATAGTCATTAAAAATAAAAAAATTTCTCCCTTGCCAGAAAAGTCCAGCAGCCTGGAGTACGTAAACCCAACCTCATAAACCGGGTATGTATCAGGCAGAGCAGAGAGTCTGGCTTCCATGCATTGGATTTTATTCTTTTTTGAGATTCTGGGCTACATCTCAGCTTTTCCTTCTAAAAGTATCCTATTTTGTATAAATAATTTGATATTCGGTGAGAGTAGGAGAAATTGCATCTGTATAGGCCATTAGTTGGAGTAAACTGATTACTAATTACTGGCATCCCACTTTAGAAAGAGGAAGGAATTAAAAACTGAGGGATTCAGCCAGAGTGCAAGGTATAAATGAGAATAAGCCAGGCATGACACCAAGGGCAGAGAGTAGTAATGGCGAGGGGAGGAAAGCAGGATGCTCTGAAAGGGTTTACTGAAGGGTCAAATGTTGATAATGTTGTTTTGGCCAAAGTGGAACTGGGGGTATTGTGTTCAGAACCAAGAGCAGATGTCAGTGAAGTAGAGACAGATGTTTCAAAAGGTGAGTAGTAGCTGGTAAGTGTAGTGACACTGATAAATAATTTCACATTCGTTTTGTTGATCACTTCCTAGTCCTGGGAAATCCTCTCACAGTGTAGTTGTGGGTCCCTGCGCCTTTGGGGAAGTTGGTGAAGCAGAACCCACGTGTCTCAGGGGTGCTAGAAGGGCAAACTGGTTGATGGGAGTAGATGGACTGGCCACCATGAAGAGCAACACTGAGCCAGGTGCTGTAACGGGTGCCTCTATAGACCTGAAGGGAGCTGCTGAGGTCAGGCACATGCTCCCAGGTAGTCCTACGGCAAATCACTGTGAAAGTGGTTTCAGGACAGACCTGAAGTGGTTTCAGGATACATGCCTCACCGTAAATCCAAGGAAGTGTGAGCTTCAGTGGGAGGTTTTCTGAATTTTTGGTCTCTTTCCAGGCCTGTCAAAAGATGCTTCTGACAGTGTGTCACAGCACCAGCTGGAGCAGCAAGCCACCACACCTAACCCACCCAGCCTCCTCACCCTCCTTCTGACCCTTGTCCAGGCTCCAATCTAACAGGACTTGGAGCCCACCAACCCCCACCTATCCCACCACCCAGTGCCAACCTATCTCCGAATGCTCCTGCTAAATCCTGTTGCCCTATCACTGCCTGTTGGCATTTCAGCTGCCTCACGAGCCCCGTTAGTCTTTGGCGAAAGGTGCCTGGCCAGCACACAACCCCTCGCCGCTGCACTCTCCCCGTTCCATGCACTGCTCGGTAACCCCAAGGCCAGGGAAACGCCAGCTAGTGAATGGCCTCCTGCCAGCTCGACCTGGCAGGGCTGAGCCCCTTGGGCGGGCTGCTCACGAGGGGCCTGGCACCAGCTTTTCAAGGACCACCCTGTTCTGCCACAGGGCCACGGCCTCTCCTCCACCTGGTATCCAGTGAGCTGCCCAGGGACCCTCAGGACCACCGCTCATCATGCTCCCTCTGCCTCAGATCACTGCTGTGCCTGAGGGGGCTGATCCCCAGCACTCTGACTACAGTGTCCTTGCCTGCCGCGGACCCTCGGCCCTGCCCGTGAGCCCCGGGCCGCGGAGGCCCCACGGGCGCGAAGCCGCCCCGGGCAGCGCCCCCACTCCCCTCCCGGCCCGGCCGCGGCGCGCCCCGCAGGTGGCGCTGTTGCAAAAGCTGCCGCCGGCGGCCGGCCCGGAGCGGCGGGACGCGGCGTACACGCGGCGGGTCACGGCTCCGCAGGGCCGGGGGGAGGAGGGCTGCTAGGTCTGCCGCCCGCCGCCTGCCTGGGGCGGGACTGCGGCGTGTGTTTTTGCAAGGCCGCGAGGAAGGCCTGAATTTGCCCGTTTACGGTTCTGTGGAAAAGCCCCGTGATCCTGAGGGACGCCGGGGGACCCCCAAGGGGGCTGTGCAGAGTGGGGCTGCCATGGGATGAGCAGGAGCCTTGACAAAATAAGGCCTCTTCTCGTGATGTTTTCCTTACACCAATAAAACGACAACAACAAAAAAGGCAGAGTAATTTTTCACTGACAGACTGTGTTTCGTGGAAAACAACCAACCAGCCATGATAGCAAGCCTGAGGGCGGCCTCCCCCAGATGAGAGACCTGCAGCCCTGTGGCCGCGGCATCAGCACAAAATGGCACCTGCCCCAACAGCAGCTCCTGGTGTGGGAAACCCTGGTGTTTCCTCAGATTTTGGCTGAGGCACTTCTCAGGAGGGGTCGGGCTGTGTGCAGCCCTGTGCAGGGCGGTGATGACTGATGGCTCTGTGGGGCTGTGGTGGCGTTGGAGGTCACGGAGGAGGAGGTTTGCAGGGAAGGGGTCGTAGCTGCTCCTCATCTTCACTTGGCTCCTCTGCGTGAGGGAGGAATGGAGAAGCAGGATATGAGTCCTGCTGAAGGGTGCTCTGGGCTGGCCAGGCAGGAGGGGAACAGGCCAACTCCCTGACAGGCCACAGGCCCGTGAATGTTTGCTGTGCCCCTGTGAAAACAGGAGGAACAAGTGCGTGACAGAGATAATATGAATCTAAAGGGAGGATACTTCACAGCTGTGATTTTTGTCTCTTCTAATGTCTTCACCCTCCAGGGTTAAGGTCTACACCCTCAAGGGTAAAGAGTCCTTCAGGAGGATGTTGGGGAAGAAGGCCCACCACCTCTTTCCCAGGGGTTTCCACTGAAGAGCACAGTCAAACCCAACTGTCAGAGCAAGAGTAGTGGTGACAAACCACCTGTAAAGGGGACGTGCAAGCCAACAACCACACTCCAGTGGGGTTCATGGGCTGACGGGAGATCAGAGGTCAGCTGCAGCTGTTTAAAACAAGCGACTGGCCTGAAAGGAGCTTGGATTTTTTACTGCCGTGCTTGCACGTAATTGAGTTTTTTGTTTCCCTTCTCAGCTTGATCTCTTCGCTTCACTGCTCCATGGCTATTATTAACTCCTTCAGCTATTTATATGGTTCAAATGTACCGACACTGCCTAAAAAAAAAATCCTTAAGGCAGAGTTTTAGGAAATTGGTCAGAAGTCTTAGAAACTGAGTCATTGGGGATGGATTGAACTTTGCTTTCTTCTTCCAGATGCCTGCTGTGTGTTTGTCAGATAGGGATTGAACTGAGAAAGGGTCCTGGAGTTCAAACGCCTTCCCTGCTGCAGCGAGGTGGAGCATGGCACAGGATGCAGCTTATCACAGATAACAGCTGTGTGTATCAGGGGTCTCTGCTTCCCTCTCCCATGCTGGTTGCTCGGCTCGCTGCCTCTCCCGCGCATGCTGTGTGGAGGGAGGCCAGGGGAGGATATGGTTTTCAGACCTATTAACAGCTCTTCAGCCAGCTAAAGTCTATGTCACAGGGCATATCCTGCTGATTCAGCAGTAGAGGGCAGTTCCTATCTCAGGGGAAAGAATAAAAGAGATAAATAAATCTCCTTTGCCTTAGGAGGCATGAGTTACACCTTTCAGCCCTGATGAAATGTGGACCTATATTACAAAACTCTACTGCTTCACTCATGTAGTTAAAGCAGTATAGTTTCTCAACAGTCAACAAAACTTTACAGATATAAATGTAGCCACCAACATTTACCAACCACCGAATTATAACTTCATCTGGAATAGACGTTCTGCTCCATCGAGCTGTGTGCACACCAGGCTTTGGTGGTTGCAGTATGACAGATTGGACGTGGGGGGAACCTGGAGGTTTAAGCAGATAAAAAAAGTGAGAAATTACTTTTGCAAGGGAGTAAAGGAGGTTTTCAAAGAGCATTTAAGAAAGTTTGAAATGTATCCACAATTGTTTCATTATTCCCACTTCCCCCAAATCCTCCTTCTAAATCTGCTACCAAAAACATTATCCAGGGTTTATTAAAACATGACACCTTGGCTAATAATAATTTGATAATAAAAATGCAAAGTACACAGCAATAAAAGACACAATGTTCTCCATGAACATCCCCTTATTATGAGAGTTGACAACAGTCATGAATTTTGTTTTTCACTTCTCTGGGGGAATAAAAGATGATTTTTACATAAGGAATGTTTCTGTTTAAAATCTGGTCCAGGAGCTCAGTGGCCTCTCTTTGACTGTCCTGACTCGCCTCCCTGCAGTGACTGTGATTCGTGGGGGCAGGGGAAAGGGCATTGTATTTTTGGCATGGTGCTGATATCCTTCAGGGGACCTCTGGCTTAAGTGACCAAGTTGTGTGAGTGCTGCTTAGGGTAAGGAGGGTGTTGCAGGAACATGGAGGTGTGTCTGCATTGAGAGGGAGAAGGAGCTGAAAACTAATGGAGAAGGAAAAAAAAGTTTTGTGGATACTCTTCAGCCTCAGGTACTCCAGAGGAGGCTGAGAAGGAAAGGAAATAAGAAAAGCAGCATCTCATGAAGTGAAGAGAGCAGTGACATTTTACAGCAGCAGCACATCTCCTCCACAGTGTTTGTACTCCTTTCATGTGGTGTTATCAGAGTTCTTTGTGAGGGTTTATTATCATGTTCTCCCAGACAGAAAGCAGACAGCCATCCTGTGACCCACATCCTGAGTTTTACAGCCCTCCTCGTCCTCTGCCACCTGCGGTATTTATAGTGTGACCCACCACTGGGAGAGCAGAGGACTTCCTTTATACTCTAAACATTATGCTACAATAATAATGAGAAACTGGGACAAATGACAAGCCTTCCTGCCCACAAAATGTCATAACCCCGCTGTCATAAGCTGGGTAGGTCACCATGCTGTTTGCTTAGTGGGTTTCAGGTTACTGGCTGTTGTTGCTTCTGTAGTGAAACTGAGGCTAAAGGCTAAAGTGTACCTGGGGTGGTGCATGGACAGCGAGTCTAAATGCTCTGCAGGCTAAATGGAGAAGGGAGGATATAAGAGAAGCTGTAGCTGTCCACCCAGCCCTTCCCAAGGACTGGCTGTTAAATCAATGGCAAAGCGAGCTACAGCTAGCCTTTGAAGTATGCTGCTACAGAGTAGCAGTTTAGCACCTCAAAGAGACTGAAGGAGTTTTTTTCCCAGTGGTTTTTCTAAACATTTGCCATGATCTCAATTATCATTACAAGAAATGTTCTTATTTTAAGGGGTAAAAGGAAGGAGCTGGCTTGCTTCCTTTTTGCATCACCCCCCTGAGGTTATGACACTTCTGCAAGCTGGCGTTAGCACCTCACTGTATAAAAGGTGCAAAGGGACTCCCAGCAGGCTGTTTTTCTTCTCCCCAAGAAAGATTCAGAGCAGGACAGAGAGCAAGATAATACAGCTTGAACTGAACCTGGGCATGCATAGCATTGTTACCCAGGAAAGGTCAAACATGCTCTAGGGCTGTAAGAGGTCAGTGGGAGAGATAAAGAAGATGAGGTGTGTGTAGAGTAAGATAAGAACTAAGGGTCTTACACTGTTAGCCAAGGGTCAGGCATGTGTGGGTTAGTGTAGCCAAGGGTGAGTGGGCTGGTGGCTCTCCTGTTAGTGCTGGAGAGGGGGTGAAGGGAAACCCTGCAGCTGGGAGGGGTTCTGGTTGACTTGGCAAGAAACCTTCTGCCATGAGGACTGAGCAGCGTCTGCTCACCCTTAGTTGCCCCTATGTTTTCC
>WKFP01014244.1:32650-89261 GCA_011057875.1 Pterocles orientalis
ATGGACAGCGAGTCTAAATGCTCTGCAGGCTAAATGGAGAAGGGAGGATATAAGAGAAGAAGCTGAAGCTCCCTGCTTAGGGCAGCACCTGTCCACCCAGCCCTTCCCAAGGACTGGCTGTTAAATCAATGGCAAAGCGAGCTACAGCTAGCCTTTGAAGTATGCTGCTACAGAGTAGCAGTATAGCACCTCAAAGAGACTGAAGGAGTTTTTTTCCCAGTGGTTTTTCTAAACATTTGCCATGATCTCAATTATCATTACAAGAAATGTTCTTATTTTAAGGGGTAAAAGGAAGGAGCTGGCTTGCTTCCTTTTTGCATCACCCCCCTGAGGTTATGACACTTCTGCAAGCTGGCGTTAGCACCTCACTGTATAAATAGTGCAAAGGGACTCCCAGCAGGCTGTTTTTCTTCTCCCCAAGAAACAGAGAGCAAGATAATACAGTTTGAACTGAACCTGGGCATGCATAGCATTGTTACCCAGGAAAGGTCACACATGCTCCAGGGCTGTAAGAGGTCAGTGGGAGAGATAAAGAAGATGAGGTGTGTGTAGAGTAAGATAAGAACTAAGGGTCTTACACTATTAGCCAAGGGTCAGGCATGTGTGGGTTAGTGTAGCCAAGGGTGAGTGGGCTGGTGGCTCTCCTATTAGTGCTGGAGAGGGGGTGAAGGGAAACCCTGCAGCTGGGAGGGGTTCTGGTTGACTTGGCAAGAAACCTTCTGCCATGAGGACTGAGCAGCGTCTGCTCACCCTTAGTTGCCCCTATGTTTTCCCACCGACTTGCTTTGCAGGCCAGGGTGGGCCTGAGCACCTACAGATTAGTCTGCTGGGAGCATAGCTATGTTAGCCAGCCCCTGTCCCTGCCTGGTGGCAGACTGCAGAACATCTGCCTGCCTGAAGCATGTCACAGGACTGCTGGCTAGGTAACATCCAAGAGAAAAAATGAGAGAAGGCTCCCAGCTGGTGTGGGCCAGCATCAGCCTTGATCCAGGTGCCCTCCTCTTTGTAGAAAGAGTGAGTGTGGGTGGATGGGAGCAAGTGCAGAAAGGTCTCTACCCTCATGGTTTCACCTTTCCTACTGGGCTCTGTGTGTAGGTTCCCCAACACATGACCAGCCCCTTGCTTTGAAGCCTCAGTTCTTGGGGTAACAAGACTATTTGGTCCCTAAGCGCCCTGGGGACTTCCTCCTGTTGCAGCTGAAAGCAAATAGGCCAACTCTGTTATGTATATGGCTACTTCTGGAAAAAGCAATTAACAATATGTGTGAATTGATGCAGGGACCAAAACTAAGGAGAAGAGTAGAAACAAAAAAACTACCCCTCAGCAGTTGTAAAGAACTGAATGCCTACCTTCTCCTACCAGCTGAAAAAAAGTAGGAAAATTGATTTCTAGACTCAAATTGTGTGGAAGATGGGATTATGCTGGACTAGAGATTTTTATACATCAAGCAGGTGGGAAAGGAGAGGATATAGAGAGATTAGATTGTCTGGATGATGGAAAGAAGAGGAGAGCAAAACTGCCACAATGATTTCCATCTTCAGCCTCCCCAGATCTGTTGGGTCTTTTGTTCCACAGGTTTGTTGGTGACAGGTGAGGAGTACCAGGATCCATTGCTTCAACACAGCAATATATGTGAGCATGGCAGTAAGGTCTAACCTGCTTGTGAGCCAGTGACAAAAGACAGAGCTGCACATTCTAGCCATGAGCAGCCTACAGTTTTGTCCAAAAAAAAAGATTTTTTTAAATATTAACTTGATAAATTAGCTCTCTTGAAGTCCTATCAGCACAGATACAGAGAATGCCATTCTTTACTGCAACATAGCCAAAGTAAACTATCCCAGTGCCATATCAGCTTGTGCAAAGGGAGTGGAAAATACTCACATGGAGTGGAAAATGCTCTGATACCGGAGGTTTACCCAGTGCAGATGGCTAGTTGCCAGGCAGTAAAGGAGGAATCAACTCTTGCGCAGAGGCAGAATGTACCCTACAGGTAGCAAACAAACAGAACGCAACTTGGAAGTGAGTGACCTACAGTCTGTGTTGGTCTGAGAAAGTGTGGATGTGGAAAGTAATTATTTCAAGTAAACACAATTTCTGTGTCTGATGGTGCAACAGGCCAGTCACAATGTCAGATTTTGAAGCAGCAGTCCTCTGGAGAATACCACAGCCTTTTATAACACTTTGCCAACACATTTATCTTTCTCTAAGGCAGTGCCAGCATCAGAGCACATGCTCCATTTTGGCCCATGATAACAACATCAACAACATCACAGAGGAGTGCATCCATGCAAAATCTTTATTTGGAGAATGTCTCCTCTTGAATAACAGCACCCCTTCAGTTTACACGTAAGCCCAGAAACACAATATTTGCATTGTGCAGGAAAAAATACAAAGAAAAATTTATCTTCTGATATCATATAAATAGTATTGGAATTGCTGACCACTATTTCCTCTCTTTTTATCCTCTAAATTTGCCTTTGGGCTAGTTAGAACAGAAAACCATGGCAATGACATAGTATTAGTTTTGGAGACAGGCCACAGTATCTTGAAAGTCAGTGTGGAGAATTATCTGCACTGTGTAAGGACAAAGACACAAGGATATTGATATGCTGTCTAGAACATACATCTCCTTGTTTTCCTTCCAGGTTAGGAATGGCTTTTGGAATGGTTCTGATTATCTTCTCTGCTGGTCCAGAGCTCAGAAGAAGGCTGGGATTGCTGATATTGAGGGTGGAAAGTTCCTCCTTCATTTTATAATCTGTATGTATTGTGGTTTCTCTTGGCTGGGAAATATAATTCTGATTTCTAGTCTCAGCCATGTGTCAGTCAACTCTGACTTAAGTTCCCTTCGCCCTCTCCCTGCTGTGCAGCTTTGCAAGCCATATTGCAAACATATTTTTCAGCATGGGTGGGAGGTAGCATTGTGGTTTTGGGCTTTGCTATTGATACCAGGATTTCCCTTTTTCTTTGTCTGAAACATTTTTTTCTTTAAAAATAGCGTTGATGGTAAACAGCTTTCATTTAGTCCCCAGGGGGAGGTGCAGTGAACATTTTCATGCAAGTTTGAATAAGAATTAAATCACAATTTCCCAACTTCTGTAATGAATTCAATGATATAGTCATCATCTCATGAAATCTTCAGCTTGATCCTTTGTTGGGATTATGCAGAAGAATAGAAATTTTAACTTTGTAGACTACACTTGTAATTAAATCTCACTCAAGTAAATTAGGACTGCAGCATCATGGCTTATTGCCAGTGGAGGGAAATTAGGGGATTGTTTGATCCTCAACCAAGAAAATATCAGTGTCCTCCAAAAGGACTGCTTTACAGAAAACATATAAAAGGCTGAGAAGCTATCAAACCTTTTCATTCCTTTTAGCACTCTCTTGTCTCTCTTCTTTGAGCTGATGGCTCCTGCCAAGCAAAGATTCTCTTGTCACATATATGTACCTCTATCAGATCTTGAACCCGGACAAAAGTGTCCACTTTGCAGTTGCAGCAACTTCTGCCATTTAAAATACAGGAACATTCCACTTCTACTTTTTGCCCAATCACTCCCCTAGTTTTTCCTTGGAGAAGGCAGTGAAGAAAATATCAACATTTTAACCCAATGAGAAGGTCAGATACTATAGAACTAACATTCAGCTGGCTGTCCATGTGGCAAAAGCAACAGAATGTTGGCCCTAGATATTAATATTGATTTATGATATTAAACAAACACAAATATTTTACTGAATTCCAATATTTAGATGTAAATAAGCTTGATGGGACTGGTTATTTTTGAAGGGTAACAGATTATCTCTGTTACTTGACCACAATAAGCATATGCTGTCCATGTTTATCAAGAGTCATTGGATGTTTCAGAATATGGATTGTTTGCTCCCAACAAAGTAAAGGAGACTCAATGGTTTCTGATACATGATACAGTTGTTTGCAGTAAAGACTGACCTGCCCTAAAACCTGCGGTATGAAATACAACATTCCTTCTTACGCCGAGGGAAGGTTTCTCAAGTTAGTAACTGACAAATGATGCTTGGTCAGGCGTATCCCTGGGCATTTCCATCCCAGCGACTGTGGGTGTCCACAGGGATTTCCCCCCTCGCCTCCCCTCGCACCCGTTTGCCTGTGGGGCGGTGGGCTTTGGCACTCACCCAGCTCCCCTCACACCACGCTTCTGCCCAGCTCTGGACTGGGATGACAAAACAGCGATTCTTCGTGGAAACAAACTTCCAGGTGGCGCTGAGTGGAACAGCAGGAGGGAGCGTTGTCACCTCCCGGAGGTGGCCCGGTCCAGGCCGAGCCCCCGCGGGACCTGCCGGGCGGGGAGAGCTGGCGGCGGGCAGCCCCACAGCTCGCGGGTGACTCTGCCTTCTCAGACAGAAGAGAAAATCCTGAAACTTTATGTTCATTTTTTATCTTCCTGGTACCTTAGCACTGCCTCCAGCTGCTGCTACTGTCACTAATCCCTCAGGCTGACTCTCCATTCTGGATTTCAAACAGGGGAACGGGAAGGAGACAGCAGGCCCTGTTTAGCTATCCATCGCTGGAGGAATCTCCCTATTAAACATTTTTGAAATGTATAAACCAGACATAGGTTTTTGCATTAGTTACTGGGAATGCTCGTGAAACCAGTATCTTCCCAACCAAGCACTTTGATAACCCTTCATCCAGCCCCAGCTGCAGCAGCAGCACAAGCCGGATACACAACCACTTGTAAGAACGTGATTCCTGAGGTTCTAGCTCTCTGCTCTTCCTCCAGAGATCAAAGATAAATGCGCAGTTCTCAGCTGCTGCTCTGCAGCCACGCGGCTGCATTGCAGGAGGCGCTGAAAGCAGACTGCCACATCCTCCAGCTCTGCTCAGTCCTGAGCTTCTGCCACTGCCATTACCAGTGACAGCTGCTGGCATGACAGTTTTATGTAGCCATTGAGACAGGCACTGAAAGTCACCATTTAGTGGTTTTTAACTACATCTGGTGTAAAAGGAACTTTCTGTTGACTACTGCTTGCAACTGACAAAAGGTTCCTGTAAAGGTGTTCAGCTATGGTACCATCCAGCCCGTTCCGATAGCTGACATCTTAATTATGGCACAGGTACTGTAAAAACACTGCAGCACATTCATTCCTAAAACTTCACTCCGTGTATTTCTTAGTTGTCAGTGTCATAGTATCAAATAAAACAACCAGCGCTGTTTGAGGAATACACCATTTTTAACTAACTCTAGTCTTTCATCCACTGGTCGATCCCCTACTAACACACACACAAAAAAGCTTCCTAACTTTCTAGGTTTTAGTTTCTCATTCTTAGCCAATAAAGCCTTCCCCACACTATTGTTGCTTCCTTCTTGGCTGTTTATGTGTATTGGAAAAGTAATTACTTGACATGACTTATGAAACAGACATGTTGCAGAATCAATTAACCCCCTCCCCATCAGAGGAAAATAAAATGCGCAGAAAACTCTTGTTCCACAGAGACGAGAACTGAAGCTAGCGGGACTGGTTACATGGAACAATTTACAGTTCTCCAGAAGTCAAGGATAAATTAAAACTTTCAAGTTATCGCCAGGCATTTCAGCTTTACTAGTAAGTGGGATGGTGAGAGTTGCAGCAGTTCTTTTTAAGAACTGGTTTTTTATGGGCAGAATTGGAATAAGGAGGGGAGAGGGTGGGAACATATTGTGTAGCTATTTCCTAGCCCCCAGATGTCCTAGATGGTGATGGAGAAAGGTGGATATAGTAAGAGTGGTGGGAACAGTTTGTCAACAAGTATTGCTACACAGCATGCACAAGAGTTAATAAAATAAATTATACACCACATTTTCTTTTCAAACAAGCTTTAAATAATCCATATGTAACAGAATCATGTGTTACAGACAAGAAGTTCTTGCTGCCAAAACACAGGATGAGTGTTTTTCCCCGTCGTTCTTTCCAAATTACAGATTTAGGAAAAAATATTTCAAGAAATTAGAAGATTTTAAAAAATAAAATTATGACAAAACCCAGAAAAGGCCAGTAGAACAGGCTGGTGAAGTACATGAACAAGTTATCAGAAGAATGTTAGTACACAGGTACTTACAAAAAAACACACAAGAGTGGACATAAAGGCTGTAAAGACACAGATACTATGCAGGCTAATTCAGTATCAAAGAGCAGAATGCATAGGCTTTATTATAAACTCTGTAATTCATGCATTTGTGTGTGCAGATAAAATATACTTAAAGCCATATATTTAAATGCCATCAAGAAGACACCTGAACTCCTCCCCATCAACATCAGTTGACTTCAGGGAAGAATTAAACCCAGTTTTGTTTATTTTTATACACTGGCCTAATCCAAACCCACAAGCTGTAAAAGGGAACAAAGGAAAATAAAGCAACCAGATATTTTTCTGAGCTGCTCAGAAACACTGGGACAAAGATCCAAACCCACTTTTTTGGTAATTACCGTCACTGGAATGTAATGGCAGCAACACCAGTCTGGACAGTTCTCAGCTGTGTTTCAGAAAGTAGCTCCAAGAAGAACGATCCAAAGGTTGAGTGGGGAAAAAAAGAAATTAACCCTGTACTACATACATACACACATACATAGATGGCTCTTTTCAGGACAAAATAAGGTAGCACTACTGAGTATGTGGCAATATGGAGTGTGTGCATTAAGATATACAAGTGAAGTCTGCTTGGGGCACCTTCACTCAGAGGGATAAGTCTTCTTAAAATATAATAATAATAATAATACTTCTTTATACTTGCCACTTGTTAGCAATTGTTTACATCGTAGAAAAATAGATAGTATTCTGTAACAAGAAATATAGTTACTTTGTTAAAATGGGCTATTTTAACCAGCTACTATTCTTTCATATAAAGAATTTCTAAACAGCAAAACAAAAATAGGTAATACTGAGTGCAAAACAGCCAGTGGTATACTTTGCATTGGTTTGAAACACTAGTTGCCAGCTACTATAATTACACGTACTGTACACTGTACTACAAAAGTCTTTCATCTTTTAGAAGGTTTGGGGTTTTTGCTTTTCTTCTCTCTAGGTGGCAAGTAAGTTATCCGAGTAAATTCAGACTCTGGAAGTCAGAAATAATTTCACAAACGGTCTTCGCTACCATTCTCTCACATTCCTTTCCCCATGTAGTGCAGCAGCACTTTCTACTTATGGCCAAAAATCCCTTAAGTTAAACAAAGTTTAGACTGTAGGTACTTAGAAGTTTAGCTTATAAATTCACATTCTTTTAAAAATCATTTCACTAATCTCCCACGTTTACATTTACACTAAAAAGAAAGCTCAAAAGTCTCACTTCATTCATTTCATCATCCCCACTGAAGACTGAAATAGAGTTCAGATAAAAACTCTTTGCCGACAGTAGGTATTAAGTCTTAATGCTACAAAGCCAGATGGTTCCAATGTAGAAGTCAGATTTTTCTGTGGTCTCCACAACGGTTTCAGATACGAACAGCTAATTCCTAGTGGCAGTGGTAAACGCATTATCAGTACACCATGAACACCACAAATGGAGGCAATTTCCAAGCATCAAAGAACAAAAAACAAACAAAAAGCACCCAGAAAAAAAAATCTGTGAAACATTCTTAGTAGAGCAGAAATCTCTCTATTCTCCTCTTCTTTCATCTCACACCTTTTCAACTTTGGTGGGGTCATACGTATCTGAAAAACACCAAGAAAACACGATTAATAATGTATTGAGAAGTCTATTCAACATTGCTAGCTCCAGAAATGACGCCTTTTCCCTAGTTTTTATTTAAAAAAAGAAGCCAATACTGGACTTACAACCTTAAAGATACATTCTTGACCCAAATTCTGTATTTACACCACTGTAATTTGGGAGCAACTTGGGTAAAATGAATGGAGATGGAATTTGTGAAGCCTTGGAGAGGTAGGAACAAGAGCACTGAATGCTAAGTGATTACTTCTAGTTTTCAGATTCTTTGACAGGGAAAGAAAGATGTAAGATTTGGCCCCCTGTTACTGAACACTAAAGACAAGTAAAAGCATCCTAGCAGGGTGTTTAAGGCTGGCTGAAGAAGCGATGATGCCATCAGGGTCTTTTCATTCAGTTGCAAATCCTTGGGTTCAGATTAACTCAAGGGGACACAGGAGAGCACAGCTGTGCTACATCACCACGCTTAGACTGTCTCGCTTCAGTCTGCAAAACTGCAGCTCAGGTTTTGAACATTTGAACTAAAGCACGGCACTGGCTCACTAACATTGGTCTTCATTTTCAGTCTACCTCTTGTCAGTTCACAGGACAGACCACGCCTTGTTTGTCTCTTCCTGAAGCCCCATGGACACTCTTCTATTAGATTTTTTTATTGGATTTATCCCAACATTGACCATGAATTGAGCAGATATGAGCCTTTTCCTTTACCCTTATGACTCTGGGATAGGATTGCAATGAAAGAGCTTTGCCTTGTGAGATCTGCCTGCCCTGTGCCATCATGCACACATCTGGCTTACTCTAGGCTCCTCAGGATGCACGGTCACGGCATGGAGGAACCGGGGCTACCTACGGAGGGGTCTGTAGGCACACAGGGGCCTGGATGCGCTGGCACTGCAGCCCACGCTGCCGTGTGCTACTTGCTGGTCTTATGCAACCAGGGTATCTGTGCTCACCTTAAACGTCCCTCCCGCAGGCTGTACGCCCACAGCACTCGCATTTAAGCAGTTGAAGATGAAAATAGTTGCACACATAAATATCACACTTTGGAGTAAAACGTTCACCCTTGGGACTTTTATGTTGATGTGAGTGAATGTCTTCATTCAAACAAGCATAAAAATCCTCTGAGGGAAATCTTTGCTCCGGTGTGCAAGTGTCCATCTGCAGCATCCAGACTCATATCAAGGGGAACTGGCAGAGAAAGAATTTCTGGATTTGGCCCCAGCGGGTGGACTCCTGGTGCAGGATCCTTTATCGCTTCTCTTGCCCACTCTCCTCAAATTGTTAGACCAGCCAAGAAAGGAATCTGTGCTAGCAACACCTTTGTTTTCAGAACTGTTTACCACTATTCAGCCTCTTCTGGTATTTCCAAACTTCAAGAACAGACACCACATGAACGCATAAAAATGAAGAGGAAACAAGTTTTTGAGGGCAAGTGTGTTCCAGGGTAACGCTGCATCTTTCTCAGATTAATGCACTGATGGTGTGGGAAGATGCCTCTAAAGCAGTAACATTTTTTCAGTTGTGAACATTTAGCCATCTAAACCGCTAGAACATACAGAAATTCTGAACTGTTCTGTGAGAGGCTGACCTAAGAATAAAAATGGATTCACATTTCAGAAACCTGATTTTCCTAAGGCCAGACACATTCACGCTAACAGAACTCCCCATAAGACTGCAGGTGCTCGCTGCTTCAGGGAGGGGGGTTGTGACAAAATCAGGCCACAAGACATGGAGCCTCTGCGTGGCTCAGTTCATTCCTTGAAAGCTTACCCACACCCTCAGCACCTAGACCAAGGACACAAACGGGCCAAACTGCGTCACACTTCTGGGGGGACAAACACTGGAGTTCCAGCACTGATACAGAATGTTTATTCAGCGTTTGGTTCAGCTCATTTGAAATGCTCCCTACAGGAACAAAGCCAGATCAGCAGCGAGGAAGCAGTCTTCAAACAGCAAAGGAGCAAAGACATCTAGTGCATTTGGGAACACTTGGAGATGCTCCTCTAATGGCAGCATTTGCATAGTAAAATGAGTTTCTCGCACTGAGTTTCAGCAGAACTCTTACTCCGAGATGACTGTCTGCCAAGCTGCACGATACATGTGAAAGCCTGTTTCTGCCATGGGCCCAGCCCGCAATTACCTCACTCCAAAGAGAATGGTCTTTAGCAAAATTTACTCTTGAAAAGCAACAAATACAATGGATTAATTCTCATTTTGGCTTTCAATGGTACCAGTGAGCTAGTCTGGAAGTTGGAGCGAGAGTTAACAGAGGAAGACATAACATCAGGCCTTCCACGGGCACGATTCTTCAGTCCTGCCCCGGTAAGGTGAGGCAAAGGGCTTGTGGCCATCAACAAATGGAGGTCTCTTTGGATGGGAAGAGGCCGGTGGAGTCAATGCTGGCCCAGCCCATGTGAGTGTGTGTTCCCCCGTGGTGCTGGGTGTGTGCAGCAGGATGGGACATCCAGGCTGTTCAGACATGGGCAGGGCTGTTCCGTCTGCGAGGGAACTGCTGCAGTGGGAACACACTGCAGAATACAAGCCTGGCATTGTCAGCAAGAGGATAAATTTAGACCTAATTTGCTGTGGAATAACTCTCCAATAAAACACACACAATCTGTTTTGATACATCCCTGAAGTCATGTCACCACAACAGTTATTTTCTTCACTCCAGCAGAAACCCCAAGGGAGGAAAGCATATGAAATGCATGTGGGGCATACTAGACCTGATGGGTACAGGGAAGCTGAATCAGCCTGTTCAGAAAATCTGGTCTAGAGAAATACAGTTCAGAGCAGAAAGAGACACAGAGCTGCAGGATGCAGAAAAAGACACGAACAGAAAGGCTGCAAGCCTGCAAGAGCCAGTATTTAGAACTTACACAAATATTTCTCTTCAGATAGAAATACATAAATCCACTTTAAAGGATACTCCCTTTAATTTCAGTCTCTCTGTACTGCAAAACTGTGAACAGATCTATATCAATGAGGTTTAATGAGTAACCTGTGCAGATTGCAAGGTAGAGCATCAGCTGTTACAGAGAGGATGGAAATAGGAAGGAGGAGATGAATATTAATTTAACAACTTTCACACCATACATTTGCTCACTCCAAATAATTTAATGGACTAGACAGGTGGCCTGGGAGATTGTAGATCTATGGCAACAACTGATTTTCAGTTGTTCAACAGAATGCTGTATGAAAACTGTTTCAGAGAGAGAACAGCTCATGTTACTTTGGGGATGCATATGGACTACACAAGTTTATACACTTCTGAGAGATGAGGAAAAATGAAAAAAAAAAAAAAAGGTGTTCACTGAAAAAGTCAACTTTCCATTTGACCTGGGGATAACAGTTATTCTCAACATCTGATCTGGAAAATATTCATGAAAGAGAGAGAATTTTCCAGGCCCCTTAATGCGGCCATTTCCCAGAGGCTTCACGGAAGAACATCAGATTTTTATTTTTAGTTTCTTCTGAACTGTGATACAGTATGTGTCTACTTAAGCATTAGAGAGGGAAAATGGGTATTCAAGGAGAGGCTATGATTAAATCACCATGTGTTCCCAAACACTGGCACTAGATTGACTATCTTTGAACTCTGCTGTTTGAAGTTGGCTGTTCCCTGAAAAAATTAGACTTTAGGGAGCGGTCCAGTCTCTGGAAATGAGTTTCAGTATCACAAGTGAGTTTTACAGTATCTTTTCCTAAAATGGGATCGGAGAACACTCATGTTGTCTCTTCCGCAAGGAGAGAAAAGGGGGTGGCAGCCAGATGGGGGTAGTACCACCTACAGCCTGTTACTATTTGAGCAGCATTATGTGGGCATAAGCAAACTGATCATGCTCATTACATAAGGAAACAGTACCCACTTGGATCTCCCATAATAGCGTCTTACCTAAAGAAAAATCTCTGTTCATCTTCTTCTTGTCCATTCCACCTATATATCCATTTTCACTGAGAGAGATAACACACTTGGAAACAGCCCCTGAGCTTGCCAATTTGCTTCCTCTCTCCTCTTGTACCCTCGACAGCTTCTCCTCATCCACCTCCTCTCCCAAGTCTGCACTCTTAATGCTTAGACGTCTCATCCGGGACACAGAGTCAACTTCTTTCATCCGTACTAAGCGATCCATGGCAGTCCGGCTCGGTGGAGAAGCGAGCTTGCCTTGCAGTGTCTCTATCACTTTCGAGGTGCTTCTCCCCCTCTTTTCTGAATGCTGATACACAGCCGACTTGCAAAACAAGTTTTGGTCCTCACCTTGGCTCGGAGTCACAGGTTGCTCAGGAACTTGCTCAGTTACCAGCGTTTTAGGGCTGGCTTCATGGTGAGTGGTCTTGCATTCATCAGGGTATAAAGATGAGCCTCCCGCTCCAACAAAGAGAGCGCTCTCTGTCCAGCCACACTTTCGTCTGCCTTCATAAGAACTATCTTTTTTTCCTTCTGTGTCATTTACTGTCCTCCCCACTGATGACTCAAAGTCCTGGGCACTGTTTGTAGGGCTGGTGCCTGGGTGGGGCCCAGCATGGTCATCCAGAAGGAGAGACTCCACTGCTATATCTATACCTAAAATTCTTGCAGCTCTTGCCTGCAATGACTCATTCACAGGGATTTCCACTGCATTTACATTTGAAGAGTGATCAGAATTGTTAGCACCAGGTTCTGGGGCTACATCAAGTCCCACTGACCTCAAATCTGGCTCTGAGCACCCTTGGTTCCTCTTTGTTAGTGACAAGCGTACTACCGAGCCTCTCTCTAACGCCGTATAATTTGTGGGAGTTGCGCCTTTGCTCAGTTTAACAAAGTCTAGGTAATTTTGGTCTTCGCTCATCTCCTGTAAGACCGGGTTATTGAAAGGATTACTGTGACATGAACTGCTTGAGCTACTGGACAAAACTCTCTTGAGAGGACCCACGTGAACTGGCTGCTTGCTTGTTCTGCTCTTGGCTTCCTCCATCCTCATTTCTGTTATCAGACTTCCATCTGCTGGCCCGACTCCTTCACTGCTCCCTCCTGGCTGCGAGGAGCCTCGAGAGCCAACACAGCCCGGCTCACCACCATGCTCTGTCCCCACACTCCAACTTTCAGACTTACTTTTAACTCTCCCTGACTTAAATACAGGCACCTCTGGCACAACCATTTCTGATTTCCCACCCTCTTTTGGCTCTTGGTTCAACTTCTCACTTCTGGATGCCCTCCTCTGCGTAAGGGCACCTGTGTGCGGAGAAGCCGCAGCACTTTCCGAATCATCTTCACTGCTCGTGCTCTCCTCCTGCCCTTGCAGCTCCTTGTTAAAACTTTCTAGCTCACTTATAGCATCCCAGGGACGGCGACTTACAGGTTTCAACAGGAACTGCCCAAACAGCTCTTTATTGTTGCAGGGAGCGCCTGCTTCTCCCTTAACTACATCTCCCTTGGAAAGAAAGCTGGTTTCCCTCTCCTGGGCAGGCACGGGCTGACTCTGGTGGGCTTTTGGGGAGGCAGCCTGAAGGGCTGAGGTGGCAGTCCTGGAAAACGCACTGTTGCTAGACTGGCTGAGGAACGTCTGCCCCTTCATGCCGTAAGCGCTCTGTCTGCAGCTTCTCTCATCAGAAGGCAACCCGGCCTGTTTTGACCCTAGCACAGATGCTGTACATCCTGGGAGCTTTGGAGACAACTGTGTGTTACTATTGGGATGCCCAGGCTTTGTACCATGAAAAAACTGTGGGCTTTTAGGTTCTTCAGAAAAACTAGTCTGTGTCTGCTGGTCTTTGTACTGATCCCCTGGCCAGGAGCCAGAGTATTTGAGCTCTCTGTGTTTTGCAGGCTGAATAAATCTGAGGTCATTCATTTGTTTGAACTCTTCTGGTCTCCACAACTCTTGTTTTTGTAACTCATTTTTATTGGTCATGCTTCCTGTAAGCGCTTGTAACTCCAAGTCTGTCGAAGACATACTTAAGAGACTTTGTTCTTGCAAAGCCCCATTGTTATCAAACCCATTCTTATCAAGGCTCTGGGTTATGTTGTTGTTCCTATCTGTATCTGGCAGATTGGATTCTGATTTAACTGGGATAGAGACCAAACAAAATATAGTTTCATTCATTTTTTTCTTTGAACTCTTTTTGCTTTGCATCCCAGTTCCAGGTTCAAACTTTTTCACTTTTGTAACAGTCTCACAGGTGCTGTCCATATGTGAATTTCTTACAGAAAGTTTGCCTTTTGTGTACTCCGCGCTGGTTTCGTTATGGGGGCTGTGATTAGTTGTGCTACAACTGTCTCTTTGGTCCAGCAAGGCACAATTTTCCTGATCTTGCACGGATGGTGCCAACCATCTGTTGCTATGGGTGGAGCTGTTGGAAGTTCTTTCTCCCTTTGCAGAATTGGACAAATTTGATGCATCCAAAAAGGCACTGTTGTACTGTACTTCAAGATCTGTCTCTTGCAGAGCACCAGAACTGGGACTACATGCATTTTCAGTGTATTTAGTGTTGTCCTGCAGACCTTCTGGTGGTGCAATTTTAATGTGTCGTATTCGAGGATCATCAAAGGGAATATACTGAACAGAACGCAGATAGTCAGCGGGGCGCCTTGAATGGCTTTGCTTTCCATGAGGAAGATGGTTGTCTTTGCAAAGGTCACCCCCTGCTTCGAAAGTATTCACGGCTGGTCGTTGGCAGGGGACAACCCGCTCTGCAGGACCCTGCTGATCACTGCTGGCATACGTGTCGGTGTTAGGCACTTCACTGAGGGGATGTGGGGTCACGTTTTGGTGAGGTGGGGATTTGTAAGAAGGAGGAGGTACGTAGACAGGGGGTTCCAAACCAGAGTCTTGAATGCAAGCCTCTTGCCTTGGCTCATTAACTTTGGCTACGTAGGAGATGGGTTCGTCTTTCTGGTAGTGATCCTGGAAACCTGTGGTTTCCACAGGCGCCCTCGTCTGCCGCTGCACTTCATAGGATGGAGGCTTGAGAGGTCTCCCGTACTTGGGTTTCACCAGGGGAAGGAACTGGCCTCCAGTTCCATGCTGCTTGGCTGGTTCCACGCTCAGTCTGTTTGGGGGATAACAGGGAGTTTTAGTTACGCTGAGCAAGTTGTTACTGCTGGTCAGGGAGGGCATTTCCACACACCTCATGCTCTCTGGTGAAAGGACCCTTGGCAAGGACTGTGATTTCCCCTTGTTGTGGGTGCTCAGTACGTTGTCTCCCAGGGTCAGTGAATACAGCTCTTGAAGCAGCTTCTCTCTGTCACCCTCGGACATCTGCCTCCCTACCTTTTTTGGCTGGTTCCAGCTTTCCATGCCCAGACTTTGCCATTTGCAGTCGCTGGGTACTTCACAGCTCTCCTGCAAGCCGCTTCTTCTGACATACCCTGTGCCCGTCCCCACCTTCAGCTGACTCTCCTTGGGGTGCCGGGGTGCCCCCGGGGCTGCAGCCAGGCCTTTCATTTCCATGCCACCTTTCTGGGAATAGCCTGAGAGCACACTGAAGTCCTGTCCTCGCCTTCTCCAGTAGGCAAGATCTTTATCAATCTTGGGCTGGGAAGACCATGCTACTTGAGGCCTGTCATAAAGCCTGAAAAAGAAACACAGCATCACTGTCGGTTTGCACAGATGCCCTTTCTTTCCCTTAAGGGTAAGGCCATTAGGAGGTCAAATGTTGAGTTATGCCAATGAGGTTTGTGTAATCTGTTCTCAACCAGATGACTTTATGATTTTAATGGGAGGATTTAAGAGTCAGTCATTACCATGAGTAAAGGAAGGGACCAATGCTCTGCTGGCATGTTGTTAGCTATGCAAAGCTGTTAGAAACAAATGCACACAGCTACATGCTGTGCAAAAGTGCACAGCCCTCCTTGATGGACACCAGCCAGCCAGAAATTATTGTGCTGATCTTATTTCTGCACTCTGCTACATCAAAATCTATAGACATCAAGGGGACTACTGTGGTACACAAGTTTAATAGGAATCCAAAGCTAAAAAGCAGTAGTAGGGAGAACAGGCAGGGGGTAATTTCATAAGATGTATTCTGTAAGAAGCATGATTTGCATCCTAGTACAAGAGCTGAAATTAAACATGTAATTTCCAGTGTTGATCCTTGTTCATCTTTCAAAGGGAACAAATTTATTCAAAGTACTTTGGATGAAATGATACATGCCACAACATGTATCAGCACAGTTCTGAATAAGATGGAACCAATACTTAAAATCTAAAGTACCTCACAAGCACTATAGCACTGTTAAATAAAAGAGGGATTAACTCCAGTATTACTGAAATACGAAAGACATTAGACATTTTATTGCTGATTAGAAATTCAGAACACAGATTTACATGAACAGAATAGATTCTTTGTGTGTTCCGAACAGACTGTAAACTATTTAATATATTACTGCTGAACAAAATTGGTACCTTTCTATATAAATAATTACTCTTCTACTTGAACTGTGTTCTGCTATTCTGGTACTGAAGGTGTCCAACAATATAACTGCTTTTACACTATGTAGCTGCTACCAGCATAAGACCGGAAAGAAAAATCAAAATTGACAGAAATAGGACGAGTATGTAGATAGAACTCAAGAATTTCTTTCTCTTTCTTCTACCTCAAGGTCTATAAACAGTGTCATCTGTCTCTTTTTTACTAAAAAAAAAATGACCTATTCAAACAGTAGTTTGTGAAAACAATACAATTAAAACTTTAGAATGAAAATAAGCAATCCAGATCCACAGCAATTTTTTTTTATGTATATTAACTTCATCCTGCGACTTTAAAAGTTTAAAAATCAAGCTGGGATAAGGAGCATCTTGTTCATATTAATTCAACAGGATTAAGACTTAACATCTGAACAAAATGTTCTGCCTCTGAAGCACAAAATACAGTTCAATCGCTGAAGCCCAGGAAATAAGAGATGTCTTCATTAAATGGTGCAATATAACAGGACACCTCCTGTACTGGAAAGTTGATTGCAGTAACAAAGAACATTTCCATGCTTCTCTGCACGTGGAAACATGCAGCTGAACCAATGCTGCCTTCTTCTAAGATTAGCAAATCTACCTTTTCATCTCATCCCTATGCTGCTACGGCACCATTTGTATCCGTGTTTACAAAATGAGGTGAGAAACAGGGTCTAGCAATAGCGAGGAGGGAATGGACAGATTGTTCTTTCTGTTCTGATAAAATATCTGGTTTGATTTTATCCATCATCATAAAAGGGTCTACAGAAATCTCAGGAAGTAGAGAGTCATAGATTCCAAGATCAGTAGAGACTGTTACAATTATTTAGTTTGACATCTTGCTCAACACAGGCCATCAGACTTTCTTGAAATGATTCCTGCTTCAGCAGTACATGACTTGTAGAAAAGCATCTAAAAATCTTGGTCTTTCAATTTCCAGAGATGGTGTCACAAAGCTTAAATCACTGTTAAAAAAAACCCCAAAGTAAACCCCAATTCTTATCAACCCAAATATAAAACCATTGGGGGAAGGAGGTATGGTAGGCAATAATACTGATATTTGCAACAACTGCAACTAAAGGCACAGGAACAAAGTGGGCAGGCTGTTTAAAGGATTTAGTAGGAAATCAGGAAGAGGGAAGGAAGCATTACTCTATTCTTTCCTAGGAAACCACTAAACCAGAAGTGTTGGTTTGTTTGCTGTTTTAAAAACAAACAAAACCCAAGCTCAGACATTTGTTAAAGTAAATTAGCCCTCCAGTTAGGACAGCTTCAGTTACAGAAAGGATGTTCCTCCATTTATTAAAGCTGTTTAAAATATTAAATGTATTTTTAAAGATTAAAAGATTAATAACTGTGCTCCAGTAATGAACTTCAGAACATGGTACAAACCACCATATAACCTGTACAATGTCATCATTGCGATGTGAGGGCAGAACAGACATTTAAAAGGAGGTTATTTAGAGCTTTTTAAACTGATCTATTCACAAAGTGACCAGTATCAGCCTCTCCTGCTCCTGGCTCCAGCGCTAGAGGCGGTTACACAGATGGCCTGTATGGTGGACCCTGTAAACCTCTGGAGAGGATGGCACTGCACTGCACAGGGGGAAGGGGATGCTCCACAGCCTCCCCAGGGACCCTCCAGCTTAGCTCCAGCCTGAAGACTCCTCCCAAGGATGGAGAGCGGCTCCTGCACCCCGGCATGCAGCAGGCATGGCTGGCAGGCAGGGGGGAGGGAGGCAGCAGGCAGTGGGGCAGCACAGCACAACCACACTGCTTGTGGCCACAACTGCAGCAGAGTCCCTCCTTCCAGGATATATGACACTTCTGGATCTTGCAGTCAAATGAATTGGTGGGAAGGAGAAGCATCCAAGAGCTACCTCAAGTTCAAAATTCTTTACTACAGCTTCAGCAATGCTATATCTCTGGATGGTGAACGCCAGTCATGCTGCAGTCTTTTGAGTCCATGACATATCATCAGTGAAGAGACTGTGCAGTCCCTCGTGGCAGCAGCTAGTCTCTGACTGTGCCAATACGCAATTCTGTCTCGCTCCATGATGCACCGGTACTGACGCACAAAGAAATGCACACCTGGACACAGCAGCTTGCAAGCATTTCACAACTGGGAGGGGTGCCAAGGATGGAGCAGTCCCATGGGACCAACTGGGAAGATTTAAGTGCCAGGGGCAGAGGGCTCCCATGGGATGAAGGAGGTAGACTGTAACATTATGAACTCTTTTCTAACAGGCTTGCTTCTAATGAATATCACATTTGCTGTCATAAAGTGCTTTGAATTTATTTTATATAAAATAAATTTAATGAAAGCCATTAAAATAATATTGCTAGCTTTCTATGAATTCTAGGCATTTGCAAGACACAAGGCCATCAGTCCACCCTGCACTGAGCTGCTGCTGTTGGAGCAATGGGTTGAAGCTGCCCAGTTCTCCCAGGGCAATGCTGGACCAGCAGGACCTTGTGCGACCCACAGAAAAGGGCCAGAAGTAAGGGAGTGTGGCACAGGCTATGAAGTCAAAACCCTGCAGAATGAGGCTGCTGCAGGGCTGTCTAGCAATGCCGTGGGAGCTCCTGTCCCTGCTTCTAGCTGCCAGCATGCAAGTGGTATCGTTATGCCCCAGTAATTTAGGGTGGGTGAGCTGCAGGTACTGGAAGACTTTGTGCCCAATGGGGCAACACTGTTAAGAAGTGGTAAAAAATTTCAGAGGGCTGTTGACACTGGCAGCGTCTGTTCTATTTTTGGATCCTATCCTCACATACACTCTACTGAGACCATATATTGGGAAACACCAGTACACTTCTAATTTTTCCAGCAGGTGATCTCATTAATGATGCTATCTATTTATCTCTAAATTCGCTAGTTACCAACATAGTTCCTCCTACACAAATAGCTAAGCAAAGTGCCTCTTCTCTCCTCTCAGAAAGGAAGCAGGAGGAAGTTCTCCTTCTGCAAATCCTCTCATCGCTACCCATAGGGTCAGCTTTCACATTTTCTTTGCCTTGTGCCCTCTTCCAAACCTTTACTGTGCAGCCTCCTAATGCTCAGTTAAGCAAGGACAGCCAGGACAGCCCTCCCAGCATCTGCTCCCTCATGCTTCGCTTGAAAAACAGGATGGAGCAAAACATCCCTTCCCTGCTCTGCCAGGGCATCACTCCCCCCTTGAAAGCAGCAGCAGTGGGTGGTGTGATGTGCCCACATGCAGTTGCTATGAAGCCTCTCTCCTTCTCCTCAGAAAGGTTTGATCAGCAGAACAAGCCTCATGAATGAAGACAACAGCACCATCCAGCCCTCAGGAAACACCCCAAGCCCTGCAACCTGTCTACAAAGGCAACAACGAGGTAGGCATCATCACTCCTGTGGTGTTTGGAAGGGGACTAGCTCTTCTGCATCAGTGGTCTAGGAAAGACTGGTGTAGATAATTCCTCAGCTGAGGAGCCTGAGTCATGCTCCAAATTGCCGTGGAGCTGGTCAAGGTCTGTGAAGGGAGCTGGGATACACAATACCTCTTCTGGCCCCCTCCTTCTGCTGTGCTGCACTGAGAAGGCAGCATCAGGAGATGGCTGCAGGAAGCCTGTGATGCCCAAAGGGCAGTGTCTTCATGTTGGACCTTGCTGGGTGATTGTCCCCTCTTCGGGCCCAAATGGTCCCCAGGTCTCTGCAGTATGCAGTTCTGCCCAGCCAACCAGGAATCTATTTCCTGCGAGGGTCCAGAAACCAGACAGCAAGATCAAAGTTCACTATGGCCTGCCCACAACAGGCCAAAACACCCCAAAGTGGGGCCTTACAAAACTCTTCTCATCTGTTTTAAAGCAGCTCAGGTTCGCACGGCAGCCCCGTGCCTCGAATGCTTCCCCAGGGCAGGGGAGTGGGTGTGGAGGGGACTGTCACCCTGCAGCTCAGCAACTAGAACACAGGTGCTGCAGCACCAGAGCTGCAGACAGCTTTCCTGGACCTGGCCCAGAGAGCTCGCTCCTCCCTTCCTGTACCAGCAGGACAGCGGCAGTGTCACACTGCACCAGAGGTACTCCACGCACCCAGGGATGGCAAGAAAGGGATGGCTGATACAAAGGTTTTCCCTTGTTCATAGCTGCTAGTGCCTTGTAAGAACTCCCAACAGGCTCACTGGGAATTAGAGTTTGCTCTAGCAATAATAGTAAGAAAATATTTCAATTTTTGTTTAAGTGTGACAAAGCCATTTCCAGGACTGCGTTCCCTATTTTATGGGGAAAAGCTGCTTTTTAAGACCAGGATACAATATTTAACTATGCTGTAGGCAGACAGGTTCCACCCCTTGCATTTGGAGATGTTAGAAAGAGACATTAAACTGTCAGAGAGCATTATTTTCCATTTAGCTAACACAAGCAGTTACAGATACCTCTGCCACATCCAGGACGTGGGGCAGACGTGCAAGCCCCTGCAGACACACCTGGAGAGGCGGGAGGCAGTGGGACAGCCATCCTTCCATGCCACCGTGCACCCACGCAAACCTTACAGGCCATGGGAGCACTGTAGTCACTTCCAGCCTTACAAAGAAAATCTTCTTCCCACCAGTTTTTCCCCACACTGTAAACTCAGCTCCAAGTGCCACCTTCCTTGGCACCCCTGCACACTCTCTTCCCCTATTTAAAGCCTTTTTACCTTCCATTCTTTTTCAGTATCTTTCCTCACTTCATTGCCGTCCAGTTTACTTCATCCAAAACACACCATGAAGGATCCTTCTTGTTACCTTCAAACCTGTGTCCTCTCCTTGCTTCTCCAGAAGGGACAGTTCCACCTGAGGACCTTCGCCGCAGCTGGGACTTGCTGCCCTAGGACTGTCTGACAGCACTCAGATCTCTTCCTACCCGTCAACCTCACTGGCAGCCAGGAGCCATTCCTGCTCCAGGCAAGCAGGCTCACAAAGGGGAAGAGATATGAAGGGAAAGAGCAGACGAGCCCAGCAGTTGAGGGACACGTGCCTTTGCCACGTGTTACTGAAGGTCTTTGTAAGAGGTGACAGCGCGTTGCCCTGCTTCCAGTTTCAAGCCTGTTCGGCAGGAGGAAGGGGCTTTTCCTCGTAAACCACTGTCACCCTTGGGCTGGCTTCCAGTCCTGCTCTAGCCCCTTTCCTTTGTTCATCTGCAGCACTCAAATAGCCGCAGAACAATGGCCGAGCCGCGGTGTGTACACACAGCTCTTCCTGCCCAGCCTGCCCCAGCCCCGGCGCGCACGTACTCTGTGTCAAGCAAGCCATGGTTGTACCAGCACCTTGTGTGGAGTGACAACAAGAACTTCCACTGGCTTTGAGATGTTTTAAAAAGAAATACACAGGCACCTTCCCATGTTTACTCCACAAGAGCGGCCTTAAAAGCCAAGAAAGTCCTCAGTGCATGTAGGAACACTCACCAAGACCTACACATGGCTGAACCTACAGCAAAAACCAGGGTGTGTATGTGGCAGAAGAAGCTGGGTTCAGTTTTTTAAGACTGAACAAAAGGAAGAGCTTTTGCCCCCTTTTTTTAATTGAACTTGGACTGAATTTTTCTAAGCCCATCAGAAAGGCCTTTCTGATACAGATCATATTAATAAATGAAATTTTCCCACACTTGGCTACTTCCCTTCACCTCAAGATTCTCCAAGGCCTCGCCCTAGCAGAAGGTGAATGGATGTGCCGCTGCCTCGTGTGGACTTGCAGTGCGTGGAAATGGTCACTAGTATGGAAGCAGGAAAGGACCACAGGAAGATGGTGTCAGGGGTTAGGGTCATGCTTAGTTATCTGTCAGGACCAAAAGGAAGAGAAAGCAAAGCCATGGCATGATGCTGAAACTTACCCCCCTTCTGAAGTATGAAAAGTGGACAAACCCTGAAGGTCATGGTGGTAACCAGGACCTGCTTGCCTCCCTTGGCTCCCATGGCTGCTTTCAGTGCTGCTCGAGTTGGTTTTCACCAGAGGCTTCTTGCTGTAAGCCCCAGCCCTCGATTCTGCCTCAAACCCATTCACCGTTCTCTGAGCAGATCTGTTCCCCGTGATTTCATGCCGGTATCCGTCATACTTGTTCTCATATGAAACAGAGGGATTTTTTGACAATTTGTATCCATGAGAAATCAGGAGGTCCTCAACACTGAACATATTGTGCTGCTTCCACTCACAGCTGTGCCATCAGAAAGTTCTTTCCAGCAGGATCCATCACTGGAAAACAAAAATAAAAACAAACAGAAGGTTGCTTTAAACAAGGAAAGATACCTTTGATCAGTTGGTAGGCTGCTGAAGCGAAGAGTCTCATCCCCTGGCCTCAGTTTTCCACCCTTACAATAAAACAGACGAAGCACAGTGCATGCAGATACTGATGAACCACGTGCAGACCTTCCCTAGACCACACACCTCCATGCACTCAGCCGAGCAGCAGATGCTGTGTTGCTGCTGTCTCAGTCCATCTCACTAAAGAATTCACTGGTGATTGCAGCTTTCAGATTTCACTAAGTGATCTTAAAAAAAAAATCTTTGCACTGGAGGTAAACCCACAATTTGAGTCATGAATTTCCTTGAAAAACCATTTTCCCCTAGTTACGGAGAGGTGTGCTCTGCATTATGCTTTACGCTGCTGCAGGAGGAGTTGGCGGATTACAGGTCAATATGCCTCTCCCTACAGCTCTGCATATTCCAATTAAGAAAAAAAATGTTCACATGAACAAGGACATCTTGGATGGCTTGCTGGAAATCAGTAATCCTCAACTAGAATAATACAAAACCTAATATTTCAAGTATGGTCTATTTTACCAGCACACTTCCACTGCATAAAATGACTGGGAACAATCTGAGATGGCCATGTCTATTGTGTCTCAATGATTTCCAAGACACGGGACATTCAAGATTTTTCTTCCCAGTGACAGCCCTCAATTCTGCACCAACGAGAGCACAGATCCAGCCAGCTGAATTAGCTGGCTGGAAACAATCTCTATTGTCTATACCACTCTCACAGCTTGTTATGGCAATTACGGAATACCCATTCTTCCAGAGTTCTAAAATCAGTGGAAGGTAATGATCTATTCTGTAGGTTGTACACAACAGACCCATTCTGGTACATTTCTTCTTTCTTGAACTGTGTTGCCAGAAGAAAGAAAGGAAGAAAAAAGGTGCATAAAGAATAAATGAAACACATAGAAACAAATTTGTTATATAAAACATAAAACACTCAAGATTATTTTTCCTGCATGAAGAGTTCATTTAACTGGCTTGCTGAGTACTGTGTGTCCTTAGTAGAAGCAGGTCTACCTGAGGGACAGGAGCCCGGCACTCACAGCTGTCTCTGCAAAGATCATGAAGAGCATTTTCTACACTGGGCTCTAATACTCTTCTTGGGCAAGAAGAAAGGAAGAACTTTGTTCACTGCTGTTTACAATAATTTACTTTAGATGGAGCAACTGCTGAGGTGGCTGCTGCACATTTATTAGTACTAAATCTCTCAGGCTGTGTATACACAGGAGGCTTAGAATATAAACCAGTTTCTGCGGTGCAGCATTCCATGTATTATGGCCCCTTCTTGCCTATCCAGCGCCCCATCTATTTTCTGCTCCTGCCCTGTCTCCTGGATGCTCTGCACACTGCGGAGCCGGTCCAGCAGGCTGCTCTGGGCCAGCCTGGCCACCTCTGCTGCGCACTGCCCACAGCGGCCCCCGCACTCGCCCGAGGACAGCCCGCAGCGTGGAAAAACATGCACAATTTTTATGCAGAGCCACAATTTAACTCGTAACCTGGAACACTGCAGAAGTGGCTTTTCAGCCTGAGAGCCTGCTGAGCACTTAAACTGGTTTGTCCCCAGAGCTTAATGAATCTTTTCCCTTTTCACACATGTAACACTGCACACCCTTTGAAAACAGAGAAATAACGCTCTGTGCCGAAGATATTTGAGGAGTATCCCTTGCTAGGAAAGGATTCCAAATTCCCAGTAAGTGCTCTGAGTAGGCGAGCCAGCAGTAAGTACAAGCAGGCAGAAAGCAGGGAGGAGCAAGACCCTTCCCTCTTGGAAGGAAGGGAAGGCTTTGTGGGTTATTTTTGAATGCTGACCTAAAAGGCTGATTTTCCATCCACCCCCTGCCCCAGACTGTGGAAGGAGCCAGGTACGAGCAGAGCAAGGGGAACAGCTGGTTGCTAGAGCTGTTCAGCTTCTAACAAGAGAAAGATCCAGTGTGACTACCATGAACAGCAGAAAGCCCACTGGAGCGCTTGCAGGTGCAAGGAAGAAATGTGCTCTTCCTGCTATTATTGTCAGACTGGCTTGGAGTGCAGCTTAACCCTTTACTTGCCACCTGCTGCAGCCATGGTGCCATCAGAGAGGCAAAGACAAGTAAGCAAGAAACCTCCAGCCCATGGGGTTTATTCTGATCCTCCTTTTGGCCTCAGTGGTGAGGAGCAATGAGGTGGAAACGCACTGTGAGGGACTAGTGCAACTGTCTCCTCCTGCTCTGCAAACTTACCATGTGTGGAAGGGAAAACTCTGTGGTGCTACAAGCACTTAACAGGGAAGGCCCGGCTGGGAGTGGGATGCTATCCCTGTGCCCATCACAGCTCCACAAGGGGAACAAACAAGGCAGAGAACCTTGCACCCCTCTGCCTGCCGCAGTGCCCTTATCACCACCCCCCCCGATGGGCTCTCCCCAGACCACCACATGGAGAAAGGCTCCATGCCCATGGCACAAGCTCCCAGGAGCTGGCAGCAGTGGTGGCAGGTGGCTGCTAGCCGGGATGCTGTCAGGACACATGCCTCGAAGGGCTGTGCAGAAGACACAGGGAGGTACCGTCCTGTTGCATTGGACCTAACTGGGGACAGGGGACACAGGGGCCCTGCCCGAGCAAAGCCTGCAGAACATTAACCATGTCAACACCCAACGTCCACAAGGAGACTGGCCAGCTTTTCAAATCTGGTTGCATCACTGGGACACTATTTCCACCATTCCTTGGATAAATAAATGTAAAGAACAAAATCAAAGGAATTGGATTGGCAGGAGTAACAAAACCGTTGCTGCAGCACTGTCTTCTAAATAATGTGTCAGACTGGGCCAAAGAGTAAAAGCTATGCAGAGCTTCTAATTTGAGGGAAGATCAACAACGCTGGAAAACTGTTTGTTTTTCCAGCGGTCATTTGTTTTGTTTGCCAATGACATCAGTGCTTTCTGATAGGGTTTGCTTCCTGAGGATGCCTGCTATCTTGCCAGCGTTTCCGACTTGTCCCTGTCAGCCGGTACAACTCCACATTACACTGCAAACAGGAGCCAAGATTTTCTCTGGAAACTTCTCAGCAGCACTCTCAGAGGCAAAGAACCAAGCGCAGGCTGACTGGCGGAAATCAGCATCAGCCCCTGTGTACGTGTACACAATGGGGACCTGCAGCCACGGCGAACGGGACGCAATGGGGCCACCAGATGGAAACGTCATCAGATCACCTCAGCTCAGGGTGATGTGTCCCTGAGTGGGGACCTCATCAGTGGCTCTGAGACAAGCCCAAAGCACTCCTGAGAGACACCTTGAAGAAATCTAGTGTTAGAGTTTCCTCTGAACTGCTGCTGGAGCCCATTCTCAGTGGGGGAAGCACCCTGGTTTCTATTGATGGCCTGCCTTTATTGGCAGGCTTTTTTGGTGGCAGGAGTTCTTGAGCCTTATTATTTTAGGGGGTACCACCACCACCTGTATGATGACCAGTGCCAGCGATATGAATGCCAACACTTGCAGCAGTGGCAGAAGCAGCTCTGACCTCCATGCTGTGAAATGGCTTGCACACTACTGAATCCTCGGTGGGCTCCTTTGGTTAGTCCTGGTGACAGGAAACATACTGGCACAGCACCGATGTACTGAGTGGGAGACCAGAAGTGACAGAGCATTTGGCCCTTGCCACCCTCTGTTACATCTCTCCCACCCTCTGCTACTTGAAATAAAGTGGAAGGTGGCAACACTTTAATTGTTCGAGTACAACCCCTGAAACTCCTTCTTGCTCATGATTTGCCCTGCCCACCTCTGCAAAACTATTTATAACATTTTTGTAAGTGATTCTACACAACTTTACAGAAAAGAAAACATAAAAGGAACATGATTCATACTGCAAAATGAAGGATAAGAACATCATGAATTACCAAAACCAAGGCACCCTGCATGGACGCACAAGTTGCGGCAGTCTGTACTTACATGACTTCAGGCTACTGAAGTCTGCAGGACTCCTGCCTTGGCTGATATGCAGGCTAGGTGATGCTAGTCTTCCTAGGCTTTATCTACAGCAGCTATCCAAACAGCGTTCTGAAGATAGAGTTACTAACGGGCATCTGAATTACAAAGCATATTATCCAGATGGGTCACACACTAAACTAGCTTATCTTCACTCACGTCTGGGTGATATTATTCCCTTTTCATATCAGACGTGTGCCAGACAGAAGTATTTATGCAGACAGACTAAAATGAAAACAATCCTCTCCATGCTAGGCACCCAGTCTGAAGTATGTACAACCTGATTTTTCAAAGCATTTAGCCTTAAAACTGAACTATGTATGTTCAAGGCAACTGCTGCAAGAACCTAGTGCCTCTGCACATCAAGCCAAGTCAGGTGCCCACATGATGATGACAGGGGATGAGCCAAAAAATCAGTTGCAGTAATTTGTATTCTTTATTCTCCTCTGCCCATCTAATCCAGCACCAACGCTTTTGTCTCGTCAGCCCCCATCTCCCTCCCACCCCTGTCAGCTCCTCACCTCCATGCACACTGGTGCCTTCATTCCCACTTCCCAACTTTCTGGATGGTCAGAGCCACCTGTCCTTCCCACCACTCCCCAGCATCCCTCCCCTGCCTTCCTGTCTCCGGGTCCCACCAGTCCAGCCGCTCTTCCCACACAGCCCACTGCTGTGCAAGCCAGCCAACCTTGCCCTCCTGCAGCCCTTACACCTTCTCCCCAGCAGTCTTCTCTTTGCATTGCTCATCCCCAGTTTTCCTCCCTCCCCTCTTGATAACCAGCCTCTGTCCCATACAGCGGAAGTACCTCTGTGCCTGCTCTCTGCTCCCAGGTCCGAGACCCGTTTCACCTGTACCTGGAAAAAGTGGGAGCTGTCATTACGGGGACAATCTAGCTCCACTGCCAGAGCCCTGGGCAGGAGCACCATGCCAGCACTGTGCAGACATGCTCTGCTCGAACATCTGTTGGGGTGGTTAGGGCATAAGCACCATCTCTGCACAGGCCTGGGTCACGAGTGGGTTGCTCAGCACCAGAGGCTGTGAGGTGCTGATGGATGGGAGGAAGAACTTTTCAGAAAACAGAACAGCTAAAAACAGCCACAAGTCTGGCAAGAGCATGCGCAGACGTCTCTGAGCTTTGTCGCCATAGATCCTGTTCCTGAACATGATGGCGCTGCAGCTCTCAATCAAACAGCTGGAGGACTTCTTTTCTTTCCCCTTTTCATGTGGGAAAAACAACATTCCTTCTCTCTTCCCTTCTCCCCCCTAGTTTTCCTTGGAAATAGTTGAATTGGTTTAGCTGACGATATTAAAATAAATTTAGCCTGAGAGAGAGACACAACCTGAAAGTCTCAGATCAAGTGATAAAAGCCTGACAGACTACAGCAATGGAAAACAGGTTCTTGTAGTAGAAGTTTTAATACTAGATGGTAATACTTTTTCAGTCTAAATATAACCCTGAGCTACATCCCAGGAGAATATGTCTTTGGCCATTGTAATTGCTCCTGTTTTCTCTCGCTGGTTTTGCATGTGTGCATATGAGACAGCTTACCAAAAATAAACACATTAAATGAGGCTTTTACCTTCATCCTTTCAACTTCTTTTGGGACAATAAAGTCAGACAGGACTGGAAATGGCAGGCTGCTGTGCGTGCAGCCACCCTGGTGCACTGTGCCCCTGCCCTCTGCTGTATAAATCACCACCACCACATTCACTGGCTTCCAGACACATGCTCCATCGGGAAAGATAAAATTCATGTGCTTAGATATGTTAGATATTTAATGCAAAGATATTCTAGAACATGGGAAAAGAGATAAGAGAATATTAATGTAAGTTGGATACATTCAACTCAGCAGGGCTTAATTAAGCATAGGCTAGGAGTAAGGAAGGAGTAGGGAACTGGCCAGGGCAGCCACCGAGCCATGAGTAAATGTCTCCTAGAAATTCTCAAAGGACGAGTGAAAGGTTTACATATTATCTAACTTCAAACAAAAGGGGGAAGGAGACAGATTTGAGGTAGCATAGACCAAACAGCCTGGCTTTGATATCGACTCGGACAAATTATTATTCAGCCCACTTGTAAATGCTTATAACAGGTGTTAATTTATCACAGAGCGGGAGTGATCCAGGAGGAGCAGCACCATTTCCAGCTCCCTGCTTCCTGCCCTCCACTGCAGCTGCCTCCACTCCCACATGATAAAGTCATGAGAAAACAGAAAACACAGACTTGTCAAGAACAAATTAAGTCTAATCAATTTAATTTTCTTCTTTGACAGAGATGGGAGCATACTGACTAGGAAGGAAAAACCATCAGAAGTTCCACATTGGAACGAGGAAAACTTTTGATGGATGCATGTAATAGTCTTATATGCAAACCAGGTGATTATAATTTACTCTAGGTGGATATACAAATGTTTTGAATCTGTACTCAAGAAATAGTTAATAAATTCAATGTCAACCTGAAAAGACACATAAGGTCTGTGCCTGGGGTCTTGCTCTATTCAGTATTTCCATTAATGACTTGTAAATTAGAATAAAGATTACAATTACAAATCTGTAGGGAGTGCTGTGAGCATTTTCAGTGATTACAATTAAAATAAAATCTTAATAAATTAGAGACCCAGTCTGAAGTGAATGACTGACATTCAATACAAGCAGGTGTAAAGCACCATGCTGAAGAAGAAGGATGCAATGCGAAAGTGCAAAATGGAGCAGTGTGGCAAAAGAGTCTCAGGGGCCAGAGCCACAAAGAGAGAAGACACCAAGAGTCGCGCAGGGCTTGGCACACACGGGTGAATATGTTTGGAGATATTCTAAGAGGAGTATCACATGTCAGGCTCTTTACTCCTCTCAGCCCTGTATCCAGTTTTGGGCTCTACCTCAAACAAGCTCCTGCTCCCTGCCATTTGCTCAGAAGAATTAAAAGTTTAGTAAGTGTGACCGCTTGAGAACAGGGTACAAGAAGTGGGCTTGTTTATCTGAAAGGAAAGGAAGGAGGAATAAGGGTGAGAGAAAGAGAGATGATAAGTTTCAAATATGTCAGGCTGCTAAAAAGCAACAATGGTTTTGCCCTGCTCCCTGTGGATGTGGAAAACTGAAGGGACTGGCTTAGCATGCAGCAAGGGAGATTTAGGTTAGATATTAGGGGGAACTGTCTAACCATGATGATAGTTAACCACTGGTTATGGTGGGAGGCTGTGAATCTCCATCAACAGAGGTTTCCAGCTGTAGGCTAAATGAAGATCTATCAAGAACATCAGTGCAGATGAAGCAGATCCTACTTCAGCACCAAGGGATTTGGGATGGAAATTAAATATTTTTACATTCCTCCTCTCCCTCAACCCCCCAAGAAAGGTATTGTTTTGTTGGCATACCCCAAATCTGGAGCTTCCAGACTTGAAATATTGAGTATTTCCCACCTCAGTTATACTTTGTTGGCTCCCCTCTCTCCTCAGGCCTGGTTCCCTGGCTTTGCATGCTCACATGAAGCCCCGTGTTCCTCCGTGGTGAGCCACAGACAGCTGAGGAGGATCCGTGCATTGGGTTTTGGAACCTGAAGTCCTCTGGGGGTGTACAAGAGCAATTATGTACAAGAATCCTAGTTTTATAAATAGCCACCTTGCCTGAATTACAATGTGGCTTCCCGCCCCCAGTGACCGGCCCTGCAGGCCCCTGTCCTGACTCCCTCAGCTCTGCAGGGAAGGGTGAGGCGTGCTGGGGCAGGCAGGCCCGGCAGGGGGGCAGGCAGGCCCGGCAGGGGGGCAGGCAGGCCCGGCAGGGGGGCAGGCAGGCCCGGCAGGGTGGCAGGCCCCACTTAGCAGGAAGAGGAGCTTTGCCTCTCCTCCAGAGATGTGTGGGACAGGGAGGCCAAGAGACAAAAGACACGCTCACACTGAAGGATCCCACACAGAGAAGAGGCAGTAGGTGACCTGAGTGGCGGCACAAGAACAGAGGCCTGACCAGAGAACTTGTATCAGACCATGGACACACACCAGACAAAGCTTCAAAAAAGTTCCCATTGCAGCCGACACTGAGGGCTTCAAAGCCACTACTGCTAAAAGCATAATCATCTCTGGTGACGGCATGGGAAGAAGATGTGCCAAAGTCATTGCTGGAAGACAAGCCAACTCTGTGTTGGCTCCGCACGTCTTCCCAGGCCTGCGTGTCTCTCCCATTCAGCTCACAGAAATTAAAAAGAAATCTGTGAATTCTTGTGTTTAACCCTCATTACCTGTGGGCAAGAGGACTCACATTTTTTTCCCTAACACAGAGATTCACAGACAGTGAAAATTACAGCTCACGTCCTCTTTGCATTCTTTGAGCAAAAAGTCCTCACTTAAATCACCGAGAAACTGTGCCAGAGAATAAATTAATGATACGACGTGTCTCCAATAAAATTAGGAAGTGGGGAGGAGAAGAAGAGCGAGTCTTGAAGAGTTTATTTAACTCTCAGAAGGTAGTTATTCCTGTCTCGTACCTCACTGGTGCAGATGCATCAGAAAACCCACTGTGGCATGAGAGAGAGCAGAACATCTCCTGGGGGAGACCTTAACGAGTGACGGCTGCTCTCCAGGGGTTACCAGCCCCATTTGCTAGGAGGTTTCAGGTCATATTTCAAAGTTTGCTGTCTCAGATTTGACAAGAAAAAATGGTAGAGAGCTAGATTTTTTTTTTTTAAAGTAATGTGGGTGTTTGAGAACTGGGTTCACACAACGATGAAATACGTGTCTGACGGTGCATGGACAGGAGTTTCTATCTGAAATAAGGCTGATTTTTAAATTTGCCACGGACCAATCCAGCCCCGACTGAGCACTGATTTGCTGAGGCTAATAAGCATCCAAACAGAAGTAAATGCATAAAGGGAGAGAGGAAACGTCCAAGCATGCACAGATACCGCTGCTCGTATTAGCTGGTTTTCGAAATGTCAACAGCCCGCTTCCACCGATGACAGAGCAGCACATTACTCCACTGAAATTGGTCCAGATTTTTTTCAGAGAAGGAGCAGTTGTTAAGGAGCACTCACTGCTACTTTGTGCTCCAGATATAACCAGTCCTTAGACCAATTGGCAGCATATGGTGTATTTCCCCAAATGACAGCTTTTGTTTGTCACAACAGGAGAACAATATAGGACATTTATTAAACGAAGTTAATTAGCCAACTCTTTCCCTCCCAAAAAGGAACTGCAGAAGAGGGTATTTTTTAGGACTCGGACAAATGTTTCCATGGTGTTTATGACAGTTTGTACAGAGCAATGCACAAAGCACATGGAATCACATCTGTTGTTCGCATCCTAACATCAAGATGTTAAGGGCTAATCATCCCACCTAAAATACCTATGGGCAAAGTGCTAATAAAATACTCCCATGCTAGGACTACATGGATTATTAATATCATTTGTATGTTTTTTAGCAGAAAAGCTCTTCTTCTGTACAAACAAAAAAAATCTCAGTAATAACTCTATTAAATCTTTCAAAGTACAAATTTTTAATAAGAGATCCATCACATAGTTGAACTTCTTTGAGGTGACAGCGACATGACTTATAGAGCCTGGGCTCTGTGATCAAAAGGATTACACACATTAGCATCCTACTAATCACAGCAGGACAGGCTGGCCCATCAGGCCAGGACTCACGGAGGAGAGATCCGTAAACAAACACTTTCTCCTGCTCACAAATGTGGCTGGGAGCAGAGGCACTCCAAGGTTAGTGTGGTCTTCTCCTCTTTCAGAGAGATAAGGATTGTGTCTGCTGGAGTAAATAAACTCTCAGCATAGCCTTATGCATCTGTTTGTTTACTCATTTTCAGACATTACCATCCTCTCTTGTGCTGTTATCCCTTTTATATTACCCTTGTATGTATAATCAAATGCCCTCTCTTCTGGATTGACCCTCTGCTTCTTCCTGTATTATAGACGCCTTTGATCTTTCTTTCTTGCATCTGTGTGTCCTGCCTTGTAGTCGCAGCAGGATTTCCCCTCGACCCCTTGCACTACCAGAAAATAAATGCCAAAGTAGCATTTGTATGCATTAGTGTAGAAAAAAATAAGACAGACACTCGAGAAGCCTACACGCAAGTGCTATTATGCTGCTGAGGCACTGTGTGTGCTAGGCAGGGCTGCCTGCTCACGAGGAAAGGCTCATGAAAGGTGGTCCAGCTGCTGAGCGCGGATGGTGAGCAGCCATCATTGCAATGGGGGAAAAGGGACCATCCTAAAATTTCAGAAACAGCTGTTAATTTTTCATTTGGTGACTTGCAGGGTGCTCTTGGCACTTCCAAAAAGCAGAACTCAGCCTTTAACATTTTTTTCTTTTTTTGACTATCTTAGATTTCAAAACCCCTTCCTTTGCCCCACCATTTGAGATAGTCCAAGTTATGGCTGACAAATTCTATTAATATCCTAATTGTAAGACACCCAGTCAATGAAGAGGCTGCTGCTGAGTTTTGTTCTCTGCAGGCACTGCCAATATGGGAACTGAGGGTTATCTCCAGGTATCTGTGAAAAGATGCCATCAGTTCACATAGAGACTGCTGAAAGGCTGACCAACCCCTTCCTTCATAGCTGGAACTGGTGAGTAAGCTTCCCCAGCGAGCACAAGTCCACCAGCTCTTGAAACAAAGCACAATAGCAAGGTTGCAGAAAGTGAGATAACCCTTTCCACTCAAGAAGTGAAAAACAACATCTGTTAAAAAACAAATAAACCGGTGTAATGGCTTTAGCAAGAAACACAGAGGATTTTAGAGATGCAGCTCGTGGCTTGGTCAACACATTGTGAACAGCAAATTACAAGAGAACAATTGTTTCGTACCAAGCTCTCCCACCCCTGAACTCCCCCAAGGTTAATTAGGATGGCCTCCGGCCAAATTAATTAGAAGAGAAGATTTGGGCTGGACTTTGCTCTGCACTCGTAACTAGTTCCAAGGTGACCGAGAAGTTCAGAAATGCCTCACCTTTCCAAATAAAGCCTGCTTGGCAAAAACCAAACTCACGTGTGCCATGTCATTCCTCTGACAATCAGGAGAAACACTTAAAAGCAATCCTTCCCTAACTAATGGCTAAGACAGAAGAATTTTCTGCATCCTTCCCACCGAACAATATGCTCTTGTTTATTTTCTGTGTGCTTTTTAGGTCATAAGAGGCCAGTGAAATTATGCATCTAAAGAACAATATACTACTGTAGTATGCCACTTGATCCACACAGCCGGGCAGACCCTGAAAGATCTGTCTTTTCCAAGAGCTGGCAAATACATGTTGCAGCATGGAGAAATCCTGAACATCACCATAGGAAGGGAGGATGCAGGAGTGGACCCAACCTCTGAAATTATAGACTAAATTGGTATTTTAGTTGATATTATAATATACTCCGTTGGCACAGCTTTGGAGAGCATCCTGCCTTGGGAGGGACAGCCCTGCCCAGCTTCTCTACCTTGTAGCAGCAACCTGCCTTGACCTGCTCTGGACTCCTGCTGCCCTCAGCATCCTTGGCAAAGGGAATAGCTGGCAGTGCCACACTTTTTTCCTCCAAGTCGTGAGTAGAACTGCAAGAACATAGTAGGGTAGGGCAGATTACAAACTGTGATTACAAACTAAGCTCTGGCACAAACTGAGGCTCTCACAGTGGCTGCACCTCTGAAGTGCAGAGCCTTCTCTGTCATTAATCAGATATTCTTTAGTTTGAAGCTGGAAGATTGCTATTTTCCATGTGTCTGTTAGCCACAAACAGCAACAGTGTTTCTGGGCAGAACCAGAATTTTTAAAGCAACAAAGAGAAAATGCTTCAGTTCATGCAAAGAAGTATAGCTCAACGCTTTTTGGCAGGACACAATTCTCATTGTCAGTAGCCAAGACTTAATGTCATAACTGTGTGGATCAGACTGGCTACTCAGAACAGTTAAACCGTATTTTCACTTAGAGACATGGGCTGGAGTAACCTAACATGTAGGGTTCATGCCACAAGAAAGTCATTATTCTCAATTCTTGACAGAAAAGAAAGGGGAAAAAAAAACTTAATTGATGCAAGAGTCCTTTGGCACAGCTCCAGCAGCAGACTAAGGCCATAATTTGTAATTCTGAGGCAATTATAAAATGACATAACAGCACAGATCTCTTTCTGACATAACAGGTTTGTTATTTTTTTTTTTTCATCTCCTTTGCAACAGCACATGGCTTAAAATAGCCACCAAAAAGGAAACAACCCGAAAGCTCTATTTGGAATAGATTGGAAACTATTGGAATAAGAATAAACACCAAGAGGGGTGGCAGCTGATGTTTCAGCCCCTGATGCCACATCCTGCTCGCTGCCCATGGGACCCAGGGCGCAGCATCTGCAACCACAGGCGTCCAGCGAGCGGCACCGACCAACTTCCCTGGGACTGCTGCTCAGGGCGAGCTCTCCCGGGGGGCTCGGGATGCCGGCAGAAACCCGGGAGCGGCGGGGGAAGAGAGGAACGAGCAGGTGCAGAGCGGCCGGACCCGGGATGGGGAACGCGAGGGATGTGTCCCCCCGGTACCGCGCATCGCCTCCCACCCTGGGACACCTCCGAGTCCTGTCCTCCCCCGGCCCTCCACCCAGCTCCTCCGGCTGCCCACAACCCCCTCCACGGCTTGTCGGGACTCACCTCTCGGGGTGACCGTCGCAGGACCCTCGGATGGCGGCTTGCGGCCGCCGCGATCACCGGCCGCGGCAGCCGGGAGGCGCCGAACCCGCCGTGGGGCGGGACGGGGCGAGGGGGGGGCCGGGCGGGGCGATCCCGCCCCGCCCGGCCCCCCCCTCGCCCCGTCCCGCTCCGCCCCCAGCCCGAGCCGCCGGCGCGGAGCATCCCAGCCAAAGGGACGCTGTGGGTTATTTTTCCTTTCAGCCACACAGGGTCCCCAGCACACGCCGTTGGGGCTCCCGGGGTAGCAGTGCGTGAGCCCCCCCACCTTGCAGAGCCATTTCTTTGCCCTTAGCAAGCCGCAGGCACCAGCCCTTGCAGGCGTTACACGCTGCTCGGGGTCCACGGATTTGCCTTTAGTCCATCCCTGTAAACATTTTTTCTTGTGCATTGGGGAGCTGATGTCCTGCACCGACGGTGAAACACGTGTGAGGCTAAAAAAAACTGAGCCCTGGAAGGTCTGGTTAGCTTCAAGCACCAAAGCCATCACAGGTCTGCTCTCTGGGTGCTTAGCTGCGAAGCCGGCTTGGAGACACGTCCAACGGCAGTGCGTCCTTCCAGAGAGATAACCCGGCCCAGGAGCCCACCCTGGCAGCAGCAGCCCTGCTGGGAACACACATAGGGCAGCCTGTTTTGCCTGAGAAGTTGAACAGGCACCTTCTGCCCCCCTTACTGTGCGGCTGAGCTTAGCGTACAGCTCAGCTGGGAAGAAAGGCATCAGCTTTCTCTGCACAAAGAAAATCTGTAGATGAGGTCCATGAAGTATGGAGAAGGACCGGAGGAGACCCTCTCAAAGCTCGCTGTGCCTGCCAGTGCCCCGCCGTGCACCCAGCGGGCTTGCCCTTGCCATGGCTTTCACTGTGATATCCACAAGCATTTTTGAAGCATTGCTGGTTGCCTGCTTCCTCACTCCTCCCCTCCCCATCATTTATTCAGCCTCTCAAACAGGTGAACAATTTGCAAATCTGTTTTGGTTTAATGACACTCTTGAAAAAGTATGTTTGTGAATCATTTACTTCAGCAATTGCTTGGGCCCATCAACTGCCTGCCATGTCTTAATTGAGTTTTACCCTCGGCTATGAAAGTGCTTTGCACATGTTCATAAATTGAGTCCTATTCAATATGTGCTCTAGTTAATAGCGGGAAAACAAGGGCAGTGAAGTTACGTGATGAGCCCAAGGTCATGGGAGAACTCTGTAGAAGAGCCCAGAACTGAGTTTCTAGATGACCTGGTTTTGTAGGGCGCTGGGAGTAATTGTCATTGACCTGCTTTTCTGTGGACATCTTCTCCTTTCCTCTTCCAGCAGTGAGACTCTAAGCCTGAAGCTGCCGGCACAAGGTACCCACCAAGGGCAATGCCACCGGTGGCAGGGGGACCTCCAGCAGGACCCCACGCAGGAACCTTACACTCTGTCCCTGCAGGGTACCTGCGGAGTTCTCCGCAGCTTTGCTGTTGGGAAAACCCCATATTTTCCCACGGTAAAGCATTGTAGCTGACACAGTCAACCAGTAGAAAGTTTGGACCAGCTTCGCGTGGGTGGGACAGTAGCACAGGTTTCCATCAAGGAAGCCATGCTGGCACAAGTTACGGTTTATTATTTAAATATCTTGACTCTTAACAGGCAAATTGGCACTTGTGGGTTTTATTAAATACCTGTGTCTACTGTCTCGTATGAAAAAAATTCCAGGATGATCTTCTCATCTGCATGGCTGCAGCTCTGAGCTCTCCTTGGTTGCAGGAGACAGTCCTGTTTACATCCCTTCTTCCCAAGCCAAAAAGCTTTTGCTCCCTGTTGGGTAGTTACGGTGCACCGCACAGAGCAAGTCCTCACTGCCGGAGCTCGCGGCTCTCTGCTGGGAAAGCTGCTGCAGCGCTGGCTTTAGGGGGTGGGGAGAGGAGAGGTACAGGCTGGAGCTGCCACGCTAGTGAAGGAAATCTGGATCATTTACTGAACAATGCCAAGGTGAAGGGAAGGGACATCTTTTTGTCTTCGCGAGGTCACAGCTTGCGGAGAGTATGAAAAAAGTGCAGAGGACAGCCCACTTCAGAGCTGCTGCTCTGCACCTGGGGCTATTTTTTGTTACTCCTTTTCTGAGAGCACTTCATGGGTTGCAAAGGGAGGCGCAGCCCTTGGAAAGGGGCACTTCTTCAGTCCTGCAGTCACCGAAGATTTCCCTCAAGTCAAGACAAAGGGCCTCAAGTTGAGAAACAGAGCTTTCCTCCTAAAAAGAGAAAACAGCCATCCATGCTTCTAGCTTTCCTGTTACAAAGAAAATCCTGAAAACCGAACCTGAACATAGTTCCACAGTCAGACACCAGGAAGCAAACAGCACCATTTCTGAGACAATCTGAGGGGTCTCTCGGGCTGGATTCAAAACTAACAACTGATGACAGTTGGCAGCCCCACGTCCTGTCCAAGCAGGATGAAGCCATTAGTCTGCAGTTCGGGAGGTCTGAGTGCCGTGCTCAGTGGCAGCACAGCTTTCAGGGACTCCCTTTGCTCCTGCTGCATCTTGTCCCCTGTCTCTTAGAGAGGGGACAGCTGTTGCTTCTGTTTTTGTCTTAGCTAGGCCCATAACTGCAAGAAGAAGAACAAAGATGAAGAAAGCAGAGGAGGCAGGAAAGCAATTCTGCTTTTTAATGGTCAGAATAAATATGCATTACTGATGGAGCATTGCTCCCCTGCAAAGCCCATGGTCCTACAGCCACCTGGGGAGACATCCCTCTCCTGGGTCTTTCCAGAGAAGGGGACCACAGTCAGACATTCTTCAGTTTAGAGTTTCAGCATCAAAAAGGCTGGAAGAACTAGATGTGGCTGCGAGAAGATGGGGTTTGCAGAAGAGAAAGGAGCACTAAAGCCTCTGCCCTGCCACTGAGGACTCCTGAGGTGGGTGAAAATCAGTGTGATGGGGCAGAGTGATGTGAGGAGAGAGCTGTTGTTGCCCTTCTGCTTTGCATGGCTTGCAGGGGCCAAGGAGAAGGGCAAAGAGACCACAGATTAAACGCCAGCGGTGGCTGTGTGCGGCAAAGGCGGTATATGGACAAGAGCACGGAGGGGCTGCACGAACCGAGAAAGGGGTAAAGCTGTCCCCTGTGTCACAGCAGTCAGGTTCAGATCACTGTCCCACAGGACACGGTAGAGCAGGTCCATGTGCCTCCGCAAGCAGGGAATGCCAGGGCTCAGCTCCCTGGGAGATGAAGAGCAGCGCCTGGAAGTCTGAGTGAGTGGCCATTATGGACAGAAACTGGAAAACAGAAACAGACAAACACGAGAGAGACAGGCCAGATGCGGGAAATATAGATAAATTAATGCACAGGGAAGGGAAAAGGAAAAACACACAGGAGTGCTGCACGCCCGCCAGCTCTTCAGCAGCACCACTTCTGCGTGCCATTGCTGCGCGATGAGTGAATGGGAAGTCCTGCTCTGCTCGCTCCAAGTTATTGCCGCTTCATGCCTTTATAATTCTCTCTGGCCTCAAAACCTCCCTGATCGGGAGTCTTCTGTTTATGTTTTATGTCCCATCATCAGCATTGCTGCTTGGGGCCAGAGCTTTCCTGACATTCCTACTGAGCTTGTTGCAGGCTTGGAGCCTCATTTCTGGAGGTGATCCTGCATTAGTGGTTTTTACATTGAAATCAAGCAGCTTTCTTCATAATTTGGTGTTGTTTGAAGTGACGAGGTGCATTAATTATCCCCTGAAAGATTGTAACAGTTTTTGTCCTAGATCCAGTTGCTGGGAATGTATTTAGGAACACATGCTGAAATCACCACATACCTGAAGTTTACCATAACTAACTAGCCACAGATGTGCTATTAAACCCGTGCTTATTCTTTCCTCTTGTCCGTCCTATATGGCATGTTACAGCCATGATATATTAAACTTAGAACAGATGCTAGTCATAACCAAACAGCTATTACCCTTTTGCAAGAAAACATGTCACATTACCCATCCCTGCAGTAGTCACCTGTTTATAGAATTGGAATGTCTTTTTATTTTGAAATAGAGGACCTTCAGATGTTTTGTAGCTATGTCAAGGGAAACACTTAAGCATTGCCATGGAGAGGGGATGTTTCATTTACCAGTTCTTTGGTGCTTCTGTAGCTGTATTTTGACTTGGTATTTGGGGATGCAGTTCTTGAACTACTTAACCACTTCCTAAGCATCCCAAAGAAGCAGATGGCATGGGCGTGGGTCTGTATTGGATAGAGGGAAATAGTTCACGATGACAGGTAGTGACCATTCTGCAAGGACGATTTAACACTCAACAGCTGATGTCTGTGCAAGGTGGTGTGCCACAGACTGCTGGGGAAGAGTCACAGCTCAGTGCACATTTTCCTTTAACGTAAGGACTCAGGTATCAGCTCTGGTAGATTTACCTCAGAGCCTTAAAGTATGACACACGAATGTGTGCTAGAGGGATGAAAAAATGGGGGAAAAAAAAAAAGAATAGTTAACACGGAGGAAGTGTAGACACATACTGTATGTGTGAAGACGCCTGAACATTGTGAAGTCTGCTGAAAAGGCTGAGGTGTGGCACACAAATTAGCTGTCAGAATTTAGCTGGTTTACATTCCGGAAAATTAGGCAGTACATCCAAAACTTTTGAAGTTTGCTTTGCACTTTTTGAAGTGTTAAGTAATGTTAAAATAATCCTTACAACTTTTCATTCAAGGACTTGGCTCAGGGTACTCAGCAAACATTAATGAGTTTCTCATCAAAACACCCAGGAGAGAAGCGAAGTTATCACAGGAATTACCCTTGTCGCCCAGCTGAGGAACAGAACAGTTAGGCCTCATTTTTCAGGAGAGCTTCCTGACCAAAATATTTGTACAGTTGTTTAGCTGGAAAAGCTCTTGAAAACGGTTAACAGAGCTCCAGCTGGCCTCCCAGCAAGGTGTTGGGACCAGCGATGGAGAAGGTCATCCCCAGAGGATGAAAAGGAAATAGTTACACAGTAGCAAAGCATATTGGTATGGATTTGCCCTATTTTTCCTAGATTAAGATTTGGATGCTTGCTTCTCTAGAAAAGGCTAATCCCTGCATTCACTTAATAAGGCAATATAGATTTGATGCATTGAGTATGAGGCTACAGGAAGGGTAGATACAGACGTTATTGCAGCTCCGTCAGTCTCCATGAAGGTATGTATGGAAGGCAACCTGTGATGGCCACATCATAGTTCCTGCTAGTGATGTGAGCTTCACTCGTTAAGGAGTAAAGTCTCACAGACACTGGCAAGTGAGGCCATGGCTGAGAGCCCTGCAGCTGGGAAGTGGTCTCCATCCAAGCACAGGCAAGTTTTTACCTTGATTTTTCTAGTCAAAAAGAAGGATCCCATTAACATCACTGTGTGGACTAGTGCTGATGGAAAACAAACTTCAAATAATGTGAAAGAAGAGCGGGCTCTGATTGGACCTGCAAGATGTATCACTGCAAGATGTTGATGATCTCTGGGGAAATGCCCACTTCACTGTCACTTGCAAATGCTCAGAAGCTCCCAGCCAACACTCAGCAGCCCGATATCCAGCGTGGGTCTAGTCAAGCAGTAGGATCCACCCGGTCCTCCCACCGAATTTCTAGCTCCACCTCAGCACTGTCCAACTGTGGCTCCAGATTTACTGTGGTAAGTTCAGACACTGCCCTGTTGGTGTTACAGTGAAGGATGAGAGCAAGCACAGGTTGCCCACAAGCATTAGCCAAAAATTCTTTGCCTTTTTCATGAAACTAATGGCAAATCTACTGTGGAAAAAAAAAAAAGCAACTTCATCTTCAGAACAGCTGCAAACTATTCTTAGCAATATAAATAATTTAACTCACACATAGTGTGCGCTGAGCAGCTCTTTATCTGGGAGAATAGTCTGAAATAGCGGGGCACCTAGGGGAGGAGATGCACAAGGGGCAGGGTGACAAAGGTGTGTGAAGTAATGTAGAAACAGGAGAGGTAGTTTGGGAATGTCTCCTCCCATCCCTGAACATATATGTATAAACAATTAGGTGGAAAATGGCAAATACAGTACTGATAGAAGGATTCTTATTTGTTTCCACTGATAACAGTTACACTGAAAGTCACTGCTGTAAGATGTAGGTGTAGCCCTGAAGTGTATGGGGAACAAACAAAAATACATGCTGATTGCAAAAGAACCTGTAGTTACAGCAGTAAGTATCAAGGAGTCTGGAAGGGTTGTACTCTTCAAAGCTTTGGCCAGGCTGTAATTATTGGCAAAATAAAGGAAATCTGCTGTGGAACAAGTTACCCTATTCTCCCAGCCCCGGTCCCTGCCACTTAGAGGGGTACGGAGGTGCCAAGGGATGTGTGCGCAGCCAGGCAGGGACATGCAGCAGGATGGGGAGTCGGACCAGCAGCTCTAGGCTGCGGGCCAGCTATTGGTGTGACAGTCCTCCTGCTTGCCTTCAGAAGGCAGGAGAGAAACGCCTTTGAGCAACCATCCTTCCCACAGCCCTTGCCGTGCTTTAAGCAGCGTGGCTTTGGGTACCACTCGTGCTGGAGCCTCTGCAGCAAGCCCTTCCCTGGGGAGCACAGGTTCAAGCTGTGGAGAGGGCAGCATTGCTGGTATGGTGCGGTGTAATACAAAACCACAGCACACAGTAAAAAGGCTCTTTTTGTAAATGCTCTGTGGCGTAGTTTATATTAGCTCCATAAGGATTTAAGTAATAGCTATTTAAATTTAACTCACCAATTTCAGCTTTTAGCTGGGGTAACAGTGAATTTTAAATCATATATGTCAAAGGCCAGCACCGTCCTTTCTGAAATCCTATACCCCTCCTGTAGGTCTACAGGAGCTGGTTTTATGAGACTGGGGGAGAAAAATATCCATAGTATGTTGTTTGGTTTGGTTTTTTGTTTTTCATAAAAGAAGCTGAGCATGGTAGCAAGGGCAGATCACGAAGAAAGGCTTGTCTCTAACGGCAGTGCTCAAAAAGTTCAACAAGAGTTTGCACGACCCCAATGCGTTCCCACAGAAAGCCTCACCCGAAAAACTGAAATTACAGTCCTTTTCTGCTGAAGAGAAAAAATGTGAGAATGGCTTGTAATTTTTCAACCAGAAAAACTATGTTTATCTTCCAAAGAACAGCCCCTTGAAGCTGTGACTGTCCTCCAGGGTTAAAGAGCAGGCAGAAAGCCCGCAAAGGGACAGGCCCTCGGCGTCTCCAAAACCCAGCACCAGGCATCCGTCTCCTCGGGTGGGGGGACACTTCTGTTATCTAGCTGATATATACCAGAATGTGGTGGCTTCCCATATCCAAACACATCTTGACACGGGAGATTACACAGATCCCAGAGCTCTGGAGGGAGGCCGGGGATGTGTACCCGCCCCAGAGCAGCTCACCGCCACGGGAGCAGGCAGAGGCAGCGTGGAGAATCATTATCAGAGAGCAATGACATGACACGGCCGTCTCGAACGGGCCAGGGGGTCAAAGGATTATGGCTGAAATCCATTCTTCATAGAAAAATCTTTTCCAAACGCCTGACTTAAAGCTATGAAATCACCCAGGGAGTGTGCTGTTATCTGTGGGGGTGGTACAGACCCACCTCTGCTTCAAGTGGGAATCCAAAAAAAGAAAAACGTAGCTGCACAGAGCATCCCCATTGCACAGAGTCATGCTCGACAAGCTGCTTTTCTTCCCCCTCACACCTGCAGTGGACAGGTTTAGAGGAGCAAGTGGGGATATATCTTTAGCCCCATAGTAATAAACCTGCCTTGAGCACATATATTTCAGTCTTGAATTTAACTCTTATTTGCTCTCATTATTTTGCAGCCCAGTAGGCACTTTTGCAGATACTGCTCTCATCTCCATTTCTTACCTGCTCTTCACTGCTTTTGGAGAACTGGAGACAAGACAATTTTTTGGAAAAGTACTTTTGCCGAGAACTTTTCTGAGCAGCATTACAGCAACATGGTTTTGCTTGATAACCTTTAAGTTACAGCAACTGGATAAAGGATTGCAGCACCAACACCAGACCATCAGCTTGCACCATAAAGTTTGACAGGTCTGTAGGGATTGTATTTGGGTTTGAAACTCATTAAAATCTATTAATTATCTTATAGAAGTTGATACTGATACAAAGAAATCATGTTTGGAAGGTAGAGAAATCCAAGCTCTCATACCAAAATGCTTTTCTTGTCAAGCTGAGTTCTTCCATTTCCTTCCCTCTATCCAGGACCAGAGGGAAAATGGAAGCAAGCACCAAAATAACAGAATATTTTTGTTATGTGAAGCCTCATAATCAGAAGGTCTCTGTATGTATTTTACTAGATTATTTTGGTCTGAGGCCACATTCTGTACAATTTATGCAGCCCTCTGATTCACTAGAGGGCTTTCAGACTCATCAGTGGAAATTACCCCTCCTCTTACACCATATTTTACGTGCCTTGGATCAGAAACAGCCACCATGGAAGCTTTAATTTATCATATCCTTTCTTTCACTGGCTCCAGCTTCACCTCTGATATTTGGGCATGTTGCAGTGCTATGATGCAGCAGTGTCACGCGGGGTCTCATTAGGAGGCAGGCAGTTTAAAGACTGGAGTGCTGTGGGACATTCATATCACTCACACTCTTTAATCACATAGACACCCTGCCCAAACCTGATAACCTTCACGGGCAAGTACCTACTCTGGGGGTCCCACATCCCCCTGCCCTGATGTTTGAGGTCTTCAAAAGACCTCCCTTCACCTCACAAAGACCTGAACCTAGAAGGACATCCTTCATTCAGACTGTTTTGGAGGGCCTTGCCTGGCCTCAGGAAGGCTCTGGGAGAAAAGCAGCCAGCCAGCCTCCAAAGGAACGGCTGTTTGAAAAGAGATTAAACCCTCCCGTGCACATGCAACTCACAGTCAGACAGACAACATCAGAGAAGCCAAGCTGCATACACTCCAAGGAGAAAGTTAAAACAGAAATGAGTCTTCTTCAGCTCTGCCTTTTGTTGTGCCCTGCAGGCAGCGTGCACCTGAGTGTATCCTCCAAAGTTAGAGTACACTTGCCTAAAGTGAAAAATGGCACACGAAGCCTTACCTTTCAGTTCTCATCATTTCTAGAGGAGCCTCTGTTCTCCTATTCAACATAAACCTAGTAGTCATGAACAGCACCACAAACCTTGTACTTGACACATCTCAGAAGGGAAGCTGAAGAGTGAATTGCAAAGCTCAGTGCATAGCTCAGGTCCTTACAAGTAGACACTCCATATTTAAGGAAAGAAGCAAACAATCACTACAGAAACAACAATACTACCGTAAGATGCTCTTGTCCTCCTCTGGCCAGGGGCCACCTTCCTCCCTGGCAGGGTCAGAGGCATGGCTGGCAGGAGTACAGATCCATTTCAACACCAAGTCAGTGGTACTAGCCTGACTGGTTTTCCAGTGTGCACTAGGCTGATGGTCCTGCAGTGAAGACAGTGAGCAAAGCTCTGCTGAGGGGTGTTTCCTTGTAGCAGTGATGAAGGAAACATCTTGGGGTAATGACACCACAACCCCAGTACAGCTGTTTCTGCAGTGATCATTTATTCACATCTTAGGATGCATTAAAGAGTAGCTTGGAGCATTTCTGTTGCTGCTTATCCTCTGACTGGGCTCACTCAATGAACTGTTTGGGATGAGGTCCAAAAAAGCACTTAGGTGCCTAAATCCAAGACAGCAATTCACAGCTGCTTAAGGACTTAGGTTCCCCCTTTTGTATGCCCCTTCCCAGAACCTCTTTAAAAACCCAGACTTCTGCAAAGCCAGTGACTCTAGGTGCTCCCATCTTAGCTATGCTTGGCCACTGGAGCCTGCCTTCTGCCTCTGTGCTGTCCAGCCCTGCAGAAGAGGTGACCATGTTTGGGGTCACTCAGATGTTCTGCAGCTGTGCCCTGGGCTCCGAATTCAGCAGCTGGAGCTGCTCTTTCTCAAACCATGGCTGGTGCTGCTCTTCCCCATCGTTATAGCCACCATGGTGGTGCTGGCTGGCTTTTTGCAGCTGGACAGTTACGACGAGCATGGCACAAGGGTGACAAGGGAAGAGATTGACACAAGCCTGGCTTGGGTGTGTTTTCTCTCGTGTAGCACTGCCCTTCTCCCACTCCCTAAGGGGGGTCCAGGATAGAAGTGATGAACATGCCCATCACAGAAAGCAGACATTCCCTCCTTCATTGCTCTTGCTACTGATGGCCTGACAGGGAATGGTGGAGCCAGATGGTTGCAGTCCAGTGTCTCCTGCACGTGTGGAAGCTGGATGGGTCATGGGACGCCAGAATCAAAGTCACTCATACCACTAACTACCAACAAAGCTGTACAAGAACAGGTTAAAGTTATTCCTAACATGGTATAAAATTCCTCCATTAATCAACTCAACTACATTGCAGAGTATGTCTGTCAGAGTATGTCTGTCTGTGTGCCTCCTTCCTCAAGACAGAGCTCAAAATAGTTACAGAAATCTGGTTATCAAGCTCCTGTGACTTACAGGGAGTGAGAGAGGGTGTAGTTGCTCTTCTACTGCAGCTTATTCACCCTGCTCCTGAAAAAGCCAATTTCCTCCCAGGAAGCTCTCCGGGAAGACGATCAGTTGAGGCGTGTGTGCTGGGAACACCTTAGTTGGGATGGCAGCATCCTTTCCTGCAGCCTGAGTATCGGTTTCAGTGATCTGACAGACATCTTTCAATCACGTTCAGGTGTCTTGCCATGAGATCATTAAGCTCTGCCAGGTTTCTCCTCTTGTCTGATAAAGCAGTTAGGGGTCCGTGTAACAGACACTTGCACTTTCCAAATGTGTGTCTAAGGCAGGGCTCTACACGCACAGGCTGTATTTCTCATTAGGCCCTTCGGTTACTGCAGTTGACCTAAATCCATGCTGGACTGTAAAAGGCTTAATCAGTGTAACACGTTCACTCCTGATGAAGTCAGGGAGCCACCGTACCAATCCAACATATGAGCTAATAGCCAGGAAATTAGGGATGACAAGCAAGGTTTATCATGTTAAACCAGATGCTATCAACACCCTTCAGTCCTACAAAAGTGCTCTAATTCTTCATAGAGATATTAATGAGACATGTAAGGAAAACATGAGATCTGAGCTCCTTCCTCTCCGGTCTTCTGCTGCTGGATCCCCTTCCTACAACTGGGAGGAGAGCTCGGTGTGGAGGCATGTTTCTGAAATGACTTCAAAGATCAGATTTGGTGTCTTCTCTGCCTACGTGTGTCCTCAGCATGAGACGTGCAGAGCAGCAGAAGAGGGAACGTGAGGGCTACTGTGGGACAGAAAATTAGTTGTCTGTAGATCTGTCCATGCATGTGTACCTGGCCGGGCCTCATCCTCCAGCCATGCTGTGATCCCTATTTCAAAGGGACCATCATTCCTTCTCAAATTACTGGCGCTGGCAGAGCAGCAGAGCTGGCAAGTGAGCTTTCAGGAGTGTCTTTATCCTTCACAAGCCATATGAAATAGGTCCAAGGAGTAATATTCTTGGAGAGCCAGATACAAAGATTTTGCAAAGGTTGGGAGCAGCAAAGCACACTATTAATAAAACAGTCACAGTGCTCTTGGTTTTGTTCCGATTGTGATAATTATAAGCAGAAGTTTTCTTTTGTCTAGGTCAAAGTCTCTGTTGCTTCAAGCTTAGAGCTGTCAGAGGCAGTGAGCAAGAAGGCTTCATTCAATGGGCAGCAGTATCTGATCCAGCAAGCACCAGCAGTCTACTCTGGTAAAGTTCGTGGAAGAGTGAAGAGGAGAGTTTGTCTGAGGACCCACTCTCTGTGGTCACTATTGCAGCTCAGAATAACTTACCAAAGGTGTCTTGGCTTAGAGAAAAAAAATTTTCTGGATGTGTACAAGCATATCCATGCCCATAGACAATGGTAAAAGCTAGTATTACATCAGTTGTCATATTTGTTATTTTATTAATGCTGGCTTATTTTAACAGGGAGAAATAAAGGACATTCTCAAAATGCTGGGAACCATATGCAAAAAGGAAGCTGCTCACACGTGTCTTTTTTATCCTAAACTAAATGTTATGAGACAAAGTTGGCACCTTCTGGCAGTATGTGCCTGCTTAGGAGAGGAGACTTTGTTCTGATAGTAAATAAATTTTCCCTACACATTTTCAAAAGGTAAGTCTCAATAGCTATCACTAAGAATTAAAGTCTTCATTCTCCAGAGACCAAAGCACCCACCATTTCACCTCGTTTGCAGTTTAACAGGCTTATCATTTACACTATGGTGTCTCTTTTAAAGGAAATCCTGGTAAAATTAACCAATATTAAATTTCAGGTGCAGCAGGAAGATGCACAGTGAAGAATATTTTTGCTAGAGACAGACTTTTGTGCCTAGGTACACTATTGCCAAAAAAGAGCAGCTTTTTCTGCAAAGTTCTGTTAGATCGCCTCAGCAGGAAACAATTATCTGTAATACCGATTTCCCACAGAATTTCACAAATCCTTCCCTACAGGGATTTCACCTTTCATTGTTTCTCCTGCATAGTACAGAAAATCTAACTGCAGTGGTACAAAATCAGATCTGAGCCATATTTTTTCCAGCTTCTAGCAGCTGAAGGGAATAATCTCCTCTTTAGCTAGAAGGAGATGGGCAAATAGGGTAAGGACTGGTTACCTGAGTCCTAAGATGACCTCTGTAGATCCCTTCCCACTACACCCGTTTCATGGTGTGAAGCCCAAAAGAAGATGGGCAGAGGGTGCAGCAGTGGGGATCCATAGTCCAGGGGCACTCATGCCCTGGCAGCAGAAGGGGTGTAAATCTGGGCACACCAGGGCCCCAAAACATCTGTGGGAAAGAGCACTGCCATAACTGGTGCCTGCTGGGAGAAGCCCCTTGCAGCACCCACCGTTGTCCCCACGGGTCCTCTGAAGGACACAGCACCCCGACGGCAGAGCGGTGGCCCCATCAGCAGTGGCCGTGCAGGGTTACAAGGAGGATTATGGCCACAGCAACCAGCAGTCACATTTTCGGTGTGTTTTCTGCATTTTTTCAGCTTTGCCCTGTCCCCTCTCCCAAAGCAGGGTATCTCACCGCACGGCTTCCTTACAACACGCGCACCCTGTGCCAGCAGTCGCAGAAAGAACCCACAGCACGTGTGAGGATCTGCCACACTGTAAGGAAAATCCGGGGCTCAGTGTGGGGCTGCTCAGACCCCGTACCAGGCAGCACGTGCCCAGGGAAAGTGGCTGTGTGGGGTGCTCCAGGGAGGTGGGCACAAGGGTAAGAGAGAGAGGGATTAAAAAGTGTGTGGGGGGAACAAATAGAAAGAACCTTCTGGTATTGGAGAGTAGCCTCTCCCTCTGGTACTGGAGATGGAAAAATGAAATTAACATGAGAGAGTCCAGAGAAGGGCCACAAAATTAATCAGAGGGCTGGAGCCCCTCCCCTATGAGGACAGGCTGAGAGAGTTGGGGTTGTTCAGCCTGGAGAAGAGAAGGCTCCGAGGAGACTTGGTAGCAGCCTTCCAGTACCTGAAGGGGGCTACAGGAGAGATGGGGAGGCACTCTGCATCAGGGAGTGCAGTGGGAGAACAAGGGGTAACGGGTATAAGCTAAAAGAGGGTGAATTTAGGTTAGACATTAGGAAGAAATTTTTCACTATGAGGGTGGTGAGACACTGGCCCAGGTTGCCCAGAGAAGCTGTGGATGCCCCATCCCTGGAGGGGTTCAAGGCCAGGCTGGATGAGGCTTTGGGCAACCTGGGCTAGTGGAGGGTGTCCCTGCCCATGGCAGGGGGGTTGGAACTTGATGATCTTTAAGGTCCCTTCCAACCCTAATCATTCTATGATTCTATGATTCTATGATTTCTCAAGGTGCTTTGTTTTTCAAAAATTAGAAACTTAAACTACAGGTGTCATATTTTAAATCTGCTGGAAAAAAATTTGCTCGAAAGCAACATTTTCCTGCAACAATGAACTTGAAAACCGATACTTAATTCCCTTCTTTTGGGAGGAACGTTTTTAAGTCACAAAAGTGTGGGTAGCTCTGCGCCCTACTGTGGATGCTTTAAGACATGCCCAAGGTGTGTCTGCATGTATATGGAGCTGTGATTTGCTTGTCTTTGGAATGTCTTCGTTATTGGCCTTGAAGATGCAGGAGAACTGCCTTGTTTCCTCCTTAGCAGAAGGGGATGCAAAGTATGATGCTCCTGTCCAAGAAGTATGAGTACAACTGTGGAGGCACACAGGCTCCCAACACTGAAATTTAAAGCTATGTAGCAGTTCTGCGGTGCTGTTAATATTGTTTGAGATCCACCCCTGATCATCCATTTGTATTCATGGTCTTTTTACTTGCTGGAATCCTCTAGCAATCTTTAATTTAAAAAAAAAAAAAGGCATTTCCCACTTGAGATCTCAGAGGAACAGGGTAAAACATAATTTGCATGATAATCAAGGTCTCCTTCAAGGAAAGCATACGATTGGGATAAATTATCCACAACCCAGCCAGAGTGGGAACACTCATCAAAAGTTTGTTCCCTTAATTCCAAAGTTCAAGTGACCGCAAAATGCTGCTTTATGGAAGCCACGAGAGCAACAATCAAAAGGAAAAGATTTGTTCCAGTGAGCTGTGTCCACTGGAAAGCCCTGATGAAGTGGTCGCAGGGTTAAAACTAGAATAATTGCAGGTGGCCCTCGCTGCCCCTGGGAGGGGATGTGCAGCAACAAGGCTGTTGAGGGGGGTGGTGGGACAGGCTGCTGGGGCCGAGGGAGGTTGCAAATGGGTTTGACAAGCACTGGGTGGGCCACCTGGACCTGAGCCTGCCTGGGAGAAGGGGAAAAGCCGGTGAGCCTGCCTGGGAGCTGGTGAGGCTCCCTGGGATGCAGCTCCCCAAGCAGAGATGCTCCACCTTGCCCTTGCTCTCATCCTGAAGGGGGCAAAGGGGGCTTGTGGCACCAGGGCTCAACACCTTTATAGTGGATTTTTATTTTTTAGCCTCAGTGTCTAGTTCTTATTTGAAGTTGGACACTTTTGATTCAGTTGCAGCGTAGCTGTGATGTCCCATGACATGCCACAACATTTATAAAACTCCACAGCAGTCCAAGGGCAAACAGTGACTTTGTTGACTAGGAGTGCTCCTGGTTCTTTCCAAGCTCAATGGGAGAAGCAGAGATCCTGGCCCTCCTCTGCAATATGTCCTTAAGGAGGATGTAATTACTGAATTGGGTTTTGCAGTCTTTCTGCTGGGAGCCTTCTGACTCACAGCCTGGGCCAACCCGCGCTTCTCTCCTTCATAACAGTGGAAGCTTATCTGCCTGCAGTGCCAATAAAAATAAATCATCTGGTTGCCTTATGCTCTGTGCAGATGAAAACAGAGTCATCAGCGGTCTGTGTACTTCTATGCTAACTTTATGCCCACAACATTTTTTTTTTTTTTTTTAATCAAATTGCAAGATTTTGAAGAGGCTACTACGTACTGGAGAAGAATGGAGGGCCAAGGCTCAGTGTGTGCAAATGATGAGGTTACAATACATTCATTGTTCGGTTTAAATAATGGTTTTTCAAATTAGGTTTGCATGTATGCATGTAATGTTCTCATTGACTAGAGAGACGCACAATAGACCACCCACAATCTGGGAGAGCACTATGAGACTGTCCCTCTGTGGGCAGGCACCATTTAGTTTTCCATCCCCGTTCTGTCAATATATCTTCAGCCTAGCCTTAATCGTTCCTTCTAGATGAGCTGGGAGCATATCTGGATCACAGAATTTTCCATGGTAGTCCCATATGCACTTAGAAGATAATTTCAAGTTGAGAGTCCTCAAAGCCTGGAGAGTTGGGACCTGTACCACTGATCAAAAATCCGACTTCCACATTTCCCACTCATTCAGTGTGGGAGTAAATCAGGATTTATCCTTCTGAAGTCAGAGATTTACATCACTTTAAAGCAGGGATAAGTGAACACGCCTCATCTGCCAAGGGGGAACCACGTAGCAGGTTATTTGTTTTATTACCATATACTGCGAGTCTCAGCTGCTTTGCAGTAGTTTTGTCATCATCTGTATTACCAGTTCCCCTACTTTTGTAAAAAAAGTAAGTGTGCAAGCAGCCAAATACGATGCAGTTTGTGGAGGAATCACTCCCACTCGGATCGCATTGAGATAAAATTACATAACTTGAAGCCACCGAGGGCACAACCTCTGGTTGTATTTCCATCTGGAACATATGTCCTTCCCCCTTCCCCCAGTACTTGTAGGGGAGATGCTTGGACAGGTTGTTACTTATGTCGGCACAAGCTGGTGGTACCAGGCATGTCTCCGCAGTAGTGAAGGAAAGTATTGGTGCCGGCATCTTTGCGCAGCATATGTATGTGATGAGATAATAGACATCTGGCACTGAGCGGCTGCTGGGACTCTGTAAATCCCTTCTTTTGTAGTTTTGTGCAGAAAAGCTACCTCCAGCATAGTATATGACTGTGTAGTCTGGAGTAATAAATTAAAGATTTTGTTGGTCCTCACAAAGCACCGAGCTGTGTGATGATGCTTTTGGGTCCCCAGCTTAGCACTTGTGCCCGGATGCCCCCAAGGATGTTGCTGTCTGAAGAGGGACTCAGGGAGCTCTCAGGTGTATATGGTCTTCCTTGTAAACCCATAAGATTTGTTTTCCTTCTTCACATTCCAGCATTTTGGCCAGGCTGAGCAGCTCAGCATCTGCCTTTGGGCTGGATGTCTCCCACCTGAGACCCTGCATGTGACACCCGCTTCCTGGCTGAGTCTTTCCGCACGAGCGCCTGCAGTGACAGCCTGGGCACCCCACATCACCTCCCCATCCCACATCGCTGCTGGCAACCACTGTCCAGGGTGCAAGATGAGCTCACTTTTTTCTGGGCCCAAACAGACATGAGTGCCACATCTGTCACATCAGGGACAGGAGAGACGAGCGGTCAGGTCCCTGCTCCAGGTTCAGGTTATGCATTTGCATCCAACTTCTGTTTAGGATACACACCCTAAAAGCCTGTGTTACTAACTCAAGGTTAACATCTAGTTAATCTTATTCCAAACTGAGGACACTACAAATGCCACTAACATTCACCATTGTTGAGAAGCACGAGAGCAAACAACTCATTAGGGAGTGCTGTGACTGGTGAACCTGGTGCCGAGCGTACAGCATGTTCAATTCTGCGATGGGGCATTGCCACTTCAAAACCCCTAGGGACGGGTATGGGACCAAATTCAGCTCTCTCTTGCACTGCCCTACAGTTAAATCGACTTCAGTTTGCATCCCTGTGGCTTTATGTGGTAAACTGGTGGGATATTTGATCTCCAGCACCAAGAACAGGAATGAAGTGTCTGATTCCAGTGCATGATATTCTGCAAATATCTCCTCGAGTAGCCAGGTCTGAATAAAAAAAAAAGAAATCAAATAGAGGGATGTGGAAAAATCTCTTTATGCCTATAAAAGGATCACTTCAAAACCACAGGATTTTGTATAGGAACCTTTTGCCTTAAATAGTAGAAACAGTCGCTGGGTGCATTCCATCAGTGCTAAAAAATGGGGGTTAGAGGAGAGCTGCTGTGTTCAGCGCCAGTTTTCTCTCCTTCTGTCTCTCCCATTCCTCCAACTGCCACACATTCACCTTGTCGTAGCCCCAGAAACCGTACTTGTAGGAAGCATGAAAACAGTATAATTGTAATATATGTATTTATACACAGACACAATAAAATCCATATATATATATATATATGCTGTGCAGTTAAAGAGGAACTGCTCAGTGGGCTTTCTGTGCATTCCTCAGGAAACACCTTGCTGTCTCATTTTTCTCACCATGATAAACAAAACGTGGCAGCAAGTTTTGCTGGGTGGCTAAAACCCCAGCGCAGTCTTCTCCTGCCTGCCACCGGCCAGAAGGCAAGGGAATAAATTGCAGAGCAACTTGGCAGTACCCGTACGAGGGCAGTGGGCCAAATCCTGCCACGCAAAACCCTGCTGACATCATGGGGATTAGACAGGCTGCTAATCGGACAGAGGGATTTGTGTCAATCTTTGACTTGGGATGCGATGCCGAGTGCCCCAGCGGTCAGCATGGGGTGGCTGGGGCTGCGAAGGGACCAGGTCTCCCCGGGAGTGAGCAGCTGGGGGGTGGCGCTGGGCTTCGGGGTGCCCTGCGTGTGCTCCAGGGTGTGCTGTGGGGAGGAGCGGGAAAGTGGGACTGGTTTCCCCAAGGCACTGGACCTCGATGCCTCTCGGGGCAAGGGTCTTGCTGCCCTTTCCAGCTCAGGGCTCCCACGCCAGCGGAGGACAGGAGGCGGGGAGGAACTTGTGTGACTTTGAGGTTCAGTGGCCCCTTTGCAGAAGGTTTGCCCGAGGGTGGGATGGGGAAAGGAGTCAAAAAGCTTCCGTCTTCAAACGGGAGAAGGGCTCAGCTGAGCCTAAAACCTTTTCTGGGGACTATTTGGAAACCCGGGCGATGTTCTTAATACTTTGTAAGAGGAGTCTCGTGTGTTCAGATTAATGTGATGAAAATGTCATGCAGAAGAGTCCCTGGGGACCCAGGCTGGCCCCAGTCCATCCCTCCACCCAATGCTAGGTCAGTTCTTACAGATGTCTGGATAACCTGTTTTTAAAATCCTCTAATAACAGAACCTCCACAGTCTCTCGAGACAAAGTATTTCAGCGGTCTGCTACTCTTACTATTAGGAACATTTCTTAAATCTGTCTCAAATCTTTCTTAACTCCTTCTCAGCCAGACCCAGCATCCACCCTCACTGATATTTTAGCACGTGGCTGCTGTCCAGACACAGAGCAGTTTATTTGCTTTCTTTTTGCTCAGCCCCTTAGGTGCCTGAAAGTCATTATTTCTCCCTTCAGACATCTGTTTTTTTAATCAAACCCAGTTTCTTTAGCCTACCTTCCCGCATATACCTGTATATGCTTTTCTTGAGGAATAGCAACCCCATCCATAAAAAATCCTTAGATGAATTCTCACATCTAGGGCTTTCCAGTCCCTGTCTCTGTTTTCTCATCCCTGCAACCTACAGCCAGCCTAACACCCACCACAGCTGCAACAAGCACATGGCTCTGTTTTTCTGCTGCCCAGTCTGTCAATGAAAATGTTGGTTAGCTCCGGGATGAAGGGACACCCCCCAGGCTCCCATTCAAGGCACCCCCCTAGTCTGCAGGGAGGTATCAACACCCTCCACATACAACTTTGTAAAGGCTTCACACTTCCCACAACAGTTTCATTCCAACGCTGTTTCTGCTGCTTGCTCACGAAAGGGATGACACTGTCAAGGTTGGTAGAAACCAGGAGGAAAAGGTGCTGGGGTGGGAGCGCATCCCACTCACATGGCAGGCAAAGCCTGGGGTGGCACAGCTGGCAGCACCCGCAGGGGGGACCGTGGGAGCTGCAGTTTGCACCTAGCGGGGAGACGGTGGAGAAGCCTCTCAGAGCGTGAGCCCTGCCACTTTGTAGACCCCCATGTCCTACAGGGCCAGGCATGGGCTGGCACAGACAGGGCTTGAAACAGGGCAGGGGGTCTGCTGAAGCAGGGCAAACACGTGAGGGGCTGGAAAGCACAGGTTAGGAGCAACATGCCTCCTTTTCAGTGCATGCAGCTCAGTTCTGCTCCCATAATATACAAGCGACCTCACGGTGGTAGGAGGTGTGTGTACAGGTGGCCACTTCCAGAATGGCTGTTGCTGCTTCACGGACCCTTGAACCTTTTGCCAAGTCCTACCCTCTGCAGAGGGCAGAGGCCTTGTGCTGCATGTGCACAAGTTTCTAGTAAAGTTGTTAGTGCAATCAGAAAAGGGTAAAAAGATGCAATAGGTCACTCTCCTTTTCAAAGAGCAACACATCATACAGCTGGAGACACACTGCTGGAGAAAGCATGCTCCGTGTACCAGCCTAGCAAACACCTCCTGGACATTTTTTAATGTGACCTGGCAGCAGACCAGGGTAAATGGCATGTTCTTTTTCCAGTGTTTTGGCCCAAAGTGTGTATTTCAGAGGCTTAAAAGAACAGTGAGTCAATTAAATGTGATAAACGAGGCCATTTGTCACCAGCATTTTAGCTTTTCTTTTAAAGTATAAAACGAGATAATGAGCAGGGCTTGAAGAAATCCTTTGTGGTGTTGGGAGCCAAGGGCACATGATATGCAGAAAGGATTTTCTGCCTCTCCCATCATGAGAATGCGATCTGACAATACTCCCCCTCATGACACAGAAATCAGAGACAATGTTAAGATGGAAAAAAAAAAATCACTAATGGATGAAAAACCAGTGACATGTTGCAATGAAGATAAGAAAAGAAATGCACTTAGTTAAGTGCATCTACCCCCACTGCAAACTTACCGTGCTGGTCAATAAGAACGCTAACACAGAGACAGCTGCCTAGTACCTTTATCTTAGAAAAAAGCCTCAAGTAGCGCAGCTTAGGTGGTGTCCAAATTAGGGTGGGTTAGAGTGGGCTGGAGGCTAGAACTGGATCTGGATCCAGGGCTGGAGTGCTTCCAGCTCTATTTTAAAAAAATAATGCCTTTCTTTCTGGCAGGTTCCCTGCATGTGTTTCCCTCTGTGCACTGTGCACTGTTATATATATCTAGGAGTTAGAAAACATTTACTCCAATGTGTGAAACCTCTCCACACCTGTGAGCTGTGAACACACTGTCTGTATTGACTGCACTGCACACTGGCTTGTGTGCCACCGGGTCAGCGTTGTCTCTGCATCCTTCTCCCATCTCCCCTCTGCACTACCCACCTGTGCTCCCCCAGTAAGAAACTACTCCTTTTGTTAACTTGTTTTGTCAATCAACCACCAGTTTATACTGAATACATCGAGGCAGGAGTGCCAGTAAGCACACAAACATGAACAGATAGTTAAGGAGATGAGAACCACTGACAGTTTGTCTCTACAACCTATGTTTTATTTATGTCTGTAGGCAGCATTTAATTTTGTCCTGGGATGAAAACCCTGCCTTCTTGCACACACAGACAGCCTCACACACGCCTCTGACGTTAAATAAGTAACACAAACAGTGCACAGAAACTCACATTTTAAGAAAACTACCCAGATGCACAGCAACAGGAGGTACAGAAGTAACTAAAAAAAATAAAGCATTACAATCTCATAAAAGGAGGTCCCAGTCAGGCACCAAATAAGTAAATGCCAAACACGTAGTTTAGCCAACAACTCAGCATCAGGTTAGCCTGAAGTCTATGAACTTTCAGCTGATAACTTTGTGCATGGCCTTCAACGGGGCTCTGTGTGGAGGACTGCTCTCCTCGGCACCCCAGGGACCCAGCGGTGGCGGTGTGTGGCCAGCAGCGCCCGTGAGAACGTTTCCACTCACGCTGGCTACCACGTTAGTGAGGTCTGTGCCCAAGGGGATTTTTCAGATGAGGTTTCAAACAACAGGAGCGAACCCTGTGCTGTATAAAACTGCTGGTAAGAGTGGTCTGTCTGTCTGTCTGTCTGTCTGTCTGTCCCTGCCTCCCCTGGAAGCAGGCTCTGCCCCAGCCCACAGGTTACCCCGGCTATGGCTGGCTGAAAGGGTGGGATAATCCTGCCGAAGCCCTTGGTGGGCTGCCCATTTCCTCTCCTTCCGACTCGCTTGCTTCCAAAACAAATTCCTGTTGCAAAGGCTCAGGCCCTTTTAACTCTGCATTCCTGCTTGTAACAGCATCCCTTTTGAAAAGGAGCTGAACTGGTACAACCCAGTGAAC
>WKFP01014244.1:96924-117425 GCA_011057875.1 Pterocles orientalis
GACACAGAAATCAGAGACAATGTTAAGATGGAAAAAAAAAAATCACTAATGGATGAAAAACCAGTGACATGTTGCAATGAAGATAAGAAAAGAAATGCACTTAGTTAAGTGCATCTACCCCCACTGCAAACTTACCGTGCTGGTCAATAAGAACGCTAACACAGAGACAGCTGCCTAGTACCTTTATCTTAGAAAAAAGCCTCAAGTAGCCCAGCTTAGGTGGTGTCCAAATTAGGGTGGGTTAGAGTGGGCTGGAGGCTAGAACTGGATCTGGATCCAGGGCTGGAGTGCTTCCAGCTCTATTTTAAAAAATAATGCCTTTCTTTCTGGCAGGTTCCCTGCATGTGTTTCCCTCTGTGCACTGTGCACTGTTATATATGTCTAGGAATTAGAAAACACTCCAATGTGTGAAACCTCTCCACACCTGTGAGCTGTGAACACACTGTCTGTATTGACTGCACTGAGCACTGGCTTGTGTGCCACCGGGTCAACGTTGTCTCTGCATCCTTCTCCCATCTCCCCTCTGCACTACCCACCTGTGCTCCCCCAGTAAGAAATTACTCTTTTCATTAACTTGTTTTGTCAATCAATCACCAGTTTATACTGAATATATCGAGGCAGGAGTGCCAGCAAGTACGGATGTGCACAAACATGAACAGATAGTTTAAGGAGATGAGAACCACTGACAGTTTGTCTCTACAACCTATGTTTTATTTATGTCTGTAGGCAGCATTTAATTTTGTCCTGGGATGAAAACCCTGCCTTCTTGCACACACAGACAGCCTCACACACGCCTCTGACATTAAATAAGTAACACAAACAGTGCACAGAAACTCACATTTTAAGAAAACTACCCAGATGCACAGCAACAGGAGGTACAGAAGTAACTAAAAAAAATAAAGCATTACAGTCTTATAAAAGGAGGTCCCAGTCAGGCACCAAACAAGTAAATGCCAAACACGTAGTTTAGCCAACAACTCAGCGTCAGGTTAGCCTGAAGTCTATGAGCTTTCAGCTGATAACTTTGTGCATGGCCTTCAACGGGGCTCTGTGTGCTCTCCTCGGCACCCCAGGGACCCAGCGGCGGCGGTGTGCGGCCAGCAGCGCCCGTGAGAACGTTTCCACTCACGCTGGCTACCACGTTAGTGAGGTCTGTGCCCAAGGGGATTTTTCAGGTGAGGTTTCAAACAACAGGAGCGAACCCTGTGCTGTATAAAACTGCTGGTAAGAGTGGTCTGTCTGTCTGTCTGTCCCTGCCTCCCCTGGAAGCAGGCTCTGCCCCAGCCCACAGGTTACCCCGGCTATGGCTGGCTGAAAGGGTGGGATAATCCTGCCGAAGCCCTTGGTGGGCTGCCCATTTCCTCTCCTTCCGACTCGCTTGCTTCCAAAACAAATTCCTGTTGCAAAGGCTCAGGCCCTTTTAACTCTGCATTCCTGCTTGTAACAGCATCCCTTTTGAAAAGGAGCTGAACTGGTACAACCCAGTGAACTTGAAAGGAAAAAGATCCCAAACAATTGTTGGAAATTATTGGAAAGAAATATCTCATAAAAAACATCCTAAACCAGATGGCTGGATGGTTCAGAAGCATTTAGCCATGGAACGGTGTGTTTTCAAAACCACGGTGACTTACCGCGGGCAGGCAGTGGAGGGGTGGGAATCGTTGCCAATGCCTTTCCCTTCCTCAGGGGCAAATCCCCTGGTGTAAAGGCACCACCATCATCCGCCTTCACCAACAGTGAGAGGGATCCGTCACTGCGATCTCTAGCTGTGGCCCAAGGAGTGAACGCTCTGTCCCTTCTGCAGCAGAGGTTTGCTGGCATCCGTCTAATTTGTCTGGGTTAAACGAGGAGGATGACTCCCAAAAGTACAGATTTACAGCTTCAGGAAGATAGTTTCTTCGCAAACGATTTCCCTAGTTTTCTTCCTCCTGTTAGCTCTATAGAAAGCTGAGCATCTTAAAAACTGCATTAGCCTCCCCGAGGGACGCTCGTTTTCAGATCCCTTCTCAACCCGATTTGGAGCAGAGACATCAAAGGCAAGGCAAAACCCTGCTAACTTGGATCCATTTGGAGCTGGTCTGGGCAGTTGGAGCTTGCCGTAGTGTTCACAGTCTTTCGAAATATTTACTTATCTGACTGACGAGAGAGTTATTTAATAAGTTGCCATGTCTGCAGTTTTGCGTAAACAATTTACAGTGCCATGATTGATGCTGGGTGCTGTTTGGAGAGAGGCGAGAGTGATTGTATATACTGGGCTTGGGTTTGGAGAGTTCAGCCCCAGGACCGGGCAGTATTGTACCTAATAAATAACAACAGTTCATCATTTGGCCTCACTCTGTTTCGACGCTCATAGAGCCACACAAACATGGCAAATTAAACCAGTGTGAGCAGAGCTTGGCCACGCAAACATGAAGGACCTCTGCAGAGGTGTCTGGAACAGTGGCCACAGTGCCCGGCTCTGCTGCTGTCTGTCCACAGCCCTCCAGCACTTGCTGGGCAGAAGGAAACAGCTGGTTTTACGGGTAGGACGGCCAGTGTGAATGCGAGGCGTTGCACTTCAATTCCCTTCTCCAAATGTAGGTGGGTGGAAGTTGGCAAGTGAGTCTCACCATGTCCAGAGGGCAGCTCCCGCCCCTGCAGAGTGCAGTGATTGCTGCTTCTGGCACAGCTCCAGGTCATGGTACATCAGTTCAACTTTCCAGTGCCTTACCTCAGGTCTTCAGAAGCTTCCAGGAGGAGATGGGACTCCTACTGCAGTGCTTTGGGTCACATCACCAGAGCCCTTTTTTTCTGGGGGAATGCCTCCCATTACAGGATCACAAGAAAAGAGTATTCCTTGCTGGAAGAGGTGTTCCCACCTCCAGCGGAGCGACACAGGAGTGTGGCTGCTGCATGCAGCCCAGCTGGTGAGCCACAGCTGCTGGAGATAAGCACAAGTCCCCATGAGACACCAGAGCAGACAGGAGCACGGACTAATGTCAGACTGAGAGAAAGTCAGAAGTTTTGGTTCCATTCAAACTGGAAACAAGTTGTTTCAGTTCTGAACCATCAAAATGTTTTGTTTCTGGGATTAAGTGATCTGAATGTGTCTGCAACAACATTTTCAGGACCGTGAAGCTCCCTCCAATCTTCTGCAATTTGACTTTCTGACCTGAGTGTGTACAAAGACAAGGGTATGACTCTCAGAAGTTCCGTGAAATGGAAACACTGAGGCCAGTGCAGCCATGTGCAATGCAGGAACGACGCAAGAGCTACAGCTGAAAGGCAAGAGCTTGGAAGGAGAGGAAGAGAGAGCCCTTTCGGGCTACAAAGCAGCTGTTCAGATTGACAGAACAGGCAAGAAATTAAAAAAAAATAATTTAAGAACTTTATTCTGGAAATACTCTTTCAGACACATTCACCATCAAAGGTCTATGCCAGATGCTGTGAATAAAGAACGGGAGGAAATTAAAAGGAAGGAATTGACCTTGACACTGACATAAGATGGCTGGTTGGATGTGAGCTGGATAAAGGCTCCACATACCCATAAAGAGAAAAATGTGCTTCCTCTGAACAGAGGAAAGTAATGAAGTATTGATTTGAAACTATTGAACTGTGATACTGCATCCATGTTGCTGACGATAGCCTTGTCTGATGGAGAGAAAAGCACAAGGAAGTCTTTCCAGTTCAGACTGGAAAAAGGAAAAGGATGTCTGGGGCAGACTTTCCACATATTGCATTCACCATGGGAAGAAAGCAATACCCAATGCCCTCCTGATGTTCAAAGCTGTTTCTGCAACCATCCTCAGCCATCACAAGAGGGTAACTGATCCCCCAGCTTCACCCGTAGCGTTTTCTCTCAAAATGATTTATCTTTTCATTTAGTCTGTTGAAATTTACACTCAGAACAAGAAGGATCTTCCTCCCAAGGGACCCTCCAGGGACACACTGCACTTCACAAAGCAAGTGAAGTTCTCAGGGGGACCTGAGGGACAGCAGGCTGGTGGCACCACTTTTGGTCTCCATGGAAATGTGTCGTAATATAATTAATGATAAAGAACCGGGAAAAGAATAAAAGTGATTCAGAGAAGCTCTGGTACTTCTCCCTTGTTTAGCTCCCGTGATTAAACCCACACAGAGCCTAGAACGGGAGATGAGACTCAATTACAGCTAAGGAACAGCATAATGAATTATCTCCTTTGCACTGAGGCTTTGGCAAGCTGGTCTAGTAGAGGGTGTCCCTGCCAATGGCAGGGGGGTTGGAACTTGATGATCTTTAAGGTCCCTTCCAACCCTAATCATTCTATGATTCTATGATTCTATGATAGAATGTGGAATTAAAAATGCAGAAGAAGGACTGTAGCTCTCCACCAGTTATTCTCAAACCCTGACAATTTCAGGCAACCTTATTAACAGATAACATGGCAACAATCAATACTTTGGTGAAAGTCCACCTTTAGCTAAAATTAAATACAAATGGCCTGCTAAGAGAAGAGTTTGAATCCTCTCTTTTACGTACAATATAAAATTATTTTTATTTTGGATGGTGAGTCCTTCTTAGTTTCATGGACTGCAGCTGAATATTTTATGTGACTTGCTCAGAAAATGTCCAGAACTGCAGGTTCTGAAGTTGTAATTTAAATACAGCTGAAAGGTATCAGCAGCCTCAGCTTCACCCCCTGGCTGGTGGGAGCCGCGGAGGGTTGGCATCCCTGTGTATCCAGCCTCAGCTGTTGTGTGTGGGTACCAGCAGGAAGAGACGGCTCTCAGAGCAGCTTTCCTGCATCTGGAAGGATCCTGTTCCTGGAAGTTACAGGGTTGTTGAGTTCCTGGGACAGAAACAATACGACTGCTCTGCCCCGCGACTCTGCCCTGAGCTGCTGGCACAATTTAAGAGTTGTGTCTGTAAGCCTTGCGGAGCAGGCACAGGCTTTCTGAGCTACAGGAGCTGCAAGCCATAGCTGCCCACAGCTGAAGAGCAGTTCAAATAAATTTTTTTAAAAAAAGAAAGATTGGGGCTTTTTATGAACGGTAATCTTGTACAGCAATCTATAAAGAGCTCAAGGGATGTTGTTGTTTAAATAAATATTTAAGGGAGATTCCTTTTGATTTAGACGCTGCAAACTGTAGCATGTGGAAAGCAGCAATGTTAGATTACATACGTGCAAGAGGCCAAAAGCAAATTGCTACGAACAAAGGTGGCAGAGAAGGAGAAAGCGATTTTGTTTGATTCTGTTTCTCCAAGATAGGTTATTGACAACACCATTTCTGCCTAGTGCCAAAGTGCAGCAGAGGTAGAAATAACGGTGGCGCCAGCAGTGGATGTGCTGTGCAACAAAGCTGTTCTGCAAGCCCCGCTGGCATTCAGGCTGATGAGGTGGCTGGGGATGGAGGCAAGCGCAGGGTTCAGCCCCGCAGGAGATAGCCTGCCTGGCAGCTAGTGGCCCAACATGCAGCAGCAGGACTGTACGCCTGAGGAGGGGACAAAGGAGGGTGCATGACCCAGCACATGTGTCGGCCAGTCTTTGACACACAATCGCAGCCTTGATGCCAGAGGGCTGCACATTGCAACACGTGTTCACATTAAAATGCTGCTTGATTCGGTTGGGGCTCAGGGGTGGCAACCTGGGTGGGAGTTAGTTGGGCTCTTTGGCTACAGAGCTGGAGTCACCTTGTGCAGCGAGCTCAGCACAGCCAAAGCTCCATGCCGTGTGCTGTCAGAGGTTTGATACGGGGAGGTGCTTTCTGCCCTGCAGGTAGAAAATGCCAAGGGCACAAGCATCTAGCTGACAGTAGCGGAAAAAAAAGAGAAAACAGGAGAAATTCACTGCTGAGGGACCAGCCAACAGTAGCAGAAGAAGAGAAAACAAGAGAAATTCACTGCTGAGGGACAAGACATCTAAGTAAAAGTGAAAACATGCTGAAAGGCCATAAGCAGTTACAAAAAGCTCAGTGAGTTTGAGGTTATTAGGAACCCGTGTATGTCATAAATCTCATCTGTAGATTTGGACTATGGGATTCACAAGGGTGTTATAAATGAACTGATAGAAAAGGACTTAGGGGAACCCATGACACTTGCCTCAAGGTGGGAAACCTGAATTTATGTCCGGGTAGGGGTTTCCCAAATGGAAACATGGGGGTCTGCAGAGTAGGTCAAAGCAGATCATTTGGAAAAAAACCCCATTAATTTCCGAGACAAAATAGTTCATGATTATTTGTAAACAAATGAGAAACAGGAATTATGCAAAGCCCCATTTTGTTCATTGAGGAACTGCAGAATTAATTGCATGTACTTTAGTTTCCAGCAAAGGCTACGTCCTAAGGCACAGAGTTGTGATTTTTGAATGAGTCTTGTCACACATACTGGTTTAATTCAGACCAAACTGTAGAAAGAGCACGATGGGATATAGCCAGTAGCTAGCTGGGAATAACGATGGGATAGGAGCAGGGTCTGAGTCTCAAGTAGGTCAAGCAAGTCATCAAGCGATAAAGATTTTGGGTTAGCACCCATGGGGTGACCTGACTCTTTCCCTGGGCAGTGCACAGCAGAAGGAGCTGGCTGGAACAGCCGAGGCTGCAGGTTAGGAGGCGGCAGCTCTTCCAGGGCAGTGCAAGAAAACTTACACACAGACTTGACTGCTTCATTCATGGTGCTGCTCCCACTCGTAACCATCACATACAAGTTGTAACAACAACACCTTCCTGGATTTACTTCTTTTGTGACAGCTTCCACAAGGACATCTTCAATAAGCATCTCTGGTCCTTTGACTGTCAGTCTCCCTTCTCCACTCTTATGCAGCATCAAAGTTTACGGCGTTGTTTGCCACAGTGTCCAGACAAGCACTTTCCTGTTTTCTTCTATGACCCTTGGGGCAGAATCCTGTAACCATCCACCCCTCCTTTTCCTTTTCTGTTTCAGTTCTCTTGAAAATCCGTGCTTAGAACTCCTTCCTAAGACATCCTTGACAAAGGGGAGGCTGCTGGTTTGCAGTGAACACTGCCTGGCACGCTGGCCAACACTGACTCACAGCTTCTTAGCACTTCTTCATCTCTCAGTAGCTGTCTATAGGCAGCTCTGGTCTTCTCATGTTGCCAGCTCCTGCTCTTCTGGTCTTTGTTTCTACGCTGTTTTGCACAGCTGAGTGCTGGTGTATGCATGGGGCTCCCCAGGAGCTGATGAAGATGATGAAACTTCACCGGCTGGCTTTGTGGAAGGAGATTCCATACGGGATGCTCCATAGCTTGTAGCCATAAAAGAAGTGAAGGACACCACCTCTCCCTGCCACTGCATCAGGAGTGGAAACAAGCAGATAGCAGCTCCCTACCTTTCCATGTGGAAATCACATCAAGTGGCAAAACGGAAACCCTGACATTTCACCATCTGCTTGCAAATGCTGCATATGTATTGCATGCAAAAATAGTCTATGAGAACACTGTTAAGACTGAAAAACTCATGAACCAAGAGATGCCGGAATTAGGACTTCCTTGTGCTATGTGTTATGATACACTTGCTAATTAGATGATCACACAATATTTTGCCAGAGGTCTCAGCTTTATCCCAGGGTACAGGATGGACTGTCTTTACTGGAGAAGATCATACATAGAATTTTGGTATTTTCTTAGTGTTCAGTCCAATCCTAGGCTGTATTTGCTACCCAAGTCCTCCTCTGAATAAAAATTACTGGTTTTCCCAACACTGGGAAAATTTCAGTGGCACACCTCCCTGTAGCAGCTGGATGCTCCACAAATCTCTCTAAGCTCTGGTACTTCTGTCAGAGGTGTGGTTCTGCTTTAGACAGTTGAACAAAATGGACATCGAGGGAAGAGACAGGCGGGCAAGCAACCAGCTTGACCACGTCAGGCACCAGTTTGTCAGGGTTCTGGCTTGGTCACCCAGCCTGACTGTCCCCACCACTGTGGACTTCCCTGCACCCGTGCCTGCGTGCACCCAGTGCTTCAAGGTCATGAGCTGAGCCCAAGGGGTGACCAAGAGACATAGCTGGGGCTTGTGCTGTGCAAGTGTTCAGCATCAGGCAGCACTGGACATGCTTGAGGCTGAGCACCCTTCTACTCCAGTGCCGGAGTCTCATGGCGTGTGCGGACAGGGGGGCACACCCTACAGCTCCTGACTGCTCACTGCGGAAAGCCTCAGTGCAATCCAGCACAAAAGACCCTGCAGGGAGAGCGGGACTGAAGCCAGCTCTACAAGGCAGCACTCTTCTTCCTAAGAAGGGACCGTGGCTGGGGCAGCTCAGGTTTCACATCAGGCTCTGGCACATCCAGGCTCTCCCTACGGTTCACACCTTGACATACATCTCCCTGCTGCAGTCCTGAGTCCTCCGAGCCTTTGGCTCTTCACTTGCACCATGTACTCCCCATCCCAGTCCCATGCACAAAAGGTGCCTTCTCTGGTCCCTTTTGCACCAGACCTTCCATTAGCCCAGCATCCCTGGCTGCCTCCTGGCTGTGCAGGAAAGGTGTCAAAAGAAGAGTGCTGTTCCCTGCTTGCCTTTCCATTGCCCAGCCCCTCTGCCCTGAGCAGTATCCCAGGGGGAGTCCAGCTTCATCCTGCTCCTAGGGCTGGGGATGGCTCTTTGGTTGCAGAGAAGGGACACAAGTATCCCAGTCCCTGCAGAGCTGCAGGGAGGCAGCAGGAGCAGCAGGAACTCGGTAGCACTGACTGGGTGCACTGGGGTCAGCGCTGGGAGCTTCCAGGATGCTGGGCTGAGCTTGCTCATGCAGGAAGAATCCTCATCAGATTTTGACTACCCAGCCCTAGCACGTCCCTAATAAGTTGCTATTTTTTTCCCTTCAAAGGCTATAACTAAGCCAAATTCAAGGAGATTTACAAAGAAAGAAAAAAATCACAGTCCTGACACAAAGCTGCCAAATTTCAGATCTCGCCTCCAAAGCGCAGAGGGACAAGAGCTATCCAGGTTCCCCTCTCTTGTTTCTTCCTTTCTTTTTTTTCCAGTTGGACAACAATGCCTTTTTCCCTATGTTCATTCTTGGAAATGGCTGGACAGTTTTGGCTGAAATTTTCAAAAAAAAAAAAAAAACAAAAACTTAGCCTGAGGCAGACAACCAAGTTGGAAGAACTCAGTCTAAATGCTTCAAGTCTGGCAAAGTTATAAGCAGCTGCAAACGCGGTCTTATAGCAGGATCCATATGAGTAACCTTAATCATAGGGGCTGCACACAACCCCACCTTTGATGCATTCAAAGTTATAATAGCTGATGATGCTGTTCCATTCAGGTGCGTCTTATCATGATTCAGACACGTCAACAGGAGAAAAACCTTAACTCAGTCATCCCACTGAGCCTTCCCACACCCCTTCCTACTCAAATAGCTCTTCCCATCTAACAACTGATTGTAGAAAAAAAACACAGTTCCCTCGCCTCCAGTATTTGCATTTGAGCTTCTGCTTCTTGGATAGAGGCAGCTGATGCTAAAATGGGATTGCTCTCTGAACGAATGTATTCAAAATTAATAAAAGAAATAAAGCAACACACTCCCCTGGCAGGTTCCCATGCATATTTTCCATAAAAGCTCATTTTTCCACATGAACAAATTGTGAGTATGTGGGGGATTTGCACTGAATCTTGATATGAAGCTTTGAATTCTTGGCACTGCCTGGGACATTAAAATGACATCAGCTCCACTTTCTGTATTGAAATTTTATAGTTGCTGCCTGACCATGTTGCTTTGTTCTGCACATATTCTCTCTCCTCCAAGCTGCCTCTCTGCCATGGCGTGCTGTACAGAAGTATCACGAAAAGCTGTGTGTTTGTGTTCCTTACAGCCCTCCCTGCGCCAGACGCCCAAGGGATAAAGCTGCATTTCTTCCTCCAGGACAAAGCATCATTGTGGGTTCAAGGGATGAGGGTACCTTTGCCAGCTGAGAGGCTTCCCCGCAGCGTGGCAGCTCTGCGCTGACAGGGACCTGGCGTGCCAAGCAGGGTCCCCTTCTTTCCTCTGGAGGAACAGAGGAGTGGTGTGCGTGCTGTTAGGGTGACACAGTTGTGGGACAGAGGGGACCAGGGGAGGTCAGTTATTGCAGGCAGGACACTGTGAAACCACCCTGTCACGCTCAGGGAAGGGGGAGTGGAAAGAAGGAGAAGAGGAAAGGGAGCATCTCTGGGGGGGGAGATGAGGCTTTCTCCAGCACTGGCAAGGCAGCACCTGGAGCAGCATCTGTTCAGCGCTGCCTTGACCTAACGCAGAGCACAAGTGCCCTCCCAATGCACACGCATTGCCCCATGCCTCCGTGTAGGGAGGGGCAGCACTTTTTAAAATTAAACAAGATTCTGAGTAACGGTGTTGGTGTATTATCTGGCAGCATGACCACTATGGTGTGGGAGGATGATCTGGCTCGGGATCCCTTGTGAATCCTGGCACAGGGAGTGTCAGGGCATGGAGAGTTAACAGAGCGCAGTCCCATAGGCATTAGCACAGACATCACGCTTGTTTCCTGGATTTCAAATAAAATAAGGTTTCAAGGAAAAGATGATGCTTTCCTACGTCCCCTGTGACTTGGAAAGCAGTAAGAGCAAATAAAGGCAGTTAATTATCTGGCACACTGCATCCAAACATTTCTGAGAGCCCCCCTCTGCTGTCACTGTAAGAGTCACGCTGGAACAGCGTTAGTACATCCTCTGTAAACAGACTCAGTGCCGTCCTCCGGCACAGCCCCAGCCTCCTGCATAGGATTGCAGCAGCTGGACAAACCCAGGAGGGAATACACCTGACAGTCAACAAAAAGCCAGCTTTGCTTTAGTGTGGCTTGATCACAAGAGTACCCAGGTTTGTTATTTCCTACATCGCCCACATGCTCAGCCTCTCTAATGTGTGATGGAGAAGGGCTGCTGCTTGCTTCTCCGTGCAAGATTATCATTCCATCCTTCCACCGCCGTATGGAAACAGCCACAGGACCAGATTAACAGTTAAAGATTGTGAAGCCATTTGCCAAATGCTTACTGCTCTATCAGCAACAACATTTTTACAATCACATACGCAACAACATTTTTGCAATCACATTTATACGCTCCTTTACATGCAGCCACACACAGAATGCAGCAAACCTTTTTTACCTCGCGTGCCCCGAGGAGAGAGCCTGGTTTCCTCTCATGGATCAGAAGTAGGATGAAAAACAAACCCGAGAAGGACCCTTGAACAGACTCATCTGCTGAGAGTTGTCTAAATCCCAAGCCTGCTCCCACTAGCAGCTCTAAGTTTGCGCTCTGAATAGAGGCTGTGTTATTTTAACCACAGGATTTCTAGTCATGGGGGAGGAGAGATGGATTAGGTACGTTTGCAATCTAAAGCTTCACATTTACCTCAACTGAAACGAACTGCTCCAAGCCTGATGTAAATAAGTACTGCTGAGATATAAATTTCAAGAGCCCACTAACCAATTATGCTTAAACTAACACGCTAAATAACTGTGGAAAATTCCAGAGGAGTAAGATAACATTCTTTTGTGTTCTTTCCTAAATAAAAGGCATGTGTGGAATTTCATGCTAGATACTACAAGCGAGGGGCAGCAGAGGAACTGTGCAAGGTAACCTACGTAAGGTGCCATACCTCGTAAAAAACATTCCTGACACCTGCCAGCGTGGATTTCAGCAGACATCCAAGCAATTTGGGTTTTCACGGCTTGTAAAAAGTACAGATATAAGGGATTGCAATCTAATACTTCAAAAGAGTAAATATAGGTCTTTAAGGTAAAAAGGCAACATTTTAAAAGGCCGTAAGGTTCTGTGGGAGCAGATATTGGCACGCTGAGGAAGTACCATGGCCAGCAGGGATGTAAGCTTGATACCTGCAGCTCACAGGTTGCTACGGAGATTGTTAAGTGAAATATTGTGCCCAGGGAACTGGTTTGGGGGTTTTGTTGTTTAATACAGACCGAACTCTGCCTTCCTTTCCTGGTTTCTGACCCTTTGGTGCCGCAGCTGCTGTGGTTCCAAAGCACGGCTACAGCCCAGGCTTCCAGGGCCACCTCCCAGCTGATGGAAAAGAAATCTATTAACTTTCTGAGAGGTATGATTTCTAATTAAAATGCATTCTTTAACTTTGGGGTGAACTGAGGAAAACAATTTGGATGCGAAACACTAGAGGGAAGGGGACAGATTCCAATTTGTCTTTGAGAACAGAGGCTTCAGGAACAGAAGTTTAATTCCGTTTTGAATAAAACCTGGCTCTATAAATAACATTATCTTACACTTACATAACGCTCTTCATCCCACAGTGTTCCCGAGTGCTTTGCAGATGTAATCATCCTCTCTGAAAACTGCCGGCAGACCTCCTGCCCCGGTGTGGAGGATGGCACCGTCCGGCAGCACTGCCCGAGCTGTGCCGGAGGGAGGCAGTGGGCAGCCAGCCGCAGCTGAGCCGGCTCCCGTCTGTTGGGATGGGGTGTCACAGCCAGCCCTTGGGGTGCTGGCTGGGAGCATGGGGCGTCAGCTTGTTGAGTCGCTTGGGTACCGCTGGCAGCAGGAGAGCTTGCTCTGATGTACAGGTCTGGTACCTGCAACAACCAGCGGTGGTTAAGAGCAGTGTCACCTGTCACCCAGCTCAGCCCACAGGTTCCCAGAAAGGAGTGGGGCATCTCCAGAGGTGTCAGCCTACTTCCCAGGGCTCCGGTACCTTCAACAACCAGCGGTGGTTCAGAGCAGTGTCACCTGTCACCCAGCTCAGCCCACAGGTTCCCAGAAAGGAGTGGGGCATCTCCAGAGGTGTCAGCCTACTTCCCAGGGCTGAGTTCTCTGAGCTCCCCCCTCCCGATGCCTGGCTCAGCCTGGCTCACCTGAGCTTGGCTTTTTGCAGGAAAGGCAAGTGCGATCCCAAGGATCCGAGCCACCAGCCAGGCAGGGATGTGCACTTGAGTCAGAAGCAAAATGTCCCCAAACCTCCCATCAACATGCCTCTGGCTTAACAACCGCTCTCTCCTTACACCAGTCAAGCAGCTCGCTCCACCCCAGCCGGCTCTCTTTGGTTTGCTGTAGCTGCCCTGTGGCCAGCCCCACGGCTGTTTCCCAGATACAGGTTCTACCTCATCCTTGCATGGGACCCCACAGGGATCGCGCAGGCACGAGCAATGCTCCCGGGGCATGGGCAGCAGTTGCTACAGCCCTGAGGCTCCACCTGGAAGAGCCCAAGTCTCCCAGTTTGCAGAGTTACTGGTGTGACAGGCACCAGACCTGGGCACCAATGTTGCAAGCTGCAGGAAAGCAGCCATCCCCTTTTCTTGTGCTCTCCTGCTCCACTGGAATGGAGGAGCTTTGCATGCACAGAGGAAGTTTCTGTGCTGCAGACGGGTATATTTTTCATTTTTGCTTAGCTGGCTCAATAGGAAACAGCAGGAGGAAGAGAGGCCAGCAGAAGCTGCTCTGCAGGTTGACCTGAAAAGAGTCAATTTTTCCAGAGACACTAAAAAAAAAAAAAAAAGTGGGAGGGAAGAAAGCAAAAATAATTTTGAATTAAGTGAAAGCATTTGATCCCAACGCGTGGTTTTCTAGTTTATCTCTTAGGTCAGATTGTACTCAATTTACAAAGAATCAGCACTTTAAAAACAGACATGAAGGAGATTAAGAGTTTCGTTTCTAAAATGTCAAGGCGAAACATTTCACTGTTCCACGTTGTTTCTGTTTCTTTGGGATGCAGAGAAAAGTGGTAACAGAGGGATGGGTTCAGTGTATGTTTCCTTTCTCCTGCAAGATGAGTCAAGGAATTGGACCTAAATTCACAAACTGGTTTCTTCAAGTCCGTATTTTTTACCAAATATTAAAAATAAATTTAAAAAATAAAATTGTTCTATCTGAAACCTTTGCCGGGTTTGTGCCCTGACGCAGCAGCCAGCACTTGTAAGTCAAACACCTGCCTGTTGACGAAGTTTGTCATTTTTCTGTTGTGCCTTGAGGCAGCTCGGACCTGCTCCCTGCCTGGCGTGTCCTCCTGCTGCAGTGCAGCCCATGAGCGTGCCCACTGCCCCCGAAACAAAGTCAGCTCCACATACTTTCTTACAGCTCTTTCTCTTTCCATCCAACCCTAACATTACGGATCTTACAGCTGGAATGGCTGTTTCCCAAGTCCCAGCAACGAATTATCCCCAGTCTGTGAGAGGAACGTTCCCTTTCAGCATCCTCTGTGCGATGCTGGATGTTTCCGCACCGTAATCACAGCAGGCTGAGGTCTGCAAGCTGCGGTGCTCACCTGCCTTCCATTAGAGCCTGTGGAACAAAACACAACCCATGCTAGAACTATTTAGGGATTCAATTTTGCATTTCAGTCAGCACTTAGATGAATGGAGCAACAAATGAAAGGAAATGTGAAGCACAATGGACTGTACAATGCAGTACAATTTTGCAGCAACAAGAACTCCCACACTGCCCTCCCCTTCTGAGATAATGGGATGAAGAATTCATAATAGATTCTGTTGATGGGAAATCACATATTAAAGGAACCTGAATAGTTACCCGTGTATTTTGCATGTTTTCTCCCTTTTTTATGAAGCGAATTGAGAATTAAATATAAAAAGTTCCTGTTTCTTTTGAAGTTGGAAGCTGCTTCTAGAAGTGATATTCCCAATCCACACCATTAAAAGATCTTCCGTTAGGATCCACACAAAACCATACGATTGAACCAGAAAACACAAACTTTTGCGAAAAAAACATGAATGGCAGCAGACCACATTTTCACACTTCCGCTCTGCAGTTTTGCCATCTGGTACTTCTTTAATCGAAGTACACCAGGAACGGGGGCCCTGAACCAGCCCCTCCCAGTATCAAGCACCATAAGACACAAAATTTGTGACAGTTGTTGAAAATGAAAAAAAAAAAGCAAGGAAAAAAGTGAATTTAAGTTGACATGTCTTGAATTATTTTATTTCTGGGTTGCAGTGCTTGTTTCTGTTCTTATTTCACAAACTGTATCAATCACAACCACTGGTGAACCTAAAACACCAAATGATGTGAGGAGCTAAAAGCACACAAGCTGACAGTCAATGGGAGTTAACTCGGGGGATTCCACCAAGGAGTTTCTCCTTAAATGAAGCATGCGCAGCTCTCAATTACTAGCCCAAGATGAAACAGTTGGGCACCTGGTTTGGGAGACCCAGGCCCTGTTGGCTGGCACAGGAGGGGTGCTGGCAGCACGGGTATTGCTTCCTCCCTCCAAACCCAGCAGGACTCGCCCCAACCTGTGCTCAGCCCAGGAAGAAACATCTCCCAGTCAATGGAACTAGGACCCTGACCCGTGTCCAGGGTCATGTGGGATGCTGCTCAATGCAGGCAGCCCTGGGCACCCCAGGGGAGGTGGCAGGTCCAGGGGACATGGCATGGGGGTAGCCCCAGCTCGGCCCCAGGAGGTCCAGGTCTGCTGAGCAGAAGCAAGGATACGCTGGGGTGGGCTGAGCACCACAGCCGGGCCCTGCAGGCTTTGACACAGCTCTGGTATGAAGAACAAATTCAAATAATTCTCCTTCTGGAAAAAGTACTCATGGAGGAAGTTTTAATTGTCAGTTTACCACTGCCCCAGGGTAAGCCTTGCAGCACCAACATGCCGGTGTCCTGAGCTGTTTGTGCAATCAAACTTCACGTGGTGGAATCTCTGAAGCTGTGTTGGATGTTAGCACATGAGTACAAAAGCTATCCTGCATATGTTATTATAAGACTCAGGAAAAGATGCTTCACCAGCCCTCTCACAGGCATTCCCCAAGCCTTCATCACACTTAGCAGCCCTGGAGGAATTTGTTCAAAAATTATGAAGTGTGCAGGGAAGATCTGAAATCCTACTGACCCTCAAGGCCCTTTGCACTGCTCAGGGAAGGTGGGACAAGGTGGGGCTGTCTCTGCCTTGCCACAGCCAAGTGGAGGATATTTACTTGTAGAGAGGTCAGGTCCTTCTCTAGAGCTCCCCGGGGAAACATGCAGAAGGCTCCTAAGGAATTGCAAGATCTGCTTTGAGCTTTGGGGCTTTTTTTTTTTGTTTTGTTTAAAGCAAGACAGCTAAGCCACGGCCAAATCTTGTGCTTTCCAGACAAGTAAGAGGCCTGAAAAATGTACTTTGTCTTGGAGATCAGGATTTGATCCCCAGATGTATCACAGACTCCCTGTATCACTTTGGCAAGTCACTTTGTGATGGATTTTCATACGCTTGGCACTAAAGCGGAGTCATTACAATAACTATATAAGGCAAGATCCCCAGAAGAGCTCGTTTCCCCTTGTCCAGAGTTCTTTGGAAGAATTAGTGCATTATTTCACTTACTAAATGGGAGCTCAGCACTCCTGAAAACCTGCCCACGCTTGGCAGCTCCAAGTTCTTAAGAAACTCTATCCCCACACCTCTCTGCCTCCGTTCCCATCTGCATGTTGAAGGAAACTGTCTTTCCTTGTAAGCCTCTGTCTGGCTTTCCTGTCCCAACCATGAGTTCCCAGTGGAGAGCCCTCTCTCGTGTGAGGTGTCCCAACCTCTCTGGCACAGCAGGGCACGAACCTCTCACACACACCTACCTGCCCCTTTACACAAATATACACCGTTGGTAACAGGAATCGAACTTAGAGAAGCAAACTGCACACAACTGGACACTGAAAAGGGAAAGAAATCATGTTAGATTCCTCTCTGATGGACTTTAATCTGTTTTTCTTGTAAGATCCTGGGTGTTTCAGACCTATTTCTGTTCGTACATTTGGAGGATTAGAGGGCACATTTTCTGGGAGAGGCAGTGTAAATCCTCTTCGGGTTTTCAATGATGAAGAGGAATAAGGATGAGCATGCTGTGTCTAGAGTGAGCATCAGAAGGAGCAAAACACCAGGATTTCCCAGGAAGTGTAAAGAAACTGAGCTTAAGGTCAGAGCAAACTGAACTTTCCTCAATCTTATGGCCACAGCAATTCTGCTTGATTTTTTTTTTCTGAAACCGGTGTTTAGCACAGGATTTCTCAGATGCTAGGACTGCTTGTTTGAGCTACGGAAACTTACAAGCAAAGCTACAAACATAGTCACACTCAAATTATACGCTGCCCGTAGCAGATCAAAACTCACTCTTACCACTTCGTATCCCAGAAAACCAAGCCTCACACCTTTGATGTGGGTCTCTCACTGATGGGCAGCACATGTTTAGAGGTGACAGAGGCTATTTTTGGAAAAGTTCTGATAGTCAGACTCGGATTTATGCTAAAACCAAAGACCTCACAGCAACCTTTCCCACCAAAAAATTACAAGAAAGCACGGCAAAATTAAGAAGAAGAACGCAGAGGCTTGCAGATGAACACCCAGCTCCAGCCTTCACAGACAAAACTTGCAGGGCTGACATGAAATATTTTTGAAATCTTGAGTGCCTTGTAGAAATCTATAAGTGCCACTGGCTCCTTCTCAAGCCAGGGGTTTTGGCACTTTATGGGCCAAATCCCGCTCCCAAGGCAGCTGTGCCTGCCCTGCAGACTGTGCTGTGGACGTGTCTACGGGGAGCTCATCCTGGAGATACCACCAACGGGGCAGGGCAGCCCTGCCTCCTGGCCGACCGTTTCCACCTGCTCACAGCAGGGCAGAAAACCCACAGAAGGCTTATTCCAGGCAGTGGTCAGCAGAGTACAGAGAAAACACCCCTAAAAGTTTAGCAACTGCACCTACATTACCTGTCTCCATACAGCTTGGGACTCCGGTGCTTTCCCCCTCGCTGCCACCGCCGTGCGAGTTTTCTGGGCTTGCTCACCGTTCAAGATGTGGTCAGGGAGAGCTCCTGGGCAGTGACAGCGATGCAGTGAAGTTTCCCACCCAATAAAAGGGTTTCTGAAGACAGGAGCGGGAACATTCACCTGAGCAAAAACGTATTAATTGCACGCGTTACCCCCTCGTAGGGCTACCCCAGAGTTTGGAGCTGGTTTTGTTACACTTTAGGTTAAAAAATGGGTGGGTCTCTTCCCTTAGCACCCCCTCTGCAATGCATTTCGGATCGTTACTAAAAAGCAATGTCAGACTGTGCTGGGGTGTACGCAGGTAGAAGCCTGGACACGGGAGTCTTTTGCTTTCAGCTAATCTCTTCAAATTAATTTAAGAGAGGAGCAGTTTGAAGCTCTCACCCTCTGAGAGCTACTTGGCAGCTCAAATTAAAAGAATAAGGTCAGGCTCCAGCAGATGTGACATTGTCACAGCAGGGTCAGCAGCATCCCTGGCCAGCATCCTGCTCCCTGTCTGCATTTGGGCCAAAAAGAAACACTACACCCTGTCCACAGCCACGCGAGGAGATGATATCACAGGCGTCTTCTTCTCAGAGCATGACTCTGGGCACAAATCCGGGCTGCTGTGCCCCGCGGCTGCTTGGTGGCTCCCCTGCCCAGATGTGAGTGAGCCGGGGTCTGAGGGCAACAGAGTCTGTGCTGCTGAAATTCAGGCCCAAGCAGCATTTTCCATTATTGGCCAGGTTTGTCTCCTTGATCTCCTTAGAATTTTTCTTTCCTTTTTTGCTCATGCCTTTGTTTGAAGGAGATATGGTTGCACTTGTTACCAATACTCAGAAGCAAAGCAGTTTACCAGCGATTATTCCAAAGCATCTGCGTGTGCTGGTATTCCAGAATGACAGAAAATCTAAAACGAGGGATTTTTTAAGGATTCTTATTTGAGGCAGGACAGAAAAACAGTCTTCCGCGCTGGGCAAACCCATGAGAGTTGAGAAAGCTTAGGAAACCTCTGTGGTGAGGAAGCAGAGGTGCCTGCTTGGTTTGCCTGCACAAGCCCAGCTCCCCTAGGAGGGCTGTTGGGAGGAAAATGGGGAAGGGGCCTGTGATGGGTTGGCCCTTGGCTGGGGGCCAAACCACACACACCCGCTCACACCGTCCCTGCCCCCACCCAATCATAGAGGAGAGAATTAAAGAGGTAAATGGCAAAGAGGACTCGTGGGTTGAGATAAGGACAATTTAATAACTAAACTACAATAATATTAGAAATAATACTATATACAAAGATGCAATGTGATACACAGTGATACTGCCCCTCCCCACCTGATGGCCAAAGGCCCAGCCCACTCCCAGCCAATGGCCCCGAAGGAGGGAGAGAATAGGTGATACACAATTATACTGCCCCCCCCCATCACAGGGCCCTTGGCCAAAATCAGCTCCTGTTCGCAGCCCTGCAGCTGCTGTGGAGATCTGGGGCCCTGGGGGCTTTGTAGTGAGAGCCCCCGTGGCAAAACTAACGGCGTTTAACTCCCCTGGCCGCTGTCGTCTGTCAAAATCGACACGATGCTGCAGAACGTTCCCATTTTGACCAACTGGCATTTTCAAATGGAAAAAACCATTTAGCTGGAAAATATCCAACCGGATCTAGTCCACATGATGTGCTTTACTGACACGCTATTTATGCACTGGAGGCTGGCACAGCTTTCACAAGGAAATTAATCCAAGAGGAGCCTTAACAAGGAACTGCAGCCAGGGTTGGTATATATAACACAGCAAAAATCTGTGCACCACCAACCCCGGTGCTGCCATGAATGTGACCGTAGCAAGTCCACGTCAGCTGTTGTCTTAATGATGTTAACTGATCGATAACTCAAAGTCCCATGGAAACCAAGCTGCCTGAAAGCAAACTTGCTCCTTGTCGTTCCATTAGGCTCAACTGCTAAGCAAAACAGCAGCAAAAAAAAAAAAAAAATTCATGAATCAACACTCAGAGCCTCAACCTACTTTTTAGTGTCCCTTCATGCTTCCTAAAGAAAGGCAACATAATGTTGCCTTCATCAATCCGAAGATAAAAATGATTTCTGAATTTAGGAAACCAAAGATCAAAGTATTTTGTTTATCTTCATTTCCTACACATCTGCAGACATGAGATTAATCGTAACACTGCTTTTCAATGTCACACAAACATGAGTTTCAGGCTTTTTGAGTGACATACTTCATTTGCTCCGTTTTACAGATAAAGAAACAGAAACACGGGAGGTTAAATTGCTGTCTTTGAGACAGGCTGTGGGTCACCGTCAGGTTGATGACTCAGAGAGGAAGTCTTGACCTGTGCCTGATTCATCTGACTCTGCTACCCCAGAAGTTCACAGCAGAATAATTCAGGTGATCTGTCCGGTGTTGGTGGTCTTACCATCGCCTGCTCAAACCACTGGCAAATACCAAGTTCACAGAATTTAGCATCAAACTAAAGAGAGTCCCTGCCACAGCCAGGATCCGAGCAGTGTCCTTCCACCGACCCTGCTCTTTTCACAGCGTTCCTTCTCCATCTGCTGCAGTCTCGTGTTGTTGTGGTGTGTTCGCCTCCTCCTGCATTGTCCTCCCTCCACCCTTAAGGCTCTGAGAATATTTGTGAGGGGCTGCTAAATTTCCAAGAAGCAAACTAGATCAAAATGCAAATCCTAAAAATGAACGATAAATGTGCCTCCCATCTCTCCAAGCGATAGCACCAGGATGCTTGAGGGATGCTGTGGTTGCACCTCGTGTACCAGGCTCTGGCTCTTCTTTAAGGCTCCAGCTCCTTGAATAAATTGATGATGTGAAAAAGCTCTCTTGTTCGGGGAGAAA
>WKFP01014244.1:148849-163211 GCA_011057875.1 Pterocles orientalis
GAAGGTTTTCTCTCTCTTCCCCCTTTGGAAAAAAAAAAAAAAAAAAAAAGCTAGAGACAGTTATATCAAGCTGACTGCACCAGGAAGAAAGTATTTTCCACGTTTCTGCCTGAGAAGAAAGGCACAGTCCCCATCCCTTCTCCGGCAGGGGAGGCAGAGCTGCTGCCCCAGGCACCGCGCATCCGGAGAGCCCCGCTCCGTCTGCTGCCGCACGCCTTGGCCTCGAGAGCACGAGCACCTTCGTGCAAAGTACACAAGCCTTTGCAGAGTTTATATGAACATGGTGGCTCTAATAAACAGTCTCATTGCAAAACAAGCAAACAGCGCCAGCCTTTGTTTTCAAATGAGGTTCTCCCTGTTGGCTGTTGCTGAGATGAATCTGTTTCTTCATCACAGATATTCCCTATATAAAGTCTATAGTTTATTAGCTTTGATCTCCCCACATGCAGTACTTGGAGCTGGTTCCAAGTTTTTACAGTTAAATACTACCACATGCTTCAAGAGCTCAGTACAGCGTTTTCTATAAACTAGCGTAAGTCAGAGGAAGAATTTGAACTGCTTCCTGCCAAAACAGAGGGTGTGCCTCTTGCCCAAGCTAAACTCTTTTCTTCATCTCTGCTCTGCTCACTGTTAACCTGCAGTGCAGCAGCCTGGGCTTATACGATACCCGTTACGTCCCATCCAGGAACACTGCAGCCCTCCAGTGACTCTGAGAAATGCAGAAGAAATCTAACAGCCAAAATCACAAACAGCCACGCCAGTCTTTCAGATCCTTGTTAATCCCTCAGCATCCTGGTAACAATTGTTTGTCAAAACACATGAAACCTTGTGAAAAAAACATGAAGGGGAAACAAAAATTCCCTCTAGTATATACAAGGCAGCCAGCCTCTGGAAACTCACCCAGTACTTCCCAGTCTTACCATCCACAAGGCCATTTCAAGCACAGGAATATCATTCGTCACTGCGAGAGCCTCAGACATCCTCATCTTTGTGGGGTACTGCACCTTCCAGTGCCCTTGTGAGGGGATGAAGGAAAGAGCCAGTCTGGACAGCAGGGGTTTGTTCCTGCTAGAAATCAGAGCCCAGTCTGGCCCTCAAGTTATGTTCCTGAAGGACATGGGCTAGAGCTGAAGCAAGAAGCACACTTCCAGGAGAGCAGGGAAGGAGAAGACAAAAATCCCACTGGAGCAGGAGTTCCTGGGCAGACTGGGAGGCCAGGAAGATGTGTAAATGCATGGGCAGCCAGGAGCCCAGCCCATGGCTTTATTTCTTATGAGGGCTCTTTCCAAAGCAGGGGATGCTTTCCGTGGTGCTCAGCAGCTGCAGATAGAGCGAGCACTGGGCACTGGTGCGTGGTGCAAAGCTGCGTGCCTTGCCTCCACCCTGGTACTGCCACGGAGCCTGGCTGGCGTGAGGACCAGGGCATACGGAGGACGGCTGACACTGGAAACGGAGCGAGGCTCTTGGGAAACCCCCTTCTTCTTTGCTTTGTGTGAAGCCCACCTGCTTTGGAAAGTAGAGCATAGGAAACCGCACTTTCCCAGGGCAAGCACAAACCACAAACCCATTGCAAATGAGGCATCAGTAGCTCCTGTGTTTTCCAAAGGGCTTGTTTTTTGCATGAGCAAGGGCTGTTGGGGGGGTCAGAGCCCTGTGCTCTGGTCCCTTGATGTTGCCGTCAGCTGCAAAGGCAACACCAGCCTTTCCGGGCTGATCACGCCATTGCATTGCCCTGCTGCACCGAGAAGGTGACCCAGCAGGATTTCCTGATGTTTCTCCAGACCTGTTGCAGTTTGGGGCTGGATGCCACCGTTTTGATCCACTGAGAAGTGGGTTTCTTGCAGTCCTCTCCTGCACAAAGGTGTGGAGCACTAAAGGAGCTTGTCCTCACCCTGGACCAGTGACAAGAAAAACAAGCACCTGAAGAGGGGAGGAATGATACGTATTGAATCGGTTTGAGCCTGTGTGGCTCACACACACCGAGGGCTCTTTGGAGCAGTCTGAAAAACCCACTTGATTAAAAAATACAGAAACAATGAAGCACTTACTGCTGTTTACTTTTGCAATAGGAACAATTGATCCTTCTTCCTTCTGACTTCCGCCTCTGACCCTCATTCCTTGCTCTGCACACAGCCAAGCATAGTTCAGGCAAGGGAAACTGCAGGAGAGATTAAGATTCTGGACTTCAGTTAGAAATACAAATCAGCTTTGAAACAGTCACATTTTTTGGCCTAACCAAAGGAAGTCATCTGTACAAATCAGGCTACTGTAACTTTTTTGTTGTAACTAGAAATATGCCAGCTTCCAGGCTGCTGGAAATTATATTTTTTGTTGTTGTTGTTTTTTTTTTTTTTGTTTTTTTTTTCATGACGGTGGGATAATGTGGCTGGTAATGTTTGAAGAGAAGATCAGAGGAGGGGAAAGAAAGACACAACGTAAAGGCACTGGTGTGACAGTGGCTGATGGCATGGCCAGGCACAGCACCCCTTGGTGACACAAGAGAAGGAAGCTGGGAGGAGGATATAGCACAAGGTCCCAGGCTGTAAACAGAGCATGTTGAAAGGAGCAAGGAGGAACAGTGAGACCCCACGATGCCCCTGTTCCTTTGGGGTATTTATTTTCATGGCTTTATTCTGTATTTTGCCACAACGGTGGTGACACGTTTCACAACACTGTGCTGCTGATGGGTTTCCTGATCCTCCAAACCCATCCCTCGTTAGCTGGCATGTGGGTCCCAGGATCTCAAGCTCATTACGGATTTAGAGCAAAACGGTAACTTACCATGTCAGCACAACCAGTCCCCATCCCAAGATCTGCCTGGGGGTCCCAGCTGCCTCCAGCATGGAGCCCCTACGCCCAGGGGCTGCACAGCTGCCAGCCACAGCTAACCCAGCGCCTCGCCTTGCTCGCCAGCAGACAGTTACTTCACTTCTGTAAAACGGGTAAGAAAAGTAAACTATTTGCTCTGCTTGAACATATATTAAACAGATGCAGCTTTCCCCCTTTGGCTTGCTATTTTTTAACCCAAATCATTTCACTGACAGTTTATGCTACAGCCCAAAAAAGCAGTTGCATTGGCACAACTGAAGTGGACAGTAGGAATGACCGCAGACTCCGCTGGCAGAAGAAAATTCAGCACCGAGCTTCCACCTCATGTATGACAGAGACCAAGAGAGAGCCCAGAACAGCCTTTGTGTGCAAGAGGCAGATGGGAGAGAGAGTAGAGGGCCATAGGAGAATACGTTTTATTTTTTCACTTCTACAAAATGAAGTTTTAATTTAAATGCTTCATGACTATAGCGATGGGAGGGGAAGTGCATCGGGATATAAAACATATGAAATGTCTCATGGCAAAGAATAGCTGAGAAATGCCCGGCAATAACAGAACTTCAGCTTCACATCTTTTCTTAAATATGTTAAACACCCAAAACTCCACAGGGCAGTTTCCCCTGCCAAATCTAGAAGTGCTGGACCTCGTGTTAAAACAGTTTTCTCTCTGTAACCAGCTCCTGAAGTTTTAAAGCAAAACACGCTGTCCTTCACTTTGGTTTCCCAGTGTCCCTTTGCTGCTCAGTGTCCCATATGGCACGGATGCTAGATGAGAAGCTGTTTCACTAGAAGCTCTCTCCCTTTAAAGACAGAGAGCATATCTCTGCAAACACAGTGCCTTTGAAGACAGGAGAACGGCATCTTTTTTTTTGAAGCCTGGAATACAACCACCTTCCCACTGGCCATGTCAGCGTGGCTGCCACCGGTTGAGGCTACGGCTTTGTTTACAAAACCCAAAGACGTCAGGAAGCTGCCTCTCTGCTTGCCAGCGTTGACATCACCTGCGGTGGGTTAACTCAGCCCAAATACCACGGTGCTGACAGCACCGCTTGGACGCCTTCGTTCACCTGGCAGCAGCACGTGCCTGGTCTCCAGCCAGCCCTCGGCAGCAGGCGCACGCACTGATGTGCCCACAGCATCCTTTGCAAACCCTTCAGACATGTGCAGACTCTTTGATTTCACAACTGTTTGCAGGCTTCTACGCTTTTATTGCATTCTGAATCTTTTTGTGGTTATTTCCCACTGGGCTCCAGACAGATGGTGTGTGATTATGAGTGTGATTTTGTGCTGGACCATTAGGTAAGTGAAGGGGTTGCATGGATAGAAGATCTGGGAGGGCAGAGCTGGGGGAATGTGAGTTACCAGGGAGCAATTTAGCTCTGGCAGCATTTGGAGAGTGATAGGGTCTGAAGAGAGCGCATCATGCAACAAACCCAGCCTAAACCAGCTCCTGGTGCAGCCAGCTAAGGTGTCCGCTCTGATGTTTCTCCACCTCCCCAAAGAAAAGCAACCAATCTGCCACCTCTCCCTGGAGAAATACAGATAAAAATACCCATATATGTGTCTATGGATCCACACAAATATTCTGCTTTTCCAGACACCTTCCAATGCAATTCTTATTTCTCTTATATGGCAGTGAGGATGCTGGGGGCCAAAAGCCTCCCAGAACTGGGCTGCAAGAAGTGGCACATACTGCCACATCTCTGCACTTACAGCTCAAACATCCACCTGAAAAGGATAGCAGTGGTGCAACTGTCACTGCTCATCAGTGTCCCAGCACCAGGGAGAGCCAAAGAGCACCGGAATTTACTCTAATCATCTCTATCCAGTGAGTGTGGTCACAGAAAGTCAGACATGATCAACCTCAGAGCACAAGTGATCGCTGCGGTGCTTCTCCTTCGTCACGGCAGAGGCAAAGCAGAGTCTGTGTGCAGATCCAGCCTGGTCCCCTCTGGAAGCAGCACTGCAGAACAGCCTGGCTCGCCACGGTGGGGCTTTCCTCACTGCGGGTCTTCCAGGAGCAGACACTTCCATAGAGTCAGTTTGGGTTCTGCCCCACCAGTGTCCTCCACACCCGCTTCTGGTGCCCCACTGGGCAGTCCGCATGTGGGACAGGCCTTGGCAATGGGATTAACCCACTGGGTTCTGAAGAAATCACTCTTTGGTCATACGCAGATTAATAAAGGATGATACCATGTCATTTGTTTTCTGTTAAATGCAAAAAAACCCGCAGCCTTATGGGATGCATCTTATTTTCTAGACAAGCTTAATACGCAGGACCTTCTTTCTCTTTGATTTAAAACTATACACTCCAGAACACAGAATTTAGTTGAAAACTTTAAAGAAGAATCTCAAACTGGCAGGGGCACGGGCTTGAAATCAGAGTACTTCTGCCCGTTTAGGTGATTCAGTGTACCTATCATATTAACCGTGTACTTGGCTTTAGACAACTGGCTTATCATAGTATCATAGAATCACAGAACGGTTTTGATTGGAAAGGACCTTAAAGATCATCAATTTCCAACCCCCCTGCCATGGGCAGGGACACCCTCCACTAGCCCAGGTTGCTCAAAGCCTCATCCAGCCTGGCCTTGAACCCCTCCAGGGATGGGGCATCGACAACCTCCCTGGGCAACCTGTTCCTGTGTCTCACCACCCTCATAGTGAAAAATTTCTTCCTAATTTCTAGTCTAAATGCCCAATGTCACCTGCTCTGGGCTTGCAAACACGGTCTGGGTGCACAGGAACAAGCCTGGCTCTCCATGCTCACTGTCGATGGGTCTCCCAAGGTAAAGGTAGAAGTTGATAAATTTTTCTCCTTTTTTTTTTGTCCTGGAGCAGTGGGTAATATTTTCTCAGATAGCAAATCTTTCCAGCTAGCAGTGTCCAAAATCCAACTGTCACCCCATGGCTGAACTACAGAAGGATTCCGTTTCACTGAGACAGCTGAGAAGGAAGAAAGTCCCAGCATGGGGCAGAGAGGCAGCTTTTGGCTTCCCATCACCCTTGCTGGGGTGATGTGGGCACACGCAGAGAAAAACGGGGAGGAGGACCCACCAGCCAGCTGGGGGGCTCTGCAGACAGACAGGCAAAGGCCAGGCCAATATTTCTGAAAAAACTGCAGCGGTGCATTAATGCAGAGAGTGTTCTTCTGCTTGAGGAGGCAAATATAAAAGGCAGACAAGCACTTTGGAAAAAAAAAACCTGTCAGCTCAGAGCATGCCTGCTCCGTGGAAGCAGGAGGACCAGCATGCTTGACAGCAACCGCTCGGAACTCTGCCCCACGCACGCCTGAGGCTCATCGGCAGCACGATCTGCTCATGCGGGGCTGACTGTGGTGGGGTGGGTGGGCTCCCGTGCCATGCCGTGCCATCCCAACCATGGGGCAGCTGGGGCGAGGGTCCCCAGACCCAGCAGAGAGCAGCACGGGGGAGCAGCTCAGCAGCCTGTGCCACCCTCTGATGCAGCCAAAAGCTGCTCTTGCCTGCCATTAGCACATTTTAATGTCATTAATCTTTCAGGAAAATCCTGCAGTATTTGAAAGCACACCCTGGGTGGCAAGTTAAATTTGTACGTTTGAACAACACAATTTCACCTTTTCACTGTGAAGATGCAGCAATGGTACCCCTTGCTGGGGATTTGATGCTGTCAGTGCTGGGGTTGGGATGAGGTTAATGGAAAATCTTCATCAGAGTTCTCCTCCTCTGCAGAATGAAGCTGAAATTTTGAAGTATACACCACAGGGATTTAAGTGTGCAACCTTCATGCCCCTCTGAGGGGTAAATGTGAGCCCACAGACACGCTGCAAAGCCCGTCTCCTTCCGCAGGCACTGAGAAAGGAGGAGGATTTAGAAATAAGGTGCTGGAGGCAAGTGGGACAACAAGGGAGGGAAGGAAGGTAGATATATAGAGGTTATCATTACATGCAAGCTTTGCTGTTGAGGTCATTTTTCTGAAGAATACCGTAGAACTGAATGGGGAAAAAACCCAAGATGCTGTGAGCAGTGCAGAGAACTAACAGAAAATCACACCCTTGCTATAGGATGCTATAGACTGCCCTGAGACCCAGGGGGAAATCCGGAGCAAGGAAGACTTCAGTGGAAGTGGATCGGGTTAGAGAACATTTAAACAAATTTGACGTAGACACGCTCCTGGGAACTCACAGGACACCCCCACGAGGGGCTGGCCAATGTCATTGCGAGGCCACTCTCCATAATCTTTGAAAGGTCACGGCAATCCGAAGAGATTCCTGAATACCAGAGAAAGCAAATGTTCCCCCTTCTTCAGGAAGGGCAAGAAAAAGATTTGGGGAACTTTGTCAAAGAAGACCAATAGTGTCCTGGGCTGCATTAGACAAAGCATTGCCAGCAGGTGAAGGGAGGTGATCCTTCCCCCAGGTGGTCTTCTCAGCACTGGTGAGGCCACACCTGGAGTGCTGTGTCCAGTTCTGGGCACCCCAGTACGAGAGAGACATGGACATACTGGAGAGAATCCAATGAAGGGCCACAAAGAAGATTAAGACACCGGAGCATCTTTTAACGAAGGGGAAGCTGAGAAGCTGGGACTGTTCAGCCTGGAGAAGAGAAGGCTCAGGAAGGATCTCACCATTATGTATAAACACCTGATGGAAGGGTTTAAGGAAGATGGAGCCAAGCACTTTTCAGTGGCGCCCAGTGACAGGACAAGAGGCAATAGGCACAAGCTGAAATGCAATAAATTCTATTTAAACATAAGAAAAAACTGCTATAGTGTGGGGGTGGTCAAACACTGGAGCAAGTTGCCCAGAGAGGTAGCAGAGGCTCCATCCTTGGAGACATTCAACATCAACTGGACATGGTCTTGGGCAACCTGTCCAGCTGGCCCTGCTTTGAGCAGGGACTTGGGCTGGATGAGCTCCAGAGGTCCCTGCCAACCTCATCCAGTCCATGATTCCATGTTACCCAGCTACAAATCGTTATGATTTTTATCTCTTCATTCAATAATTGATACAAGGATTTTTTGCAGTGAATGATAGATGAGCTTTTTGTTGGTAAGAAGCATCCGATACACTGGATTTGATCAGCTCTCAGACCAAACAGAAAAGTCTACAGATCTTCACAGGGATGAAACAATGCAGCTACTACATGTACCTAACAGGACTTGCGAGAATTACCCTGGAATAATTAAAATTTTATAGGAAAATGCCACAGAACAAATGATGTCATTATTCTGGTTCATACAAACCTTCTGGGAAGACTCTTTTTCAAATTCAGTTTCAGAGAATCTGTGGAAGGATGGGAAAGGCTTCCCAGCTCGCCTGGGAGTTCAGCAAAGCTTTTTCTAATCAACGGCCTCGTGCTCCAGCCTCGGGAGGAAGGCCAGGCAGGTTGGCTCATTGCTTGCAAGGAGTGCTTTGGAGCTTTTGGAGCGTTCCTGCAGAAGTAGCTATGCCATGTTAAAAATATGGATTTTTTTTTTTGCAAAGCAGTTCACAGCCTTGCACTGAGAGAAAGAAGCTGAGCCGAGGGAGGGAGGGCCGATGTCGTGAGGTCTGTGGCAGGCAGAACAGATGCATAATTTCATCCTGAAAGAAATCACCTCCTTACGTGAGCTGCCTCTGATATCCCTCCCACCGCTAGCAGTGGCATTTGCCGTTCTGGAAAGTGAGCCCACCACACAGAAAAAGTAATTTATCTTCTCCTTTTAGGAGATGTTTTTGTTGGCAAAGCCAGTCACGTTCTTTGCTTTTCAAAGTTTTCCAAGCACTGTGGTGGAATGTTTCTAAACGCTCTCCAGTAGAGTCCATCAACGCAGTCGTTGAGTGTCCGGGAGTGCACATCGTGGCAGTGAGGGGTGCTTGGCTTCCTCAGCTGCCAGCACCTGCACCCGAGGGCAGGACGACCTGAGCCCCGTGGCACCACATGTCACTTCACGGGGCAGCGGTGAGAAGGTTCTGCTGTGGTTCAGCTGAGCAGTAAATGTTTTTTGACAGGGAACAGCAGTGTAAAGTTTAGTCTTCTGTACTGCACTGAAGTCATCCAAAATTATGATCTACAGCATCTCCCCACCCACTGAGTTGCTACTCCTGGGAGCAGACCACCCAATCTGTCTTTTTCAGCACACTGCAGGCTGCTCCAAGGCCAAGTCCACATGTTGTCCACACACTATGGGACGGAGAGCTTTCCAGCCCATTACCTTTGCCACCATCAAGGACTGGTTGTGGTTACACTCAATGCAGATAAAAGTTTTTTTCTGTTAATGCTGGGGATAAACTCAAATCCAAGACAGGAGGTGGTGTTTTGCTGTCTTCTGACTGTCAGCTGTCTTCTCCCAGCTGTTGAACATCAAGAAGAGGGACAACATTTGTCCAGGACATGGACTTAATAACCAGAAAGCTGTACGTGATGCAGCAATACAGCACTGAATAAGCTGGCAAGTGAAAGCAGACAGACAGCAGGAATTATTTATCTCAATGAAGAACCCACCCAGGGCTTTTCCCAGCACAGGGGAGAGAGGACAGTAAGGTACGTGTGAGGAACCAGAGGAAGAGGGGCCGGCACACAGCCCGGACCCTGCCTGGTGTGCTTGTAGCATCGTGAAAAGTGTGAAGCAGAAGGCAGAGAAGCACAGTGGGTTGATCTGGGCTGCTGCCGTGCCCTCGATTTCCAGGAAGGCACCTTCTGCACAGCAGCTCAGAGCAGGGTGCTCTGCCCCTGGCTGCAGAGGAAGCCCTGGATGCCCCCCACCACCCGGCACCCCTCTGCCTCCTGCCCTGCCCACGCTGCGGTACGGGGCACTCCTCACACGCTGACTGCAGCCATCCGCCTGCCTTTGGTTGCTGGTTTTGAAATACGAACAAAATTTCTTCAGGCTGCATAAATGCCTTAAAAGGAAAAAAACAGAAATAGCACACTTTTCACACTGGCTGTGTAGAAAGAGACGCCCCCCTCCAGTGTTACACCGAGAGAAAACGCTTTATGCTGTATCCCATACAGGACTGAGCAGCACAGAAACACTCTCGTGGACTTCGCAGAGGAGACGGGCAAAGGAAGAAATCAGGCCCTGCCCACATTAACAGACGTAGTCACTTCCCTGGGCCAGAATTTCCATTTCCAGGGAGAAAAGGAGCCCAGGGTTTCAGAGTTGGAGCTAAACCCAGCACTGTCACAGCAATCTGAGTTTCCTCTCTCCCTTACTGGAGATAACAGAGCAGCCAGCTTCCCCATCCCCAGGTACTTCAGACAATTTGGGGACTGCCACTGCCCAGGGGGACCCCTGAGGAGGGGCAGTGGGGGAGGATGGTGAGAAGGTCTCTGTGAGATGCAGCACAAACCCTAAAACTTCCTGACAGACCAGAAAACTTTTCAAAACTCTCCAACCAGAGCTGCAGCTTATTTGAGCATCAAAGCATAATTGTTCCCACCTCTGAAGTCCCGTTGGGTAAGGACAGATCTTTCCACCTCTTTGACAGCTAGAGAAGCGAAAGCTGCACAGGCAGGACTTGCTTCGGCGGGGAGATTTCTCAACGAGGAGTGAAACTTGCTGAGCCCAACCCTGCAAGAGGCTCTGTGCGTCACGGGATGCCGGATGGGCACGAGGCACGGCACGGTGATGGTGGGGGTGGCTGCCTTGGGCATAAAGCCCACATCTGTCTTTTTCAGATTGAAAACATAAATAGAACATAAGTTATTAGAAACTTCTGATATTTACCGCTGACAGACTGCAAGAGCTCATAAAAACAAAAGGAAACAAGCTTATCATAGAATCATAGAATGGTTTGGGTTGGAAGGGACCTTAAAGATCATCAAGTTGAAAAGTCACTAAGCTACAGATCTATACACAAACATTGGCATCACACCCACTAGAAAAGAAATTTCACCTTTAGGCAGGTAGACAGAATTTCCCTGGCTTTTTAAAAATTAGCAATAAATTAATTAAAGTCACACACACACACAAAAAGAAACTAGCAAAACCAGCAATAGAAAAAAATAGATTAAATCAAATTCTCATGTTGAGGCTGAAATACAAATATCAGAGTTACCAACCACTTCCCTTCTGAATTGTGTTGCGACTTAAAATCTTTGATTGTACATATTGTTATTTCAAATTTATTATCACCCGACTTGGTATTTTTCCTGTATGACACAGATTTTCATAAGATAATTAACTGAACCCCAGAGAAAAGAATTGCTATAAATGGTTAGGGCTGATAGAGGGAAGATAACAGTCTCATAAAAGTCCACATTGTGCTAATAAACATACCAATAAAAAGTATGATCATTAGACAACATCATGTCCAGCCATGAGGATTTATTTCCTTCTTTCCAGAGGAGGAAAAAAAAGGGTACATGGTCTGATCTTGGAACATTGCCTCCAACCTCTTCAAAAATCTGTTCAGATCTCAAGGTATGGGATAATTTCTCTATGAATGCATGTGATGTAGAGCCTAAGAAAGCATGGCTTTGGCTGCGATGTTTGCCATAACGTATATTCGACCGATGCTGTAAGGCTTTGCACATTTCTCCCAGTGGTATGAGAAGCAGCTGACATTTAGTTTCTAGGAGATGCATCATTTGAGAAGGAGTTTTTCTCGCCAAAACAGGAAAGACAGTATGTGCCTCAGCTCCTCCTGGCTGTAGGGCAGTGTTAGCTGTAGTGCTGCTGTTTGTGTAGATAATGGTGACAGAGGACCAGAGGGACAAACCTGGCAGCTAGAGCCTGAGGTGCCTGCATGGGCACACGCAGAGACACGCCATGCTCTGACGAGTGTATGATACCATCCAAACCTACCAAACAAAAGTAGTCCCAGGTCCCTCCCTTGGAGCATTCACATTGAGGACAGAGATAAAAGCTTGGTTCTTCATCTTCAACAACCAGCATCTTTCCTGGAAGGAAGAGACATCAGGGGAGAGCCGGTAGTCTCCCACAAGAAGACATCCGGTTATGATGTGCGACGGGGTGTCCAATAAAATATTGTAACGTGTTACACAAAATCATGCCCCCAACAACTTCCTCTCCTGCCGATTTGCAAAGCCCGTGTTGACTGAACAGGTGAAACCCAAACTGGCTGGTGAACAACTTTCTGAAGCACTATAACGGACACTGAAAGGCAAGAGCTGCAAGAAAAATCCTGAGCTAACCAAGTTACCTGCCAATTTCCCCTGACTCTTAAGTACGTGAAATACCGACATGAACGTAAACTGCCATCAGGAACTCATGCTCGAACAGCATGACTGGATATTTCTAAGGGCCTCCTACTTGACAGAGACCCAGACTTTAATCACAGAGCTCGGGTGAAGAGTAAATGAGCTGTTTAATCTGCAAAATTAAACCTCCTCATACACAGACAGCGTCCAGCTATGCCAGCTAGACAGCAAGTATTTGACAGCCAACTGTTTATAGCCAGCCTCTGCCAGGGAAACCATTTAGGCAGTATCAGAATAGGGTTTTTCCTGTCGTGCTTCCCATTCCCAGACTTCTGTGTAAAGTCTGCAAACAGAGATGCCAACATACCCCATTCTGACCTACATAGCCAACAATTGGACTTGTGTTCCTACTGCGTTATCACCAAAATGAATTATTGTCGTGTCCCCTCAACGGCCTGGCAAGACAGAGAGTTTTCTGCTGGGAAGTGTCAGCTGAATCCCACACCTATTGCTCTCGTGACACCAACCGCATATTTTGTGTTTATCACAGAAAAGAAAAACAGCAGAAAGAGGCTCAGCTTCAAATTTTGCTCTTTGCCAGGACAAACATGGAAGCAAGTAAAGTACAAATTTGAAATCTCCAGCTTATTAAACTCCAGGGAAAAAAAAAAAATCAGTTCATCAATCTTTTTTTTTAAAAACAGAATAAAGACACTAGATAAAAATGTACCCCCATACAATTACATAAAACGCACAAATATGAGGAATGAAAATGACCATGCTATAACATCATTGTCCACTCTTTCTATACCTGAAGAGAATTTTAGGATTGTGTGCTGCTGTTATTGGAGTCAGGAGGAAAAAAACCTGCTGGGTATCAAGCACAGGGATGATAAACCTTCTCAGGCTTCACAAGTCCCTGGGTCAGTTTGGCAATGAAAGCTCCCCACTGAACTTCAGGGGCAGGCATCCCTCCTGGGAGCGAGCAGCTGGCAGTAGTTAATATTTATAGTCTTCTGGTGCAATGGTGGGTGGGGTCTAAAAAAGTGTAGGAGATGTGGCCTAGGTGTCTTTGAATCAAGTCTGCAGCAACCTATGTGATCTGAAGCTTCTCTCTTACCAGCATTTGGAGCATAAAATCCTATCACTTATGCCTAACTGCCACATACTTGTAACCCTATACATGTGGGATAAAACTAAATCAAGACAAACTGAGACACTCACATTCCCCCTTTCTAATTTATAAGGATAAGAGGCAAGTTTTTTGCCAGGACAGGGTTCAGGAACTTTAGATGTCATGCTAGAAAATATTTCTTCTCTCCCCATTAAGGGATATCTTTCAGAGTTTGTCAGACATCCAAAATATTCGTTCTGCTCTCTTCATTAGCAACCATGTTTGTAAGTGACGGAGACATAGTCACCACAGACCACCATTTACTTAAACAAATTATTAATCATAAAGTGATGCTGGAATGCAAGAAATGCTGCATCTCCAACCATGACTCGAGAGCAGTTGCTTTGACCTTTGTTTTGTTTGGAAAATCCCCAAAGTTAAAAACCTCCATTGGGTGAATTGAAGCCGGCTGACAATCAGGTTGGCTTTCTTTTTTTTTGTGAGCTCTTTAGACATTGTTCCCTGGACACTGAGGGATTCAGAGATCAACAATTCACAACCACTGCTGTATGAAATGCATCCTCATTTCAGTACGCAACAAACCTCTGCCTGCATCTCAGGAAGGAGTACCAGATAGTTCATTCTTCATCTCATCAGAGTCTTCAACAGCACAATCGAACAGCAGCTTACTGAACAAACATAAAGGAGATGTTTTACTTTATTATTTATCTTCTAGAATAAATATAAAATTAATTGCTGCAAAACATTTCAAAGATTGAAAATACAGTCTACAATATAAAGGAGAACTAAAATCATCCAGCCTAAGCGGGAGAAGTGTCAAAGCCTGTTGCTGTCTGTAAGCATTTGCAGTTTTAGGATAACTGAAAATGATAATATTCCACCTTCCTAAGCCAAATGCAATGCAAACCCTCTTAAACACGGATTTTAGTGCAGAACTGTAATAGCTATGGTCTTTAGTGTCTCAACAAAATTATCACAGTAATTTCAAATAACAAGCAATGATCGCAAATGCTCTTTTGATAGGTGCCCAGAGATCATTTTCAAAAGGAAGAAGCATGAATCACCTGAAGATCCACAGAACAACTCTCTATATTGTATTTCTGGAGTCACAAAATCTCTGCATCTCATTTCATGATGGAGTCAGTAACGCTTCTTTTTTATCTAGTGCAGTGGCTAAGCACACCCCCCTCCCACGTACTGGATATTGTCATGTCCATCCAGTATGCTCCCCAAATCTCATCCTTCTATAAAAGGAGTGCACCGCTGGGAGGAC
>WKFP01014244.1:171543-182649 GCA_011057875.1 Pterocles orientalis
TTGGCAATGAAAGCTCCCCACTGAACTTCAGGGGCAGGCATCCCTCCTGGGAGCGAGCAGCTGGCAGTAGTTAATATTTATAGTCTTCTGGTGCAATGGTGGGTGGGGTCTAAAAAAGTGTAGGAGATGTGGCCTAGGTGTCTTTGAATCAAGTCTGCAGCAACCTATGTGATCTGAAGCTTCTCTCTTACCAGCATTTGGAGCATAAAATCCTATCACTTATGCCTAACTGCCACATACTTGTAACCCTATACATGTGGGATAAAACTAAATCAAGACAAACTGAGACACTCACATTCCCCCTTTCTAATTTATAAGGATAAGAGGCAAGTTTTTTGCCAGGGCAGGGTTCAGGAACTTTAGATGTCATGCTAGAAAATATTTCTTCTCTCCCCATTAAGGGATATCTTTCAGAGTTTGTCAGACATCCAAAATATTCTTTCTGCTCTCTTCATTAGCAACCATGTTTGTAAGTGACGGAGACACAGTCACCACAGACCACCATTTACTTAAACAAATTATTAATCATAAAGTGATGCTGGAATGCAAGAAATGCTGCATCTCCAACCATGACTCAAGAGCAGTTGCTTTGACCTTTGTTTTGTTTGGAAAATCCCCAAAGTTTAAAACCTCCATTGGGTGAATTGAAGCCGGCTGACAATCAGGTTGGCTTTCTCAGGGTTTTGTTTTCTTTCTTCTTTTTTTTTGTGAGCTCTTTAGACATTGTTCCCTGGACACTGAGGGATTCAGAGATCAACAATTCACAACCACTGCTGTATGAAATGCATCCTCATTTCAGTACGCAACAAACCTCTGCCTGCATCTCAGGAAGGAGTACCAGATATTTCATTCTTCATCTCATCAAAGTCTTCAACAGCACAATCGAACAGCAGCTTACTGAACAAACATAAAGGAGATGTTTTACTTTATTATTTATCTTCTAGAATAAATATAAAATTAATTGCTGCAAAACATTTCAAAGATTGAAAATACAGTCTACAATATAAAGGAGAACTAAAATCATCCAGGGAGAAGTGTCAAAGCCTGTTGCTGTCTGTAAGCATTTGCAGTTTTAGGATAACTGAAAATGATAATGGTAATATTCCACATTCCTAAGCCAAATGCAATGCAAACCCTCTTAAACACGGATTTTAGTGCAGAACTGTAATAGCTATGGTCTTTAGTGTCTCAACAAAATTATCACAGTAATTTCAAATAACAAGCAATGATCGCAAATGCTCTTTTGATAGGTGCCCAGAGATAATTTTCAAAAGGAAGAAGTATGAATCACCTGAAGATCCACAGAACAACTCTCTATATTGTATTTCTGGAGTCACAAAATCTCTGCATCTCATTCCATGATGGAGTCAGTAGCGCTTCTTTTTTATCTAGTGCAGTGGCTAAGCACACCCCCCTCCCACGTACTGGATATTGTCATGTCCATCCAGTATGCTCCCCAAATCTCATCCTTCTATAAAAGGAGTGCACCGCTGGGAGGACCACAGAAAATGAAGAGAGGAAAATTGTTTTAAAGAGACAAGGCGGTGTTCCTTGCTACTGCTGGATTGTTACATGGATTACTTTCCACTATATCATTTTTAGAATAATTAATCTAATAGTAATTACCATTTAGCTAATTGCTTGAAATATGAAGCGTTTATGTGTTCTCCCAGTTCTTTTTCTAACCCTGAAAATCTCTAGCAATAGCTCCTAGAGAAGGACATTAAAAAAAACAAACTTAAGACATAAATATTCAGAAAGAATGTAAATAATACTGTTTTTCAAGCTAACAATCCGACTTCGAACATATGTACCTTTTCTCTGCAGGAAAGCAGAGTTTTGCCTGTGTCCAACATGAAAAAAAAAGCAATACAGAATTACCGGAATTGTTCCATCCCGTGGAGTCAGCAACACAAACGGGACGCTATGCCTTAGTAATTTGTGGGGCTTTCACCTCCCCCTTTGGGCAGTGAGGATAATACCTAGAAGACATATTCTGGGAGCCGTTCCATGCAAGATTCCTGTACAGGGCTGCACTGTTTACATTGACTACAAATATGTATGCACAAGAGAGCTCAGCATGGGAACAAAAACCTATTTCTGAAGCCTTTCCGTGAAACAAATTGAATGCAGTTTTCCCCATAACAACAGGGGAAAACAGAAATAGTTTTGAAGGGTAAAGCGTCTCTCAAAAAATTTCCAGGGAGCTTCAGCTTTCTAATACTACAGACCAGTCCCTTAAATGAACAGACTTCCTAAAAATACATGCTTAGTAGAGGTGAGGCACATCGAGTCCAGCTCATTGATCCCTCTACAAGCCACAGAAAAGACAGTATGGAGACTCTACCTACGCAAGAAATTAAACCATCGAAAAAAGTTACTCTGCAACATGAGTTTTTAAAAACGAGCTGTTTCTTGAGTGCAGCTGCATTCGCTACTGCTCCACAAAATACTATGGGCCAAATTTAAAACTATTTTTTTTTTTACAGATCAGATAATGAATGATGAAAGGACAATGGGAAGGGGGAGAGAAGCAGGAAGGTTCTGCAAAAGTTAAACGACCCTTTACTTAAAGAAAGGACGAGAAACAAGTCTGCAAAAGCAGTGGATCAGGACTTTCAACTAAGAGGACTTCTGGAGGAAGAGATTTTCTCTCCAGGCACAGGTTAGCCTTGTATAAATCTTAACCTCCACTTTAAACAAACTGACCTCAAATTACTCATGATGTTTAGAAGAATTTTGTACTAGAAGAGAACCTTGGTGGTAATTTTGCAATAAGCAAGACAAAGCATTTGGAAGAGCGAGCTTTCCAGTGAACAGGATGATTTAACTTTGAAAAACTTCCTATTTGTTGATTCATCAGATCTCCAAAGCAGCCTGGGCTGCAAATCCAAAACTTGCTTCAGTTGAACTTGGCATGGACCTTTAACTAGTTTGTTGGCAAAATTATTGAAATAAAGGTTCGTTGTCTATCTTCCATTTTTCCAAAGGTACTAAATTTTGTCAAGTAAAAACATAGCCCATACCCCGCAGAGAATATAAACTAAATTGAACTTAGAAATAAATTTGCAAGAACGAAGACATGCTGTTGTAAGAACACATTTCCTCAACAACCAAAGACCCAGCACGAGCACTGAGGACAGCCACATTGGGGCTCAAGAACAATAAAAAAGGATGAACAGATACCGACCTAAAATGTAGAGATACAAAAGCGTGCAGCCTGCGGAACAAGCACGAGGAACTAGAGCTCCTTACTCTGTTGGAATAACAGATACAGTGGGAGAGCTCATATGGTGGGAGCACTGTGATGGATGGGTACTAGCTCCTCAGGAAACGAAGAAGGGAAAGATTGGGGAGGGTCTTTACATGAAGGAACATCTTGAGCATTTGTGACGGATGGCAGTCTGATTAAGAGCATGGATCAGGATCAGAAGAGAAGCCAGCAGGAGTGACAAGTGGCAGTGCGTTACAGACCAGCCCATCAGGGTGATGACAGCTGTCCAGAGAGGTTGTGCAGTCTCCATCCTTGAAGATTTCCAAGGCCTGACTAGATAAAGCCCTGAGAAACCTGGTCCAATCTCACAGCTCATCTTGCTTGAGAAGGCTTGACTAGTTCCAGAGGTCTCTCCTGACCTGAATGACACTGTGATCCGACAGGACAGAATCCCGGCAGGAACTGTAGTTTTGAAACTGAGGAAGAGGAATACAAGCACCTGCTATCAGCCAAGAAGTCTCAGTTTAGTCACCGTGTCTTCACCATATGATGCACTGGTGCTCCCCTAGCAGCTAACTGGACACCAAGGCCACAGGCTCCCAGGAAGCTCCAGAGGTGTGATGGAGCAGTGGCAGTTGCAGCAGAACCCATTCCTACAACTCTTGTGAGCATCAAACATCTAGAAAAAAAAAAATTCCCTGGCAACAAATGCTAACTTGAAGTTAATGTCTCAAAGAGCATTCTCAGGGCAAGCAACTTTTAAGTGTTTTCGGTTCCCCTAACCAGTTAAGAGACAGGGATGTGAGACTGCTCTAAAAAGCATTCCCAGCGAGGGGAAGGGATGGGGGGACAAAAATGTGTTTTAACTCACTGATGTTCCTTACATGTGTCCTCCCCAACAACCCTACACTACAATATAGCATATCCAGCTCCAAGTTTGAGAACTGACTAAAACTTACTGCCTCGCTCTTGCCAAGATGTTGTTTACATGATTTTGGATGATACGAACAAGCTGTCAAGTCCAGACTGTCACCACAGTCCTTTCTTGACAAAAATCCAACCCTTGTTTTTACCGACAGGAACCACATTCATTGTTTCTAACCATTTTCAATGTGATAACGCTGCTGCCCTCAGGAAATCATAATCACACCATCTCTCTTGATTTGCTAACCGTGCCCCTTGTCCTCCTCTGTCTGGTTCTCTTCCCACAGGTGGCTTCAGCTCTACCAGTGTCACGCAGCTCTTCTCCCAGACACAGCTCGTGCTCTAGGGAGGCTTACGGTTGGTTCTGCACCTCCAGACAACAGCCTGCTATATGAACGCTGCCAGTCAGGCTTATCTATATCATCAGTGATAGCTGCTCCTCTTAAGTCTCTAGGCTTTGCTCAGCAGCTGGCCTCCAGCTCCCTGGACTTGCAGACATCTGAAACAATCACCTGTGCATCTCCACTGCTACAACACTGCTTTTGGCTTCTTTCTGTTCTTTTCAGAAATTGGCCTGCAGCCACGACAAGGGTTCAGAACTATTCCCAAAAGGGTCAGGCAGTCTGAACAGAAAAGTGATGCTGAAAGGCGCTGCATGTACAGTAACCATGTCCTGTCCTGCCTTTTAGGGAATACTAAGCAGCTTGAATGCCTATACACATTTACAAATGAAGCCTGGGCTTCAGCCTGGCTCAACTGTTTAACCGAATTACAAAGTTTATTGGTATTTGACTACTAATGTCCTCTATGTGTCAAAATTCTGATGAAAACTTTCCTACCTATGTCAGAATGAACCACTGTGAATACAATGCAAGTAGGTACACAGTGCCACAGTTCTGCTGTATGCTTCTGTCCCTGAGAAGCCATTGTCTTATATTCCAGTGCAGTATTATCCATTTTCTTTAGCTGGAAAAAAAGAAAACTCACAAGTACTCGAGTACTGCCCTAATCTTCAAAAAGCATCAAAGCCTATTGTTGTGAAACAGTAGAAAACATACCTCTAGGTTCTGTAGAGATCAAGGTAGCAACAGACTCCTTACAGCACCAATGCCAAGCTTGCTAGCAAAGGCTTTGGGTTAGCACCAATAACAAGTTATAATAAACTTCATACCACCCTCCAAAACGTTGTTTGCACACTAGCACCAGCATTTAGTTATCAAACTTAGTTTGAAATTCAGGACTCAGTCTTGAAGACATTAATATGAGAATTAATTCCTGTGACCAAGACTATGTCAGTCATTATTCCAGCAAACATTTATGAATTGGAAATGGACAGATATGAATATTATTTTAAATTAAAAATAAACTAATACAGAATTGATCTGTAACAGGGTCTTACTGACACTCAAGGTCTAACCCTTTAGTCTGCCAACTGCTGGAAAATACTTTTCTTTGCCCAGTTTTTACAAGTACTTTGGCAGTATGCTATTCTGCACACAGTATTTCCAACTAGGAAACAGGGAAAAGAGAAAACCCACTTTTTAACTGTTCAGACTACACCATTAGAAAGAAAGTCTACCCAACATCCTACACCACTGTAACATTAAAGAATCAAAAAAATACTGAAAATGAAACAGTAATCATCAACATCGATGCTGCACCCATGCTATAATCTCTGAGTTACAGAAATTTCTTGTACAGCACTTCTGTTAAGGATAAAGACAAGTCCGTAGAGTTGTTATCACTGTTGCCATTTAGTTTTAATGCACAAGCGCCTCTTAAACTGGACAGGTACAATACTCACGAATGTACCTGGAAAATCTATCTGACATTTGCCTGCTCGATGCTTCCCCTTCTGATTTCCTTCCCTCTCCCCCCGCTCCTCTGAAAACACTCTCTTTTGTAGTAGATGGACAGAGAACTCGATGCTTTAAGTCAGCAAGAAGCACTGACTCCCACTTGGCCCAACTGATTTGCAAGGGAGAAGTTTTTAGATATCTGAATATCTAAAAACAGGGCAAGAATGGGAACAGGACTCCAGCATGGTCCGTGATTCCCTATGGGCCGCTGCAAGGGACAGCGAGAGGAAGGTGTTGCCTAGCAGGCAGCAACTTTGAGGAGAGTGATGAGGCAAGAAGGGTATGCAAAAGCCCCTGCCCAAACCTGAAATACAGGTCTGACATGAAGTTGAAGGCAAAATGAGAAACAGGAGTGTATATACAAGCGTGGGTGAGAACCAGTCCTATGGATATAGAAAACAAAAGAGCTGACTGAAGAAATTTGAGATCAGGAGCAAAAGCACTTTTCCAACCCAAAACAGCGGCACTACTCTTGGTGAGCAATCCTTTATGAAACTGCAAACCTTACTAATTCCATTCTCTTTATTTTGTCTTGGCATTTTCTACATGAATGGAAAACAACTGCAAAAACAGATACATGCACTTTGGTTTTATTGGCTTCCAGAACACGACTGGAATGGAAGCAATGGTTCTAACATTCATCTTTCTTTTAAACTGTTGTTTCACTGAAAGGTGGTTGTTTCCTGAGCTTTTACTTAGTGTATCATTTGTACGTTAGCTAACAGAATTCCCAAAGGTGTTTTACCATGCTGCTCCTTTCAGTCTTCTTATTTTCTTTTTGAAAGAGTGCCTATCTGAAGGCTACTTCCAAAATGTATCTGTAAAACTTGCATTTGAATTCTCTTCATTCATAAAACAGATGGAAAAGTGAAGAGTAAGGAGGAGAAAAAAGTACAGAAAGACAGCAGACCTGTACAAAAAACATCACAATGGAAAACAGAGGTCATTTGACTCTCCATTTCACCATAATAGAAATATTAAAAGTAATGTTCTTTGGACTCTGTGTCACACTCAATTCCTAAAACAGAATATCAGCTACCATGTTTCTGTGCTGAAAGTCACTTTCCCACTGCTTTTTGTAGACTGTTTGGATTATTTAACTTTAAGGAGTCCAAGAGGCTTCTGATTGTTTCACTTCCTATTCCTTTCATCCTGTTCTTCATCTTGTTGGGATTACTTTTTCCAAACGGTATCAGTAGAGTTGCCAGTCCCCAAGGCTCTTTATTGATCATTCGCAGAGTTTTATCTTCCTTCTGTAAAATCCAGGCACTTTCTCTGGCCATAGCTACAAATTTCTCCAGCTGTGGCTGATTAACATTCTTGCTGATATTGAGGTCTTGTTCAAAGGGATTCCAGATATAAAGAGGAGACGACTCAGGTTTATTTACTTCCTTTCCCTGCAGACAGTGTAAAGAAAATATCAAAGTTGCATATATGCATAGGAGGCTGAGCAAGTAACAAATCACTTAATTACATTAAAAGTATTTTGACCTAGTAGAGAACTTTGTGGGGGGAAAAAAAGTCATTATTAATCAAGTTAATTTTCCTGTTAACTTGACTGTATGACTCCTGTTCTCTGAATTCTCTTAGTGGTGGTTTTCTTTGCCACATTCAGCTTAGATTTCCTTCAAGGCAAAGAACACACAGCTACAGCTTAGCCTGCCTTTTTGGCCACTCTCCCATTTGCTTTTCCACAAACCTCAGACCTCACTCATTGCAACCTCCTACTTCTGTCTCCATTTGTGTATGGGCAGCATGAATGTGTCATATTAACCTGCACAGCCCAGTCTGATAAACTACTACAAGTGTGTAAACTGTTCAAACCATTCCTCTCACAATACTCATTAAGAGCTAGTACAAAAAAAAAAAATTACTCACTTGGCTGAAATTCCTCCCAGTTCAGTCTGTCTTTTAAGTACAGAACTATTGAGGTCACAGTCCACTTTCGGGCACTTGGTATAGTACAACGCAAGCTGTTGAAAGCTACGCAATTTGCCATTTAAATGCACTTCCATCTCATTAGTGCTCCTCAGATGACCTGCTCTGTCCTACAGAACCTCTGCAAGCCTTCCACCACAAGCTCTATCAGGAACCTACCCGCTAATGCTAGTCCAGGAAGTATCCACGTACATGCTACATACTCTTGCCCCAGGGCCAAGACGACCGATCAGTTAAACCGAAAAACATCAGCAGCACAGACATTTCCCTTGACTAGCTCAGGCTCCAACATGTGTACGTTTTCGCTTGCCTTTTTTAAGGCTTAATGGCAAACAAAAGTTCTCCAGCTTAATGAATCAGTTTCTAGGATCAACCTGCAGCAGCAGAAAGAGCTCTTATGCCAGTAATCCATAGTGCCCAGGCAGGAAACAGAACACGAACAACCGTCCACACAGCAACATGTCACTGAAACCCCCCCATCCTGTAAGCAGCACAGCAGGAACAGCTGCGAGTTAAGATAGTTAAATTTTTATATATATATATTTCTATTTTACTTGCATGCACACACACGTATCAATAAATAGCATGACTTAAACATAGACAGTAACCAAAGTGATAGTGCAGACCTCTTGGCAAGCACAGAATGATCACGCTTACCGAGTTGTAAGTACACTTACTGTAGGCTGATGCAAACTGCAGTAGGAAACTCAAGTACCAAAGGCAAATTTCAGAACCCAGTTTTAAGTTTGAATACAGACACAGTTTGGGTCTGGACTCCCAACTTTAAATGCAAAGCCTGCTGCTGTACAGGGTTTGTCATACGCTTTTACTATGAGATACATCATGACATTTTAAATGTTTTCTAGTCACAGAAGCAAAATAGCTTCTACTTTTAAAAACTGCCACTTTTACTACAGGCTTGTCATGAAAAAAATCTCAGCATCAGAGTTTGTGTTTTCCAACATCTTCAAGTAATCACACTGTAATTTTCTTAATGGTGCTGTGATTAGGCTCTGAGAAGAAAACTCTCTTCTTTCACAAAAAGGAGTCAGTTTCTGGATACAACCAATTTAAATGTACTTTGTATATACAATTACAAATCACAGAAATTATTGCTTAGCATATGTAGTTTGTAAAACAGCAGACAGAGAAATTCAACTGAGAATGATGAGAGATTAACATTAATTTACCTTTCGAAGATTTAGAGAATTCCTTCTGAAATCAAAGTTTCCAAAATATTCAAAAAAGTCACCCAACAATACATCTAAGGGAAAGAAAAACAATCACATTCAGTAACATTAAAGTTTATTTTCAATATGCTCATAGAAATAATTTAAAAAAAAAAAGCTGATGAAGATTTACCTACCAAGTGTTTCTGTATTTTTTGTAGGTTTAATCTTGCTTAAATCACTAACAAATGAGCAATCATATCCTCCAATTACATGCTTATCTTTTTCGTCTGAAACAAAAATTGCAGGCATATTTTTAAGTGGTAAACAATAATAACAGACATAACTGAATTCAATGAATGCTATCATATTAAGTACATCAAATTAGGAGTTCACAGGTGAACTTTCAGGTTAAGATTCAACATAAGTGGTTAAAGATTTAAAAGAAAAAAATCTATGGACAGGAAAACGAAAAGCATGAGTACATGGCATATTTTCAAAAGCCTACAGGAATAAAGTATGTGACGTCTTTCTATCTCTGAAGTTACTTCTTTTAAGTAATCAACCTGACATCTCTGCATACAGAGCTTTATTATATACTAAACAGCACAAATGTCTGAGGTTAATACCTATACGAGGGTTTAAAAAAAAAATCAGACCCAAGGTGTCCATCATCCTTTTCTGAGAAACTTAAGAGAATTAAGAATATTTTTGTAAAATTTCAGGAAAGTTGTTTTACTTTAAAAAATTCTATAGAATTCTGATGGAAATGCTTAAACTGATTTTAAAGCAACTGAACACAGACTTTTTTTGCACCCAAAGGTTCTAAGGAAGCATGTCAATAAGCAGAAGGCATGAGTGAGGAATCAAGAACCTGGGATGTCATTCTGTATGCTTTCATTCAATTTACTGAAGGTAATACACCCTAAAAGCTATGTTTGAAACAGCCAAAACAGGAATTATTTGCCAATGGCCTGAACAGTCTCAAGGATATTACAAATTGTGAGGGAAAAATATAGGCTTTTAAACATCTGGTTCCTATAAATCAATATGCATCATATCAATCTGCACAACAACTGCAAAGACATCTGAGACCTTACAAGTCTTCTAAAAACCAAAATACAAAGTAAACAAAAAACAGCCAGCATGGCAGCATGGAGCAAATAAATGACTTTTAATTATCTCTAAATAGAATTTAGTATTGTATTGAAAATTGATTTATTTTGCCTTTAAAAATACATTATTTTCACCAAAAAAACCCTGAAACAAGTAAAACATGCATATTTCCTCAAACTTAAAGCATGCGTAATATGCATTAGTATTTGAGAGCATAAATTGCTTGGGTTTATTCATCACCCTAGAGAAAAGAAATGCGAAGTCGCTTCAATAACCACAGGAAGAGCTGTCCTTACCTGCCAGTTCCTTAAGCTGGTCTAGTGTTGGAATGATAGGTGGTGATCTCTTTTGCAGAAAAAACATGACCATCATGGTCAGAGAGAAGTTTGTAATCCAGGTACCAGGAAAACTATTTGTAAGTCCATGAACACGGGCCCAACATCGCACAGTGAACACTAGCGCTCTTACACGGGAATCAAGACAGCCGTAGATATACAAGAGTTCTGAACTCTTTATAGCAATGCTGAAGAAACATGAAAAGACATAAATAATGAGAGAATTGTGAAGTACCAGCTGCAGTGTTCGTTGTTCAGCCCTAAAGCATAATTTATAAGGGAAGAGGGTATCCATAAAAAAAGCAAACAAACAAACAAACCCCCCACATTTAACTGTTAGGAATTTAAAAAAATAGAAGACAATGCTTGAAACTGTCCAGGATTACATACCTGGTAGTTTTCCATACTAAGAAGGATACAGTTATGGGTAAATAATAATACTGCATTTGCACAGTTTCCTGTTTCCTTGTTCCACATCACAGTGGGAGAAAAACAAAACAAAACAAAAAACTACCATCAAGTACTCAGGAGTGAAACTACGCCGAATCAAG
>WKFP01014244.1:225728-236320 GCA_011057875.1 Pterocles orientalis
TTTTTTTTTTTTTTTTTATTTAACGTGGGTCAGTACTTTAGATGTAAGCCTTTGAGATTATGACAACTATAAAATGACTTAATTTTCTCCCTAGCCGTGCTTTCTTGCTTGTAGTAAGAGTCCTTCCTATGGGTTTATTGTAATGGGCAGTAACAATGCCATCGGTTGTGAACGTGGTGCCTTTTTCTGCCTAACTGTGCCCAGGGCAGGAGCTGAGCTGGAGGCAGCCCAGGGCTGGTGGTCGCCAGGCTGCAAACCCTGACCACGCTCCTGCCTGCCGGGAGCTGTTTTGCTCCAGGGGTTGAGCTGGAGAACCCAGGCCCCTAATGGGCTGCTCAAGGGAGCGTGTTTTCCCTCCCCAGGCAGAATGGATAGAAAAGGCTGTTCCCCAAGCATCTTTGATTTCTTCCTGGCCATGTGCGCTGCTCCCGCTCCCGTTGAGTCTCTGTCCTGCTGATGCAGAAGGAGGTGGGGATTTTGGTGAAAGAATCCCCTGAGCCAGGAAGGGGAGGAGGACTTTCTGTTGGCTTTTAGGAGCAATTCGGTGCTGCCACTCATTTTAACCCTTGGCTGGAAAGCAGTTAAATCATCAGGTTATGTGGTGGGGGCAACTGTAGTTCAAAGCCCGCCGAAGCTGGGGCTGGTGCAGTCCCAGACAGGCAGCAGAGCTTGCTGCAGTGCGGCAGTGTGGCCCTCTGCAGTGTCCCTTACGCGGTGTTTAAAATCCGTATCTTCAAAAGTATCCCTAAAATTACAAATTTATTTACATAGTTTTGTAGCACTAGTAAGGAGGCAGATAGGTGAAGGATTGCTTCAGGATCCGGTACTGCTGAAATCAAGCCTGTGTCTTCGCACTCACGGTGGGCACTCTGGGGATGGAAGAAGGTGTTTCTGTTGTATAACTTGGAGACTTCATTTGTCCGCATCTTCTGAAACAGCAAACAAGAATTTCTCAAGGCTTACACAGAACACTGCCTTCATAAATAATGGATCAGAAATACAACTGCACAGAAAGCCTCTGCATACAAAGTTGTGCCTTAGGCAGAATTTTATGAAGGAAAGTGAATTAAGCTCCTAGATATTGCTGCAATTCGGTGGGAGACTGGAATTCTCTGCCTTTTATTACTTTTGCAGCCATAGTCTGTCCTCTGTCGTCACGCTGAGCTGCTCTGAAGGGTGCAGGAGACTGATGTGGCTGCTGTGGAGGGGCCTTGGTTCCTCTCTACTTCTGTCTTCACTTAAATCATTAGTGTAGAGAAACTTCTTGGTGACCAACAGTTATGTTGTTTATAGCCAGACCTGCACAGCATGCTTCCACCTTGGAGACCATTAAAGCAAGCCTCCTTGTGCCAAGGTGCCTACCAGTCTTCCACCTTCCTCCCTCACCCTCAGCCATTTTTTCATTATTTTTTTTTTAAGCTAGGAAGAAGAGCAAACATTGATTCTTCTTTTACGTAAACCAGTCCAGTTTAATTTCTAAGGCAGGATTTAAAATTGGACCCAATCACTAACAAACCTGTTCTGGGAAGGAGAAGGACTGTGTGGGCTATAGAGACTGGTTGTGCTATCTCCCTTTTCAGGCTAATGTCCAAATGAAATATGTTGCAAAATAAATGCCCAAGATACTAGAAACTTAAATGCTGTCATTTTTGTTCTTTAGCAAGCAACATTGTCTTTATGTCAACTAAGGCTGTTTTGGTGGATTTTGGCCTAAGCGTTCAAATGACTGAAGACATTTATTATCCCAAAGACCTCAGAGGAACAGAGGTAAGCTGGAGGGACAAAATCCCTTATGTTGTGTTACTCCCATGGTTGTGATGCTTAGGCTCAAATTTGGAACATGAGGGTAGAAGCTTGGACAAAAGAGTTTTATAATAACTTAAAAAAAAGTTACAAACAAACATTAATGTAATCTGAATTATGTTTTTATTTTCAACTTGATGAATGGAGGGAGAATCAGGTGTTACACTTTGAAAGCCATGTCACCTTCTCTGCAGTTCCATTTGGTAGAGATTGTAAGATCTAAAGTCAAAGAGAAATCTATGTTAGCTGAAGTCAAACAAGGGAACAGCACTCTGAGGATTGTTTGCAGTGAATCAGCTGCTGGTCTGAGGCTCTTCAGACTGAAATTTGGCTCTTAGCTCTAGCAAAGATATCTTCTGAGATACCAGCTATGGACTGGGGTGACCTGCTCAGCACAATAGTTTGTCTCCTTTGAAATAAGAGACCTCTGGGTTTCATCCCTTAGCATTTCTGAGCTCTGTTCCCTGTCTACATGTAAACCTCTTGTCTTCTGGGGGTTGTGGTCGGCTCGGTTGATGATTATCTGGTAAACTGCTAAGGCATTACAGTGATGGAGGTGAGAGCCTTTTAAATGTTCTCGGTGACTTGTACTCTGAATGTGCGCAGAGGTCCTGCACGCCTCTTGGGCTACCCTCATGCCAAAGTGTTCCCAGGGTTGTAGGTTTAGCAAACAACTGAGCAGCAACCATTAACTTGGGGAGCTGCTGCTGCAAATGTGGCTTTTGCATGCTCTCCGTTGCCAGAGGAGTTTGTTTGCAGGAAACGCTTCAGCTGAAATGTTGGCACTTACCATTTTGATAGTCTTCCACAGCATAGGCATGTGTCTAGAGGAGATACTTGTAGAGCTGACAAAGAGCGTTTCCCTCCTTGAAAGGGTAGGATAAACCAAGATTTTGCAGAATGTCAGGCTTGTTTATTTGTTTTCAAGATATTTGGGAAAATACTTGAACGCTTGTTTTCACTGTCTTTCTAGTCAGGGGTTTTAAGAGCTTAAAATGCTGTACTGGAAGCAACATGCTTTCTGCCATTTGTGCGTGCTTTGTGGCTTTTCTATTTTGGTTTGTTTTGGGTTTTTTTGTTTCTTTGTTCAGGGGCTTTTGTGTGCTCTAAATGAGAAGAAGAAAAATGTTGGGAATTATTTGGAAGTCGTGGTAGGGTGTTTCCCAAGGATGGAGATGTGTGTAAACAGGAAATTTCCAGGTTTGTGGCATGGACTGGTGATAATCCGCTCCTGGCTGTCTCAGTGGAGAGGTAGCTGCTCCTTGGAACTGGCAAATTCTGACACAGCATTGAGGGCCAGAAGGAAGATTGCAGAGAGAGTGGTGGGGAAGACTTTCAAATACCAGACGAGGACTTATAGGAACACCGTGAATGCTGGTCTGTAGGTTTTTCTGTTCATAGTCTTGCTCCTAGGCATTTTCCTCTCCACAGTGCCAGTGTTCAGCCTTGTGGGGTCCCTAATCCAGCCACCCACAAATGCCCTCTGCACCCTTTGATAGCACTGGCTTTCTTGACATTTTTTCCAAAGCAAGATCTTGACTCGCCAAAGTACTCCTGAGTTTTGCACTCTCTATTGTGCAGCTGTAAGAAGTGGTGCAGGAGGGCTGGTTCTGCACACAGCTGTGCAACCCTTCTCAGGGCTCTATTGCTGCCATGCAGCATCGTGCCTGTCGACTGGCTGGTTTCTCTTGTGTCTGGTATTGGCAGGGACTCATGTCCACAAATTAAGTGCCACTTGGAGTTATCTTTCATCTGTCCTCCTCTGGGGATTTAGGTTTTTTATTCGCTTCTATAGCACAGAAAGTCTGAATGTAGTGAATCTTCCTTGTGTTCATGAAAATGAATAGTTGCAACTCTGGGCAGAATGACAGAAAGTCAGTTAAATTTTGTTTAGTTGGTGTAGCATGAAAAACCCGAGTTTTCTGAACAACGCACACAGCACGATATACCATGGCTGTGATGAAGCTGCTCTGCAGAAAATACTTTTTCTAGATTCTTGCTACACTTTCTGTTATGCTTCTGTCACTTTGTTAAAATATAAAAGCTTCAGTTACAACCATTTGAGGGGAGGAAACATTGTCTGCTAAGGTTTGTTGAATATGGAGGTGTGATTCATTTGCAGGAATGCTAAACTAAAACTAGCACAGCATAAAGAAAAGGACTGGTTTTTAGCTGGGTTATGTTTCTGGTCTGACTGGCAGACAAGTGCCAGCCCAGCGTAGGAAGGAGTGGGAACTGGAAGGTACCTGGGGCTTGGGCTGCCTAGTTTGGTGGAAGCAGAGGCCAGTCTAAAGCAGTCTGAAATCACAGCTTTGGTGCACATCTAATTTTTGCTTTTTTGTCCCTGTGCAATCAAGGTGCATCTTGACCATTTTCACACTCTAACTATAGCTGCAGACAGGTTTTTATTCCAGCGTCCTTTTTTCCTCAAGAAGACAGCTGCTTTTTGTTTATATAGATTTCACTCAAGTTGCACTGTATTTGCTAATGATTCTTTTTTACAAAAGTAGAAATTCTGTTCTTTGCTCCTTATGACACTTAAACGTGGCAGGTGCAGATGCGCTTACTCTATCTTAGCCCCGAGGAAAGCGATGGATAGGAGTCAGCAGCAGCTGTAGGTGCCTGAACCTTTGCACACAGTTCCAGTCCCAAGCTCTGTTTGCAGAGATGGTATATGATTTACTGGGAAATATTCCTTGGAATTTGCACGAGCCCTACAGCCATTCTCAATCTGTGGTAATAAGTAGTCCAGCCGTGCAGTGATGACTTGACTTCCTGCTCCTGTGTCAGTTAATGGCTTTTAATGTGATTCTTTGTGGCGGAGTGACTTGAACTAATTAAAGTTCTGTTTGGCTTCTTTAGAGGGAATTTGGGTAAGGGAAAAGTAGGAACCAGAAGCAAAAAGGACAGCGTTCTAACCGAGTGTGTTGTGGGCTCTGTGATGTTGTGTTGAAACCTGCTCCCTGGGCCAGTGGCGGTGGCAGGGGCGTGTGGGCAGCTCCTGCCAGCCACGGGGTGTGCCTCCCTCCTGCATCCCGCCCGTCTGGTTCTCCTCCTGCCACTCTCCTAGCTGCCTGGAGCTGGCAGGAGCTTCCCACCAGATCCTTCTTGACAAATCCAAACGTTTCAGTGACATGTTGGATGGAAATTGTATTTTGGTTTAAACAGAATTTTTGGTTTAAAAAAAGGATGGAAGAGGGATGCTTGCCTTAATAGCTGGTGTGGGGGTAACCTGTCAGGGGGTGGCCTGTCTGACAACGGAAAACCTGGAGTATGAGTTTGTGCAGATGCCAGACCAGAAAATCTCTGTGATGGTGGTAATGTGCAGAGCAAAAAAATCTTATTCCCCAGACAGTGCTTGGTCTTTAGGCTGCAGATACTAGTGGGTTGCATCCCTTCAGATGGGGGTTTCCGGGATCACAAAATGTCACAATTCATCTTAGCTTGTTGTTTTCCCCTGTTGATTAATCTTTTTTTTTTTTTTTACTATTCTTCACAGATTTACATGAGTCCTGAAGTTATCCTCTGCAGAGGCCACACAACAAAAGCGGATATCTACAGCATGGGAGCTACTATTATTCATATGCAAACCGGCATCCCGCCCTGGGTGAACAGATATCCCCGTTCTGCATATCCATCCTACCTCTATATTGTAAGTCCCCTTAGCACAGCCGTAGCTCAGTTTCACTTGGAGGGTTTCCTTTACTCTTGTTGGGAAAGCTTCAGTCATATACAAACTACTAAAATATTTGTCAGAGAGATGATATCATCCTTTTTGCCTCAGTAGAGGGAGGGAAGAAGTGTGTTTTGATCATTTACGGGAAGACAAGAGGCTGAGCTGGAGTAATCTCTGTGGTTTGTGTTAGAATTAACAGTGGGCTTACTGTAGGGACAGGATTAGAACAGCGTGAAACTTGATTGAAACAAGTCCATCTGTGTTCTGCTTGTCTGTTTTGCTTAGAAGTTGCAGATAAAATCTGGAGCATGGCAGGTTTGATTCTCTGGTTCTTCTAGTGTGGTACAGAAATCTGGTGCATTTGCGTTGTGCCAGATTTTAGGCTTGCTTGGAGTTGCTTTGAGTTTTTAAATTTATGATAAAATCTGATTTTTAAAAAGGTTTATTATATACAGTTACATGTTCTAATTAATCAGCCCAGCTGTGCTGGTTTTGGCTGGGATAGAGTTAATTTTCTCCGTTGTGGCTAGTGTGGGGCTCTGGTTTGGATTTGTGCTGGAAGCAGTGCTGGTAACACCGGGATGTTTTAGTTACTCTGAGCAGTGCTCACACAGAGCCAAGGACTTTTCTGCTCCTCACACCGACCCACCAGCGAGTGGGCTGGGGGTGCACAAGGGGTTGGGAGGGGACACAGCTGGGACAGCTGACCCCAGCTGACCAAAGGGGTATTCCATACTTTTTGCCGTCATGCTCAGCATATAAAGCTGGGGGAGGAAGAAAGAAGGAGGGGACATTTGGAGTGGTGGCATTTGTCTTCCTGAGTTATGCATAATAGAGCCTGGAGATGGCTGAACACCTGCCCGCTTATGGGAAGCAGTGAATGAATTCCTTGTTTTGCTTTGCTTGCACACATGGCTTTTGCTTTGCTTATTAAACTGTCTTTGTCTCAACCCATGAATTCTCTCACTTTCACTCTTCCGATTCTCTCCCCCATCCCAGCAGGGTGAGGAGTGACCGAGTGGCTGGGGGGTGCTTAGTGCTGTCTGGGGTTAAAGCACGACACCAGCTCAGGGAGGTGATGAGTTGCAAGTGGGGAATTCCCAGACCACTCGTGGTTATCTGTGACTTCCTCTTCTATTGTTTTTGGAATAACTGTTTCAATGATCGTGTTTTATTCCAACAGATACACAAGCAAGCTCCCCCCTTGGAGGACATTGCTGAAGACTGCAGCACTTCCATGAGAGAGTTGCTAGAAGCAGCCCTAGAAAGGAATCCTAATCATAGGCTGTCTGCAGCAGACTTACTGAAACACGAAGCCTTACACCCACCACCAGAAGAGCAACCGCGGTGCCAGAGTCTGGACTCAGCGTTGTTTGAAAGGAAAAGACTACTAGCAAGGAAGGAGCTGCAGTTGCCAGAAAACATTGCAGGTAACGATATCAGGCTTATTTACTTTACACTTTCTAGGTTTTACTGTGTGTCAAAACTTGATGTGAGTGTTCAGAAGCAAACGAAACTCAGAAAGCTTCTGGACAGAGAGCAGTAAAAATCCCAATCAGATGAGATCAGACCCAGAGCTCATTAAGTGTTACGTAAAACGCCCATTGACTTCAACAAGGGTAGAACTTAGCCTGAATTTTGCAGCTCCGGAAGGGCTGGCTCAAAAAAAAAAAAACCCTGGCAGTCATTCAGGGCACTTCTTCACAAAGTATAGGCTGCTGTCCCAAATTGCTTTCATTTGCCACAGTGACAGAGATGTTTTATTGATACTAGTGATCTGTTTGTTTGTTAACCAGAAAAAAAAAAGTCTCAACAACCACTACCAAAACCAACAATTTTTGCTTCTTTAAAGAAACAAACAAAACCATAGCTGTAGTGTTGCTGAGTGTCAGCTGTACAAGCCCTTTGTTTTAAAACCAAAAGTGACTGTAGGATAGAACACAGTTCCCTTGGGCATTAATAAGAGCTTTATGAAGGACAGTATATGAACCAGTTAGAAAACTCAGTGTGCCCTCAGACAATATCAAGACCAAGGGAGGTTTGGTACAAGAAACCTGCTAACAGGCTGCAAAATGCTTTTCTTCTAAAATATGTTTGGAGGGTCCTGACCAAAAGCATTTAAAAACTGACCCTAGACAAGTGGTTTATTTGATTGTGGTAAGTATTTGAAAAGATTCCTATGCAAAGTTTTGGGTGCTGTGATGCACAATTGTTGCAGTGAATCCACTTAACATTTAAATCGGTCGCATCCTTTGCATCTAGAATGGCATTATTCCTTCTGGATTTTTCCTTGTGGGTACATAATCCTTTGACCAGCTCAGGCCATCAGAATCAATTCTTTTTGATGAACAAAGATTTGAGCATTAAACTAGAACTTTAGGTGCTTGAGATTCCAGGACACACAGGACTCAAGTATTCAGGGCAGTTCTGCCTTTGCAAAGGTTTCTTCAGACCTTGATTTAAAAAAAAAAAAAATAAAATTGAGACTGATGGTCCTGTTCTGCATTGTCACACCCAGTGACACAAAGAGGATGTCAGCTGTTTAGATGAAAATTCCCCTGTAATGAAGGGGAATTCTCAACTGTCAGAAAGCTAACTGGCTTTTTTCTTGCACCAAACTCTCCTTTAGCACTGTGTCTCAGAGGATGAGGAAGCTCTGCCTGGCTCTCTCAGCTGGTGGAGGGTTTTTTTTTTTAAATAGTTGAACACACTCGCTGTTTTCAGTAGCTGCTTACCATTCTTTGGTAAGCAGAGTTGTGGGTTGATTTGTTATCTTTTATTTTGTTTTATACAAGGTTTATATTATATTGTCCTTTAAAAATGAAGCTTTCTCACCGCAGATAAATAAAAGCAAATATTAGGGCAATGATTCCAGTAATGACTGCAGCCATGGAGCTGAACTAATGTAGCTGTTTGTGCAATAAGGACACACTTTCTCTTTCCTTTTTAGATTCCTCATTGTGTACTGGGAGCATGGAGGAGTCGGACCTGCTAAAGAGGCAAAGATCACTCTACATAGATCTTGGAGCTCTAGCTGGTTACTTCAATATTGTTAGGGGACCACCAGCTTTAGAATATGACTGATTCAGTAACGTTGTATGTCAGCAAGTCAGAAATGGACCTCTACCTCTTAAAACTTGATTTTAAGACTTGAGTTTCAAATTTGTACATAAAAATATTGCCATTGTAGGCTGTAAAATGTGAATAGTGTTTACTTGCACGGATGATTAAGCTAAACCCTTAGGGGCTCTGATAAGCTGATCCCAAGCAATGATACTTGTGCGTCTGCTGGTTGACCAACAAGAAGACAGCAAAAAGAACACTGCTGGGAATGTCTTAATCCAGGATACCCTCCTGTGCTGAGCCTTGCACTTTTCTAAAACTTGTAATATATGCTTGCAAATACTGCTATCAAAAAAAAAAAAAAATTGAGCATATGGGCTGTGAGATTCAGTCTATCTGAGCTGTCCTTAGAGAAAACCTTCCCAGAAAGAAGTCCTTGATTTAACCAGTCAAGGACTGGTTCAGTCTTGTTCTTTGAGACTTGGCCAGTCTCTCGTCATTCTTAATGGCAATTAGGGCCTCCCTTAAGCTGATGTAATTTCTATCAGCTGTCTCTGAAGCCAAAGCATCACTTGGTTACAGATGTGTTTGAACTTTGCATCTTCCCTGGGCTGTCAGAGCTAAGCAGGGCACTGTTCCCCTTCTCCGTAGGTGTAGGGAGTCCTTCACTGGGTATATATCGGTTAGCTTTGAGAACAGCACAGCGAGCTGGCCCTGACAAAGCACGGCAGGGACTCTGCCTGCTTCCTACGTTACAGCCACTGCAAGGATATCTTGGATAGTATTCAAGGGTAGATCAAATATTATTCCCTATTGGTAACAGTGGGCAGGCTCCAGACTCTTGCTTTTTAATACTTTAAAATTGTACACATGTATAATTGCTGTGAGTGCTACGGTTTGGGAAGCGTGTCATTAGTGACAAGCTGTGTTTATGTTCCTATGGAAATGGAATTATATTATTCTTGCTGTGCCTCATACATTTGAAACATGATGTTTTGGATGATAGTAAAACTATGTAAACTGCATAGTTCTGTACATCCCATGGGATGAGAACGTAAACTTTTATAAAACTCTCTCTGACGTTTAGGATGACTCTTTATAAGCACTTGTGTTAAAATGGCATACTGTGTATGTTGTACACTGAATCTTCTGAAGCACAGTCTCTTTTTCGTACGTCTGTTATTTAATGCTGCTCCTATCTAACACATGATCTTAAACAGATGATTTCTAGTTTGATACTGATATGGTCAAATGAATAAATCCAGCTCAGTGCCTTGAGATGTGGTCACTGTTCTTTCATCTTTGGAAACAGTGTGGGGCTGTATTTGGGCTAACCTCCCCAGCCATGGCCCAGGTATACTACATGCATCGTTCCACTTACTGGGGAGTTGGGTGAAGGTCATTTTTGATGGATTTTGGACTCTGGTAACAGAAGATGAGTATTTCTGACAAAATCTCCTTCTCAGACCCCAACACTCCTTCCGACTGCATGGAAGTTGCACAGCGGTTGTGTACAACATGCAGCGCTTCAGTCCTGATGTTAATTGCTGCGAAAATCCTGCTGGGAATAACCCACCTGCTCCAGTACTTTGTGCAAAATCTCTAGATGACTACCTGCTTTGAGGAGAGCTGTCTAGGGGAGGCTTCTTCATATTTAGCCCAGCTGTAGTGATCAGGATATTTGGGGATCAGACTTTCAGTACAGCTGACTTAAAGAAAACATGGCCTAATGGTTAGGATGCTCACCTTTGCATTGAGAGACCTGCGTTCAGTTTTCTGGTCTTTCGCTGGTGGCTTTTGACGTTTAATGAGATTCACGGAATTAGTAGGAAGCAGCTTTTTGTATAACTGGAAGTGGCCTTAAAATCTCTTCCCCAGTTTCCCTTCTATAGAATAAAGGTGTTTATCCCCACTAAACAGGGGCTAGATGTTATGCAAATGCTTTTCAAGTGCCTAGTTACTTCAACAATGAGATGCATGTAGGAATTATGGGCTGACAGGGGCTTCTGCCATTGCTCAAAAAATGTTACACTGATTTTTTTTTTTTTTT
>WKFP01014244.1:236687-306012 GCA_011057875.1 Pterocles orientalis
TTTCACTGTCTCAGGCAGAATTAGCCAAATGCTGTTTTCATGTACGCACTGGGTTATTTTCAGGGAAAACTGAACCATTTTCTGTGTAAGGAAAGATCTTTTCAAGTAAGCGAGGAGTATCCTTTGAAGTTATGTTGGCTCTTCTACAGAATTATGAAAACATCTTTGGCTGCAACACATCAATAACTCGTCTTGCCAAGAGAGCAACATTTCAGGGAAGGGAAATGACCCATATAATGCTAGAAACGTTCAGGAAGGTCTGGCTCCTTTTCCGTGCTGTTTCATGTTAGGCTTTATTTTCCAGCCTCGCAGCAAGACTCTGGCATCAACTGTGGCATCTTCTCTTAGCCTCCCTTGTAGCAGGCATGAATAAATGCAGATTTCATAAGAAGTCAGAAATTGCCTGGAAGCAGAAGGCCTTGAAAGTGTGTCTCCAAACATGAATATCTTAAAGAGAGGTGTGGCATTTCCTCCTGCACCCTGTGAAATTTGTAAACAGGGCCAGAAGGATTCCTTTTTCCATTATGAAGGGGGGGGGGGGTGACTACCAGCACTGATTTATCAGGCAGACGCTCTGGCAGCGTTGCACATTCAGGCACCTGAAGCCAGAATTAGCGTACATGCCCATCAGCGGGTGTCCCTGCACGCCTCCTGTTCTGACACACCAGGGGACAGGAGGGACCATGCCGCCAACCCCTCCGTAAGCAGCTTCTGGGCAAGGGCCACTTCTTATGCGTGCCTCCAGACCACTGGTATAGGACAGATGGGAGATGAAACCAGCACAGTAGGAAGGCCTGCTGGAGATGGTCAGCAATAGAGCCCTTTCAGGTGCCTGGGGAAAGGAGGAAAATCCTGGATTTAGGCAAGGAACTGTGGTGCTCCTGGCAAACTTCAGCTCCTTGCAAACTTCAGCTAGCTCCAGCTGTTGTAAGCTGGAATTTGTCTTCTCTTAAGACTTGAATGTTTTACATGCCCAGATGTCATATTTCAGTTGATACTGTTCTTCTAGATTTTGCAACAGTGATGATGACAGTACTTCATGGTGGCTTTTTAATCGGAAAAGGCTTTATTTATATTTAGGAAGGGGTTTTGGTGAACTGGATAGTGCTGCTATGTGAAAAGTCATCATGGCAGAGCCAAGCTTCTCGCAGGGGCAATTAGTACCAGAAGCCACGAAGACAGATCATCTTCTCCCAAATTATATTATTAGTGCTGTATTTGCAAACGTTATCTCAGGCAACATTGCCTCTGCCCCTGAAAGACTGTGAAATAAGGCAGAGGTTAGACACCACGGAAACATGTCCAGCTATTAAATATCGGCCTGTTGAGGATGACTCGTCTTTGGGACACTCCCTGCTGGGTGCTCCTCTCCCAAGTCCTGTGAGGCTGTGATTATTCAGCTGAAGTCACACACTCACAGCGACATAACAGTTTCAGAGCAGAGTCTGAAAATCTGAGCAACCAGCTGAGCGCATAGGATTGCATGCACAATTTCAAATCTAATTCATAAGTTTGTAATTTGGTGTTTTTACAGACGCAGGGACATAGTTTCGAAGCTTGAATGGGACAACCCAAATAACCGTGTGACTCTGCAGTGCGCCCTGCATGAAGCAGGGGTTGGACTAGAGACACCTTGTACTCCACGTGGACCTGAACCTTGAGGGGCGGCAAGCAGCAGGAGAAAGCTGAGCTACCCTGCATCCCGGTGCTCCCTCACCCACATTTTGGTTGGAGAACAGAGGCTGGCACACAAAAAGGCAGTCACAAAAAGGCAAACCTTGTCTCCCTTCAGCTCTGCCTGCACCCTCACCTCCACCTGGTGTCCAATGGGACCTTTCTCTTCCTCTGCTTGCTTACCTCACCTCCCTTTCCAGTCTTGCAAGCTCTCCAGAATGGGTTTTCTGATTTCCACCTTCTCGTGACACAAATGCCTTTTACTCCCTGTCCCTGCAGCTCTCCCAGGTTATTCCTTGTGCCTGGGAGAAACTACAGAATGAAGCCTTGTCTCCCCTATCCAGGCAAGTTTTGACACGCTGCAGGGTTCAGTCCCCCATGCTTCCCCCCCACCTGACTAGCTCATCTGTCCCCTCTCCTCTAAAGTCTCTGGGAGGGGGACTACCAGGACCTCAGTGCGTTTCTGAGCACAAAAGTCCCCCTAAGCACTAGTGAGGTGCTTAGGACGTGAGGGTTACTCTTGTTTCTCCTGCCAACCCTTGCAAGGGAAGATTTTCCTGGGAGAGGAGCCAGGCAGAAAGCCTAGAAGGGTGTAAGCCTTTAGCAGAGGACAATACTTGGCATAGCTGCACTGTCACCAAAACGTGCTGAGGAGCAGAGGTGACCTGTTCTGGGCTGGCTCAGATGTCGGGTATTTGGGGAAGGCAGCCGCTGTGGAATGGGTCCTGTGCTACACTTCAGATGGTGCTGAACACAGCACCCAGAGGGTCTCATGCAGGAGCAATGGTGTTTTGCTGTAACACAAAGCAGAAAGATTAAGGATTATTTCCACTTTCCCGGTGACGTCTGCCTCCACCTCATCTCCTCTAAGGACACGAGACAGTAAATGCAAAGAAGCTGTTCCACTGCCAACTTGTGAGTCAAAACCGTAGCATGATGCATGCACCAAAAGGGCACCAGGGATGCAGAAGGTGACCGGAGACACAGGATGTAGTCCAACCCTATCAGTATGATTACTGCATTTATCCATAACACGAACACAGGTTTCTCTTTCCTTTGAAGTAAGTCTCTCTCAGACCTTTATCTAGCACACACCGGCCTGTTTTGCAGGACACTAGTTAGCAGCTCTCTCTCTGCACCTCGCTGAGCAGACTGGTGTTTCTGAGTTAAATCCCTCCTCTCCTCCAAATAAAGGAACAGACTGGTTTGTGCCACCCTGTCCTCAAGTACACTTGCAGTTTTGCTAGGCTGATGCTTTCATGCCCCTTGCCTTGTGCCTGCCCAAGCCCCATGCAGTCTCTATGGAGCAAGCCCATATGGAGCACGTCTGTCCTGCACCTGCTGGGACAACAGGCAGTCACATATATTTAGGGAGTTATGTTACTGCTAGTGATGAGCTTCACATAGCTTTCCATGTCAGGGTGGTGCCCACGGGATTATTCACAAACTCCACAACTCCCACGGACTCACTCCTGGGGTGTAGCTGACTCCCGGTGTCACGCCACTGACTGCGTGGGCGTGCTGCCAGTGACAGATCCTCCCGCATTTGTCCTGGTTAGTAAATGGTTCCTCAGCCACGTGCGCCGGGGCCCTCAGCGTATTTCCTTGCTGTTGAGAGACAAGCATGTTATAATGTTTGGTTATTTGTTTCCTGAAACTTGTCTCACCTTTCCCAGGGTGTGGGAAGGAAAGGCTCACGTTCGGAGAGCAGCGTGTCCTCCTGCCTTGCTCCTGCAGAGGAACTGGGACCGTGGGACAGAATGCACCCGCCCTGCTTTGGGCTGGGCATTTCAGCAGCAGCATGCTCACTGTCCTGTGCCTTCCTCCGCCGTTGATCCCAGCCCTCAACATGTTTTCCGCAGGGAGGCTTTGTGGAGTCCCTGTGGGGATGGTGGAGATGCCCCAGGGATCAGACCTCCCTGCAGACCAGCTCGGGCAGAGGGGAAAGCTCTAGTGTGGGGCAAAATGAACAGAGCAAATGCGTGAGACAGAGAGAGGAAATGGTTCAGAAACCTTAAAACTGAAAGGAGTGATTTTCATCTTGTCTAACTGTTTGCATAACACCACCTAAGGGACTCCTTGCAGAAAATGCCCCAGCTCCAGTGTCCTGCCTTGCTCCTGGAGCAGGAGGGATGGAGAGCAGTGGATAAGTACTTCAGAAATATGAGAAGACCCGAATACCACAGATGAGTGATACTAGCTGTGAAAACTGGCCTCATGGACGTGAGCTACGTGGATGCCTGCTGCAAGCAGAGGAGCACAGCAGGATGGCTGAGCAGGGCTGGGCGGTGTGGGCGCTGCCAGCACCCTAGGCTGCAGCACCTGCAGCAGAGCATCCTCTCCCCTCTCTGCTGGTGGCAGGGGGAAGCACTACGTCAGAAGGACACAGGAGCTGGCTGCTCTGACTCTGGTCCATCCCATGCCTCTCCTCTGCCCCATCCAGCACCTTAACACCTTTGTAATCCCAGACCTGCTTTGCTCTCATCCTCCTCTTGAACAGACCAACGAGCCCCAAGCTTGGCCCCATCCTTCCCAAGCTGCCGCTTGGTGCTCTGATGGTTTTTGGTGCCCTCCTGGCAGCCAGAGGGTGCTGCATGTACTGCAGCTGGGTGAGTCACCCAGGAGCACCCATGGGCACTGAGGCATTGGTATTGCCCTGCCCACCTTCCCCATGACTCACCCGCCCTGGCCTCAGACCCTCCTTTACCTGGATACAGAGAAAAAGCTCTTTTTCTGTTACATTTTCAGGTGCCTTTCAGTACTCTGGTAAGTCTAAGCTAGTTTTGTTTTCAGCCCTTCCAGCTGGGGGATTTCCTGAGAGCTCAAAGGAGGAAGGTATCTGGAGCCAGAGCCTAAAAAGGCCATAGGAACCGAAGTCCAGCACCTCATCAGCTGATGCCAACCCTTGATCATGTGTAAAGGCTCTCTATTTATTTTTTCTTTATGCCCAGACTTCCCTAGAAACTAGAACTAAGGAGAAACTAAGAGTAAAAATACTGTCAGGGAAAATGTCTGCATAATCGTGCTCGTTTTTGCAACACCCTGGGCACTACTGCATCCTGCAGCAGACCTTGCACGAAAGAGGAAGAGTTCCTGCGGTGAGTTCTTTCCCCACTTCATTTAACCCATACTTTGCTGTTTGTTTTGATGTCCTTTGACAGATTCAGCTTGCCTCATGACAGCTCTCACTTTCCACTCTGAGATGCCCAAGGCACGACCTTAGGTGCTCAGTGCCTTTTCCCAACCTCTGCAAGCTTCTGTTTACACTTGAGACCCTTACTGAGCTGCTAACTCACCCCATTACAGATGGAGCCTTTCTATACCGTCTTCTTTCTCTTGAGGGGTGTCTCTCCTCGCAGCTTCTGCATCTTCTGCTTGGTGGAGGTTTGGGTAACATATAGCCCATAAGCTTGTCAACACTTACACCTGGACAGGGAATTGCCCTGCCAGCCCACAGCCCATTCCCTGCTGCTCTGGCTGCCAAGGGCTCTGTGTTTTTTCTCTCCTGTGTGCATCTGTCGTGCAACCGAACAGAGACCTCTCGGGCATACAACAGCTGCGCATCCATACACCTGGAAGATGTGGGCAAGTGTGCCCCAGTCACGAGGCAGGGACACGTCTGGTTCTGCAGTAGGGAGGGATGTCGCATGCTGGGTCTGCACCTTGGTGCACCAACTCCACAGGGAAAAAACCTGCTGGCCTCCAAAATTGTCATTGTTACCCCCTCTCCAATAATATTTAGAAAGTGCTATCACAATGCAAATTTGAGCTTAAGGAATTTACAAAGAATTCCTAAAACTGCCCCCCTGCTAGCACTCCTTTATGACCGGTTCAACAAATTGATTTTTACACAGATGAAAATTGTTTTCTTTCCCATTCCTGAAGTGAGGAAAGCTTTCCATCCCCACCCCTGGTACTATTCTCTTTCCTGCTTGCTATCAACCCTACAACCCCGGGTGACACTCCACTGCTGTTATCTCTATATTAGCTGATTTAATATCTTCCACTGGTAAATCAAGATACTCCTCCATGTTATTACCTGGGCTGCCTGCTATGTACAATCCTCTTGATTTCCTGGTTTTTTTTTTTCTTTCTGTCTGTCTGACAACATCATGTTTCTTAGTGGAAACAGGCATAGTTCTCTCATTTGCTGTAATGTTTCCTTAATAACTGTCTGTAGCAGCACAACTACTTACTTCCTTTCTCCCTGATGCACATACCCCTGCCCTCTAGACTTCTTGTATCTCCTACTCTATCTTACTGTTCTTTTCCTGTCTAGGAAGACTAGGCACATCAAGCAAAGTTTCTAAGAAGCGTACCATCAGATAAACAGATCTCATCTCTCCATCCTGACCTCTTCATTCTTCTATGGTTTCTGGGTCCAGGGCATCTCCATTACCCAGTAGCATTGTAGACACTCAGTTCTGACTAAAAGCAACAAAAACAATCCCCAGAGCCTTTCTCTTGGCTTTTATTCCAACACTTCTCATGATAGCTGAGTGACTGAAGAAACCAGTGGCTGTAACAACTGGAACTGAGCTGTGGATGCTGATACCGAATGGGTATTTCACAGGGAGGAGAAAGTATGTGGCTGCTTCACAGGGATAGGCAAATGTCAAAATTTGGTTTTCCTTTAGCTAAGCACAAACCAAATTATCTCATAATGTCTCTGTTTTGTTTCCAAAACCTTCTGACTTTGCTTGAATCTAAAATACCCTGAGAACAGCTTTTTTTTGCTGCTTTTCGCTTCTGCTTTCGGTGGTAACTGGAAACCAGAAGCTCCAGGTGGTGATGGGAGAGAGTTACACTTTACTCCTTTGAACTGCCAACAGGAAAAAAAAAAAAAAAAAGCTAAAACTTCCCAGATCAGTCTGATCTTTTGGTGGAGCCTGAAGGGAGGAGGCTGGTGTGACCACAGTTACTTCTGCCAGGGCATGGGGAGAGGCCAGGTTATCTGCCTCCAGCCTGGCTGGGGGCTGCCCATCCAGATGCAGGGATTAAATATTAATTGCTGGCATTGACTACGAATTGCCAAAACACAGCTTTGGAGCTTGTGGGAATGTTCTTTTCCCTTTTTTCCAGGAACATATGTCTTTCAGGGAGGCACTCCCAGGGAAATCCCCCCACCAGGACCTTGCCTTGGCTGTGGAGAGGGAGGCATTTGATCCCAAGCCCCTTGTTTTGGCAGAAAGCTGCTTGCTAGCTCAGCCCAAGGCCAAGGGTAGCCCTCTGCCCTTGCAGCCACACCAGCTGTGCCCCAAAGGCTTTGCCTCCAGCTCCTGGATGTTCCCCTGCAATGGCTCCTCTCCTACAGGCAGCCCGCCCCCGTGTCCTGGCTGAGCCTCTTCCCCGCTCCCCTCCCAGGCTGCTCCTGAGTTTCCACTCCTGTCACTAGTCTAAGAGGTATGTCGGGAAGGATGCAACATGGTCTCATCCTCTTTCCATAACACCACCTTAAAAACACACACATGTGCTTTAAATGGCTTCAGTCATGTTCCAGGATTTCCAACACAACCACGTCACAGTTAGACGCTTGGTGGGTGCTAACACACTTGGATTGCCAAGAGAAATGAGAAATGGTACCAGAAAATGCCATAACATTCTCTCAAACAGCCCGACAGCATGTGTTCTGAAAGCCACAGGTGACAGCAGTTAGGGGCGTTATGCAGTTTGGGTCCCCAATTCTGGGGAAAACCAGAGCAACTACTGGGGCTGTCACCTGTGTGCACTGGCCGTACCCAAAGCCATGCTGATACCAACCTGGTAACAATGGCACATGCCAGGTTGTTTGCCCTGGCGTGGCGGATGCTTGCCAATGCTTTTCCCAAGGGAACTGTAGGGCAGCGTCCTGCCTCCTAAGCCTTGCAGGGGTTGGGCAGTGTTTGCAGGGGGTAATGAATCTTCCCTGCTCTCAGCTCTGCTGAGACAGTCTTTGTCCTGAAAATGACCCAACCATAACTGAACGGGTGGCTCAGCAGCTGGGGTGGGAGTGCAGCCCTGGTACAACTTCCTCCTCTGCTGCAGGTTCCCAGGACACTGGCTGGTCGCTCCTGCTCCTGATGCCGCGGTGACCATCTGCACTTTCCTGCTTACAAATCCATTGGGAAGATTAAATCTTGGAAAGTGCAGATAGAGTGCCCCTCTGGCTGAGAGCAGCTAGAAACCAAAAGACTGTATTCTAGATAATGGCCTCTTTTCCTTCCTTCCTTCCTTCCTTCCTTCCTTCCTTCCTTCCTTCCTTCCCTCCCTCCCTATCTCCCAGGGTCCAATTTCATCCAGACCCTCACTGTGTGATGGGAGGCTGCAGGATATATAAAAAACACATGGCATTTAGAGGGAAGTACAAGGATGTGAAGCCCATGGCAAAGTGCTTTTGCCCTTGGTTTCACACTGGCACTAGAAGGACTCATTTTCACACTGCAGAGATGCCACCAGACCCTGCCTACGTTTGTCCTTGACGCTGAGGAGGAGACAACCTGCCCTTAGAGAGGTGTGCTGTTTCCTGAGTCACTGGTGAAATCTGGGGCATGGGTACACGTAAAGGCTGTCAAAATATGTCCCTGCAAGCCCGTGAAGGTGATGTTGAAGATGACATGCTATAGGGACGGAAGGAGTTTCAATGGCCTAACAAGTCCTGCTGTCCCTGCTGTGGGGCAGAGGGATGCCATCACTTCTGGGATGCCATCTCTGCTCCCCTACCAGAGCACAGGAAGCAGAGCAGAGGACAAACAGAAACATGTGAGAAACAATCATTCTTGGCCATGGAAATGTCAGTAACACTCCAAAGTAATTAAGATAATTAACTCTTTTGTGACTTAAAAATTTTGCATGATGAAAACACCAACAATTTGCTCAGCCCCTTTTTAAAATTCAGATGGAACTGAAACTCTGCGCAGGTTGCCTGACAACAATGAATCATAGGGGTCATTTATACAGAAAAGTTAATCGTGTTTGCAGCATATAATAAGGAGAAATGCCTCCCACAGCTTCCCCAGGGAGTAGCTTAACACCCAGAATAGCAAGCAACTTCCTTGAAGAAGACTTTTTCTCTGTATAAAGTTTAATTTAATTTTTCTTGGCCTGTCCTCTTTTTTGCTCCTCCTTTTTGTGCTGAATTAAACTAAACCCAAGCCTGAGAGCAGAATACAGATGTGCTGGGGCAGTGCTGTGGGGATGGCTGACTGGTGAGAAGGCAGCGTGCTGTAGCCTGGGAGTGAGACCAAACACTTTTATTCCTGAGTAACATGTCAAATGCCACCCTGAGCACCCCAGTGTTATTATTCTGGGATGCTGACCAAGCTCAAGTTACTCAGCCCCACTCGGGAGCTGCAGCAGGTGCAATGGGACATGATTGCATTATCCCGCTGGCAGACAGAGCTCCTCCAGTTGCATAACTGCCTCTCCATCCCCAGCCCAGTATGCCAGATTCTTGCCTTGAAATAAAGGTAAGTAGAACATAATGTGGCTTTTTTTTCTCAAAAAGGGGAGATGGCTGGAGCTGAAGAGGCCCATCAGCAACCCAAGCTATAGTTTCTGCCCCATAGGGTTATGTATAGGCAGGGGAAGCTTGACTATCATTCCGGTACTGTACACGGCAGGACTAACACACATTTAAGCTCCAGGATCAGTACTACCAGAGTCAGCCTCTTTCCTCCTGCTGCTGGGTGCGGTTTTGGGGAGTTAAAGCCTGAACCACAGCCCTTAGCCTGGAGGCTCCAGCTCGGTTTGAAAACTTCCATCGCCATCTAGTGATGTCCCTGCGAGAGCCACGTTTCCCGGAGCTGCTCGGCTGGGACCCGGACCGAGACAGGGATGAAAGACCAGCTGGAAGCAGGGACATCGACACTACTCTCGGCGGGCTGACAGGCTGGTTTTGCTTTGTACCAGCTCCCTGCTTTCTTCTGGGAACGCCGTGTGTCCAAAATGTGTCTGAGCCCGCACATCGCTGGAAGGCCACAATAGGATCTCCTCGGAGTCTTCTTTTCTCCAGCCCTCTGATCATCTTCGAGGCCTCCTCTGGACCCACTCCAACAGGTCCGTGTCCTTCTTATGTTGGGGGCCCCAGAGCTGGATGCAGCACTGCAGGGGGGGGGGTCTCCCAAGAGCAGAGGGGCAGAATCGCCTCCCTCAACCTGCTGGTCATGATTCTTTTGATGGAGCCCAGGACACGGTTGGCTTTCTAGTCTGAAAGTGCACATTGACAGGTCATGTCCAACTTCTCATCAACCAACTCCCCCAACTCCTGCTCAGGGCTGCTCTCAACCCATTCTCCACCCAGCCTGCATTTGTGCTTGGGATTGCCTCAACCCATGCGCAGGACTGTATACTTGGCCTTGTTGAATTTCATGAGGTTTGCATGGGCCCACCTCTCCAGACTGTCAAGGTCCCTTTGGATGGCATCCCTCCCCTCCAGCCTGTCAGCCACACCACACAGCTTGGTGTTGTGAACAAACATGCTGAGGGTGCACTCAACCCAAGGCTGCCAGCTCCACATCTGTCCCTCGCCCATGCTCCTGGGGACAGGACCATGGCACCAGGAAAGCAGATGGCACCAGAGAAGGCTGAGAGTTAAAGGCAAACAACTCAGAAATATTTCCTGTCAGGAAGCTGGGACATCATCACCTCCTTCCTCCAGCTACCCCAAACCTGGTTAGCCATGCAGTGGACCAGCAGGAGCAGTGGGCATGTCCCCGATGGTGCAGAGCCCCAGCCTGGGCGGCGAGGAAGATCACAGAACCTGTTCGCTGCCATTAGTTCCCCAGAGACTGTAAAACAAACAACCCACCCCAAAACCCACCTCATCTCACACATTTCATGTGAGCTTCAACAGATCAATCAAATCACATCCAACAGTCAACCACAGCACATGCTGGGCTGGATGCTTGGTTGTTTTCTCATACCAAGAAGCCACATGTTCAAAACAAGCGTATATTGCAGCCCAAAACACAGCAGTTCCCATTTCAACTCAGCCTTCAGACACGTCCCAGAGAGGCTGGTCATCCTGACATAGGCTGTACTGAGAAGTACTGTCTTGGTCTAAAGCCACCATGCAACCTCTCACTCCCTCCTTCCCTCCAGTGGGATGGGGAGAAGAACTGGAGGAAGAACAAAATGTATAAAACAATGAGGGCTGAGGCAAAGACATGGAGGGTTCACTCACCACTTACGCTCACAGGCAAGAAACAGACAACTCAAGAAAACACAAAACCACAATTTAATTGGTTAAAAAAACCAAAAAAGAGCAAGATAATGAGAAAGAGAACCAAATCACACAAGAGCCCCCTCCCACACCCCTCGCCTGCCGGTTCCAAAGGCTTTGTTCCTGATTGTTCTCTACCTTCCCCACGATGCAGTCCGAGAACCCTCGGGAAATGTTGGCACAGGCTGTGCCCGATGCCAGGGGGTCAGCACCAGCACCCAGACCTCCGGGGACAGAGCCGACCTCCCTCCCAGGGGGGGACACAGGTGCCACCAAGGCACTGCCAGCTCCCCCTGCCCCGCAGGACACCCACGAACCCTGCACCATCCGTCGCCCCTGCCCAGCCCTTCCGGGGATTGCAGAGAGCCCGACATAACCGCTCTGCACCAGCTCCCGGCCCGGGGCACAGCTCCAGGACAGGCGGCGGGGCACGGCAGGACCCCGCGGGGAGAAACGCCCGCCACCGCGCCTGGGATCAGGGAGGGAACGAGGGGACCCCGCCTGGACACCCTCACCCTGACCCCCCCCGGGCAGCCTTACCCAGGGCGAGGAGCAGCACGGCCGGGCTCCGCCGCTGCCCCATCCCGCCGCCGGCTCCGCTCGGGCTCCAGCCCCGCTGCCCGCGCCCCCGGGCCCAGCAGAGCTCCCCGCCCGCTCCCGCTGCCTCCGGGGGAACGAACTCCCGCCGCCGGCCGCCGCTAATGAGCAGCTTCGGCCGCGGCTAATGACCGAGGGGGCGGGGCCACGGCTAACGAGAGCCCGGGCGCAGGCCCGTGCCCGCCCCTCGCCCCCATCGCGCCCACCGACACCTCCCGCCACCGCATCCCCTCGGGACCCTCTGCCGGCACCCACGGCTCCCGGGGTCCTGCACCCCAAACGCGGGGCCCCACGGCACCCCCCTCACCCTAGACTCCCCCTCCCTCCTCCGCCGCAGCCTGCGCTGCCCACCGCGGGTCCCCTCGAGGGGGGAACAGGGGCCGGGTCCGCTGCCAGCAGCAGGACCCCGCGCAGGGCGAGGATGGATTGCTACGGGCTCCGTCTCTCTCTGGGCACCCCTGCTCTGCCCTTCTGGCTCTCCGGGCTCTCCCCCAGTTGCACCATCGCTCCCAGCAGCCTGCAGTGCTGCGGGGATGGGAACGTGCCAGCTGGTGCCACCCCCAGAATTGGAACCCCCCTCCGTGCACAGGGACCTGCTGCCCCCGGGGTGCCCGTGCCAGCACCCCCAGCAGCCTCCAGGAACCCAGAGCACCTGGAAACCACAGCTCTGCAAATGCCGCGTGTGCCCAAAGCAAATACAACTGTGAGACAGAGACCGGGGGTCTGAACAAACAGCAATAAATAACTTTATTTACAGGAAAAGAACTCTAAAGAACACTAAACAGTAAAATAACTACAAACTACAATATTAAACAGAAAAAAACAACTCTAAAGTAGAACATTAAACAGTAAAACAACTCTAAACTACAACAACTAACAGCAGAACAAGTCTAAACTACAACCTTAAACAGTAAAGCTCTAAATTACAAGTAGAAATCTTGTTGAAAGGTCCCCACCGCTCCACCAAGCCTGCATCTCTGTCAGCCCTGGAAAAAAGCAAGCGGCATGGCTGTTTGGCTCATGAGTAGGGCCTTGCCCAGCAGATCTGGGGGTTCTCTATTCTAGCTGGGATTTGTCCTGATGGGCAGGCAGTGGATGGGAAACACCTGCCTGTCCTACTGCTGGAGGGTCCATCTCCATTGCCACCTCCTCCACCTCCACGTCCACCTCCATCTCCTCCTCCATCTCCACATCCACTTCCATATCCTCCTCTATCCTCATTTCCACCTTGGTGTCATCTGGCTCCACAGCCTCCAGCATGATGCAGAAATACCTGAGCCCAAAGCCAAGCAGAGAAGTGCATGGGTCCTGCCCTTGCCAGCCGAGCAGAGCTGTGAGATGGGGGTCTTGGAACCCCTGCCCCCTCTTGCCGCCCAGGGAAGCTGTGGGGCCATGGGGTCCCTGGGCACATCCCCAGCAGCAGCTGGCTGGAGCCTGGGCAGCTCCTTGGCCACCAGCACCCACCACCACTGACGGGCCAGCGCCTGCAGCCGCACAATCCTGTGTGTCGCATTCTTCAGGAGCTTGGGGAGCGGCAAGGTCTTGATGGTCTGGCAGAGCAGAGAGGGCAGGGGTGAGTGGCCCTGCTCCCTGCCCAGCAGGGCCCTGGCACAGACCCTGGCCCCGTGCCTGCCTGGGTGCCCAGAAGCTCCTTACCCTATGCAGGCGGCTTTTGGGCTCCACGCTGCTCTGTGGGCAGGGCTGAGCTCCCCTGCCTCCAGCCTGGAAAGAGGCAGAGAAGGCACCAGCTCAGGTGCCAGGCAGGACCCAGCTGCTCCCTCCCGGCGAACATCCCTCCGGCAGGAGCCTGGGGCTCCTGAGGCTCCCCAGGGATGGGGCTTCCCAGGGACGTGTCCCCCCAGGCAGGGATGCTCGATTTCAGCAGGGGAGGAGGAGCCCAGAAGCTGCCTGCTCCAGCCTGCCCGGGCTGTGGGGGGTGCCCCAATCCATGGAGCAGGGCTGTACCTTTGGCAGAGTGACCTTCCTCTTCCTTGGGGTGTCCATGCTGCCACCCAGATGGCAGCACAGACACGGGGAAGGAGGCGCGGGGAGCAGGCGAGAAGGGCTGGGGCGTGGGTCCGAGGCACCAGCAGCAGGGGAGAAGGGATGATCGGGTTCTGGGGTGAAGGGATGGCTGGGAGGAAGGAAGAAGGGCTGGTCAGGAGCACAGGAGAAGGGTTGGGTCAGGAGCAGGTGAGAAGGGCTGCACTGGGAGCAGGGGCCAAGGGTCTGTGTTGTGTTTGTCACCGGGCACCAGCAGTGCAGCTGGAACTTGTGCCATGACAACGCACATCTAGAACACAGCAGCAGGGGATGGGGACAACTCCTCAAGAGGTTGCATCTTCATGGGGAACATTGGGGAATTTTTATGTCACCCCTCAAGACAAATTAAACACACTTTTGTGCTTAAGTATGAAATCAAATGAACAAAAACACCGTGTTGGGCAGAGTCCTGCCTCCATCAGGACTTCTTCAGGGAGTCTTCAGAGATTCCTTCTGTCCACTCGCCCCAGCACCCATCCCTGGGTGGCTGCATGGGTGCCTCAGGGTGTCTGGTTTAGGGTCACCCTTAAGGCTACTCAGCACCACGTCCAGCCTCTCGTTCTTTCTCTGCCTTCTCCCCACCAGCACAGGGCGCAGGGAATGGGGGCTGTGGTCAGGCCACCCTGTGCTGTCTCTGCCGCTCCTTCCTCCTCAGGGGAAGGGTTCTCACAGCCTTCAATGCCCCAACATGGGGTCCCTCTCACAGGAGGGTACTTCACAAACTGCTCCAGCGCGAGTCCTTCCCACAGACCGCAGTTCTCCTCTGACTGCTCCGGCCTTGGGCCCTGTCACGGAGCCATGGCTCCTTCGGGCACAGCCACCTCTCCCAAAATGGAATCTGTCCTCCCCAGGCTGCAGAGAACCTCTGCCCCAGGAGCTCCTCCCTCTCCTCCCTGCCTGGCATTTCTGCGAAGCTGTCTCTCTCACACCCACTCCTCTCTCCGCCGCAGGCTCTCTTGCTGGCTCCTGAGAGACTCCCGGCTCTGGGTCAGGGGCTGCGCTGGGCCTGTTGGGCCATGGCTCTGTGTGGAGGGTCAGGGGCTGCGCTGGGCCTGTTGGGCCATGGCTCTGTGTGGAGGGTCGGGGGCAGTCAGGGATGGGCAGGAGCCGGAAGGACCTGCTGGGCCCTGCCCGGGGCTGTGCCCTCCCTGCGCTGGGCCCCCTCTTCCATCTGCCATTCCCCAAGGCGCTGACGGGCTCAGCCTTGGCCAGAGGCGAGTCCAGCCTGGAGCTGGGGAAACTCCCAGTGGCTTCTCACAGGGGCCATCGCTGCAGCTCCTGCCTCACTATCAAAAATTCCACAAACCACAAAAGATGGGGATGGCAGCTCCTGCCTGGTTCTGCTCTCAACTGGGATGTCAGTTCCCAATATTTCGTAGAGTCACAGAACGGTTTGTGTTGGAAAGGACCTTAGAGATCATCTAGTTCCAACCCCCCTGCCATGGGCAGGGACACCCTCCACTAGCCCAGGTTGCCCAAAGCCTCATCCAGCCTGGCCTTGAACCCCTCCAGGGATGGGGCATCCACAGCTTCTCTGGGCACCCTGGGCCACTGCCTCACCCCCCGCACAGGAAAACATCTCTTCCTCGTATCTCAGTCTCCCCCCTTTCAGCTTAAAACCATTACCCCTCATTCTGTCAGTCCACCCCTGATCAAGAGTGCCTCCCCATCTTGCCTGTAGCCCCCTTTCAGCACTGGCTGGGAGGGCAGAGGGGTTACAAGCCAGAGGTGGGTACGGTGCCTGGGCCCCACGGACAGTGACTGCCACCTTGTCACTCTTTGCTCTGCTGGCAGCCACCAGCTGCCCCATGGACTCAGTACCAAGGGACAGGATTTCAGCAGTGCTGTTTAAATCCCCAATCGCAGTGTGATCTTCCTTGTGTTTCACAGATAAAACTAGGAATATGAATGTCCTGATAATTTGGTGTCACAAGAATTTTTTGGGCAGTCCAGCTTTGCCGCCACAAAATATAGGGCAAAACTTTGAAGTCATCAGAAGCAAGAATTAATGTGACACAGAGAAGAAACACGAACCACAGAGCATGAACATGTCCTCTGTGCAAAAGTAAGCTCACTAGAAAACGGTAAGCACTTGTCAGTTCACCAGTGGTGTAAATTTAATCCACTGTAGATTATTTTTTTTTTAAACAAAAAACTTTAAAGAGATGACCCAAGATATCTGTTCAGTAGGAGCAGAAGGATTCAGGTTCACAATATGAAAAATAAAATACATCCACAAAGAAGGTAAATAACAGCATTGCTAGCTCATTGTCTCTGTCCTTCCATGCAGCCCTGCAGCTGCCACAGGTTGCCACCTCTCCTGGTGTGGCTCATGCAAGTGGTGTCATGCGTGCACGTCCCTGCTGCAAAGCCAGACCAAGGAGCTCTTTGCCCCACCTCAAGCACTTGTTCCTCTCCCCATGAAGGATATGTCTCCCTCTCACACTTGCCTGGGACTAGATCTGACTGAAAAATGATTTCACAGTAAAACTGGATAAATTTGGGAGAGAGCAGGCAGGGATGGGGAACTGGAGAGATTTCTGCTGTACTGCTGTTGAGCCTCTGATCCCAACCCTGCAGCCTCAGGGTGCTATGGAAGGGCACTGTGACAACTGCAGCTTGCTTTCTTTTCCATTTCAGAGCCCAACTCCATTTTCTTTTAATTCCACTCTTCTTCCATTCCAGTCTCTTCCTTCTTCTACTTCTCCTGGGGTACCCAAGTGCAGCCATGGGCACTTGCTCATGCTGGTAGCCAGGCGGCACTGAGAGGTCTCCAGGCACACTGGGCACATCCACGCTGGGCACATCCATGCCACTGCTGGACCACGCTGCTGTGCAAACACCACAAGCGCTGTGTTCCCTCTGCACCTCTGCTGATACGCAGCATTTCTGCTCCCTTCGGTTCTCAGTCTCACTTTCACCCAAATGCCTTTTCCCCTTTAATAACACCTCCCAGAACTTCACCAGGTGTGACTCAGTCCTGGTTGTTCCCTTTCCGCTCTGCAGAGAAGGAAGCAGGTCTTTGCCCTGGCAGGCTGAGATCAGAGCGGCCGCAGCACGTTTCTGGCACCTGGGGGCCCTCAGGACTGCACAGACTTCGCATCGACAGACTGTGACCTGGCTGGAGAGGTCTGGGCTGGCTTTTGTGCTCTGCATTGGCCTAACCTGCCTTTGTCCCTTTCCAGCTCTCCAAGCTGCGTCCAGCCCGTTCGCCTGTCCCTGCGCTCTCCCCTGCCCACCTCACCTCGGGGGGTTCCCACCACTCCAACCCTGCACCGTGTCCAGACTCAGGTGGTTTCTCCTCCACAGCGGTGGCCTGGCTTTCACCTCTGCAGTCCAAAGCTCTTGTTGTAATACACCTTGCTCTGAGCAGACTTCTTATACTGCCCAAGGGTTTTTGTGATTTTTACCAAGATTATTTCACTGGCACCTGACTGCCTCACAGTTTCTGGTGCACAGAGACAGACCTAATCAGCACACGCCCATAAAACCACCCAAGGAAGAAAGGTTTTACACGTGCTAGGTTTGTTTAATGACTTTTTAAAATAAGTGTGTGTGTGTTTTTCTAAGAGGGGACAAGGTTGGTAAAGTAATGCAAGGAATGATGCACATAAAACTCTGGGAGGGGGGAAATACAAAATACAATCAACATTTTGTTTAATGGCTGAGGCTCGGAGGATTTTTACTGCTGCTTTACCCCAGAGCTGGAGCTGTTGCTCTTTCCTAATAGTATCAGCACTGGAAAGAACATTTATGGAACCACATTTTATAAAGAAATTGGAAGTAGTTTGTTTTTTTCTTGCCTTGGGAGAATTCGCAAAATTTATGTTGAGGCTTTCTTGGACTTTCCAGTGAGGTCACTTGTGGTAGAAGGCAAGGGACGAACACATAAAAGCTGGGATAAAAATAAATAAACTGAGAGAAGTAGCCTCTGAAAACAAAGTAAGATACAAAGAGATATAGAACAGAAAATAAAAAAGTTAATGTTTACTCACCGTTACCAGACCTGAACTGGTTTTATTTATTTACATTTTAATCTTGGTCAGAATTTTAAAACAAGGTCTTTTGGATTGTTCTTAGCTTATGCATCCCTTTTAAGCATTATTTTAGAAAATGAGTTCATGGCCAAAAAAATGCCCAATAGGTGCAGGGGATTTCAGTGCACTTGAAGCCAGCAGTGCAGAAGGGCTGTATAAAGGTAGCTTCACATCCAAAACCCACAACCCATTTACCCCCAAAATCTCCTTCTGGAATCTCTCAAATCACAAATGTTGACTGTCACTGTTTGGTCCAAAGAGATCAAAAGCTTGGACATGGTGTATTCATTCTGAAATAGACAGGAAAAAACCCCACAGACCAAAAATTATTCAGGAACCCTCCTCCAAAATTTGTCAAATAACCTCAACATATGAGAAAATACCCTTCCCCTGCCAATTAGCTGCTTCTGGAGAATCTGTGATCAGAAAAAAAAAAAATTCCGAGTCCTTTTTGAGTATTGATTCAGTTCTTGTTGGTAAGGAGACAGCTGGGCTGTCCCTGGTTCCTTCCCTCCTGGCGCTGAGAAATAATCCAATTATCCCTTCTGCTTGCAGAAGGCCTGAGCTCTGCAGGCATCTCAGGGGGTTGCAGTATTTTCTTGTGCTGTGGTATAACTGTTTGTTAGAGCACATGTCCTAGGAGAGGATGGAAAGGTCAAAAAATAGCAGTCAGCCTGACTTCTCTCACAAATGCCCCCCTGCACAGCCCCCTCTGCACCCCTCCTGCAGCAGGGTCGCGATGTCGACCGATCCACAGGTGGGGGCCAGGGAGTGGGCAGCACTCGGGGGTCCTTCCTGAAGCCCCCCCACTAAACACTGCTGCAGCTGAGCAGTTCTTCGCAGGCAGAGAACAAGAGGAAACACATTGCATCATCTGGGACTTTCGAGTTTTCAGAGACTTCTCCAGCGCTCAGTAAGGAGGGGATTTTAAACAGAGCACTTGTTCTTACACTTGAAATTCATTACGAAGGAAAAGGAGTGTACGCTGGGTTTTGAGCAAACATGAAGACCTACAAACTCCTATAAATCGAATTTGCTGAATGAATTGGTGTTTGGTAATGAATGCATGTCGGTAAGGATAAATTAAGTCAATACTTGTGCTTATAGCTCAGGTGGAGAGATAATATGGCCAAGAAGGAATCAGAACATATCCTATCCAGTTGTTATTATCACTATCTGGCAGTATAAACATCACCCTGCTTGCACAGCCACATACAATCTGCACAGCACTGTTAACCTGTTGACACATTAAAGGATTTCCCAGAAGCTCATAGCCCTTCCTTGGCAACGGTGCAAGGACTTAAATATACACGTAACATATCCTGCTGTCTCCTGCCTTCTTCTGCAGACCGGATCATGAAGGCTGAGCAAAGCTGTTTTCTGCAACCACCTTTGCTTTTATTGGCAAAGGGTTCCAGGTGAAGAGAAATCATGCAGTAAGGAGAAGATCAGGTGCCTTCTCTCAGAAAACTCTATTAGTTTATAAAAAATGGCCAGGAAGTTCCTCCGTGCCTATAGTACAGTTTCTTTCAGCCTGCAAATGAAAATCTGCTCCTTGGCTGCTCTGCTGGTATATACTACAGTCCTTATTAAACAACATTTGACTGAAAAGGATCTGGAAAATCAAATATTGTTCACAACTAGTTGACAGGGATAGAGGAAACTACAGGAAGATAAGCGCTTTCATGTTTCACCAGCAACAACAAAACCTATAAAAATAATCACCTGTACACAATGTAATTTCCTTGAAGTAGAAACCACTGGTCCTGTCTTCTACAATCCTGGAACCTGTATCTCAACAAAAGCTGTACACAACCTCTTACCGCTGGCACCTTAGCAGAAACTTTAGCTCGTAGTGGTTTCCCGTGAAAAGAGTCCTCAGTCACTTGCAGTTTTCTGAATTTTGTCACTGTTAGTACTTTTGGTAACTCTGTTGGTTTAAGGGTCTCTGTCATCAGCAGCTGATTCTAGAAGCAGCTCTTAAATCCGTGTAAGTTTTTACAAACTTCACCTTGCTGAATCTTTCAGACTGACATCTTTCAGACATTTCCTGGAGTCTGGGGGAAAGTAATTGTTTTTTTTCATAATTTGAGCAGAAATTGTTTACTTCCATTTAGGACTGAGTGAAAATCATGTGTTTCTCATTAAAATTTTGGGGGTTGAGGTGGGGATGAGCTGACACTGGGAGGGTGGAAGGCTTTGTGGTGTTTTTCATACTGGGTCTTGTGGGAACAGCATATTGACATTTTCTGCATGGGTGAGCTCACCAGCTGGGCAATCTGGGCTTGTGAACTGGTTTTGCGAGGATGCTTGTGCGTCACTTCTATGCAAGCATTTACAAAACTAATCACTGCAAATGCTTTTATTAAAAAACCCTTACAAATCTCTAACTCAAATTAATTTCTTTTGGAGCTAAAATAAAGCTTAGTGCCTGCTGATCTGCTATATATCAGCAAAAAATGTTGTCTTATGAACCATAGAGTGAAAGTCTTTAGGCAGGGAAATCAGTTATTATATTTAAAGACATTTAAACCCACCACTAAAACACTTTATATGACTTTCCTTCCTCTTTAAATGACAGTACTTCTCTGTTCATCCTGTAGCAACGCTAAAGCTTGCAAATTACTTCAAATTCTTAACAGCTTGGGTTTTTACACTCCCTAACTCTTGGGGTCAGCAAATATTTATGAAAATTTTGCTTTTCATTGACAATAGGCTGGTCCCAACAGCTGCAAGACATGTCAGCTGCTGAGAAATCTGTGTGCCTTAAGTCATCAGGGGCTGGAAATTTACGTTGTCATCCCCATTCTTGTGCTGGGAAACTCTCTGGTCGCGGTTAGTTCCAGGCGCAGGAGGGAGGCCTGACTCCTGCAGCCCCGCAGCACTGGCCAGGCTGATTTCTCCACGCCCAGCTCCTCGCTTCCACCTGCATTTTGTGAAAGCCATCGTGTTTCCCCCGCATTAGGGGATGTCCTCCCTCTCCACGTTCTGCCTGGGGATTTCTGAAAGTTGCTCTGCTCTCACCTGGGCACCATCTCCCTGTCCTTCCCCCCGTCACTTTTCCAAGCGCTGCGTTTGGGGGGCGGCAGAGCCCTTCCCCTCTGACTCCCAGCTTTGGCCAGGGGATCTCTCTCTCCGGGGAGGGAGTTTGGGAGCGGTGCCATCATGCGGCCCCAGCAACGGTGCCGTGCTGCGGGGTCAGACAAGCCCCGGAGGCCCTTGCTGTCGTGTAAAAGACGAACCGGGTTTTACAGGCGCGCTGGAGGGTTTGCTCTCATGTGCCAGGGATGCTTCGCACCATCTGCAGCAGCCAGGGCGTTGAGCCACGGCGATGGCCGGCCAGCCGCGGAGGCAGCCGACCGCCCTGGTCCCAGCACGGCTGCAAGCCCCGCAGCACCGCGCCCAGCCGCACCCCCGGCGACCCCCGGCCCCGCGCAGGCCCGCGCTGCCGCAGCTGGCCGGCAGGGGGCAGCACACCCTTTGCTTCCGCCACCGCTCCGCCCGCCGCTCTCCCGGGCCCGCGGGAGGGGCTGCGGGGAGATGCTGCCGTGGGGGCCGGAGGATGGCTTGGATCCGGCTGGTTTTCCTCCACCCGTGAGAGCACGGTCTGGACAGGGAGGGGAGGCACCGAAAATACCCCACCGGCCAAACGGAGGAGTGTTTAATGTGCTGTCTGGAACGGTTCGAGAGAGATAAGTGACAGATCTGATAACATTTATTGAGAAAGAGCCCCGCACAGCACTCACCCTCCTTTTTATTAGCTCCATTTGCATGGCAGGAAATAGGCAGAGTCAGCTAAAGAGCGCACGAGGAGACAGGGATCTCCTGGAGCCCGAGGTTTCTGTTGATTTGGTAACATGACCTTTGGTGACTTATTTAAACTTTGTATGCTGACTCCTTGCTGAGTTATTCTGGGCACGCTGGGCTTTCCCGTGGTAGCCTCTCACCCACACAAGCCTGAAGGCAGTGGGACATGATGAGCTGTTTGCCATAGGGGCTCCCTGGGATGGCCCCCACCAGGTCTGCGTGACCAGTTCTGCATCACTTGAGGGCAGGTTTCTTCACTCCTTTCTTCTCCTGCCCTCTTTATCTCCAAGAAAGTGGCCATGGCAGCAGCGTCAAAGTATTTCCGTGGCAAATAGTTGATGCCTTATGGGAAGTACAAGAAGTCCTGTAGTAAGCAGCTGTGGAATAATTTGACTGACTCCTAAGAGCTTATAATTTTTAAAAAGGTGGATTTTTTTTTTCTTTTCTCCTTCTAATGATAAATATCTTCATATGGATCTAGTTTATCCGTATCTAAGCTCTGTTGGAAACCTGATATATGCTTGGCTTCAATGAAATAATGAGGCAGTGAGTGCCAGAGATAATGTGATGTAAAAACCTCCTTTCTTTTGTTCGTCTTAAAATGATCCTTAAACGTGTAACTTTTCCATTTCATTGAGTTACATGGTTCCAGTGTTTCCCACTTCTCTTTTTCTACCTCTGTCATCATTTTCATTTCCTGTCTTTCAGCTCCCACTATCTCTGCATCACTTCTTCTGAAAGACTGACCGCAGATGAACAAATTATTCTTGTCACGGTAGACTTAGGACTTATCGAACATTTTCAAACATTTTTTCATTGACTTTAAGTGAGCTATGACTATTTGTAGTATGTGAGGTTTCAACCTGTGAATATCACAGCATTTTCGTCATTCTTGGGTCAAAATGCCAAACCCCTCAAAGTCGGAGGGCACTGCCACTCGTATAGGGAAGTCTGCATCAGGCTCACAGCTGAATGTAGGTGTCTTAGTTTGTGAGGTGGAGCCCTGCCACGTCCGTGCTGCAGAATGAGAGGCAGATTTAAGAAGGACCGCAAGCACCGTAAGGATGTCATGATACTGCAGTCACTATCGTGCTGTGAAGTGAGCATAGCCAGAGCTGTAGCAAGAGCAGGTTGACAGGCATCAAGTGAAGCAAATACGTGACTTCATCCCACATACAGTGAAAGTTCAAGTCCTGCTGTCATCGTGCTCTGTGAAGGCTGTTGACACTTGCCTTTAAAGTGCTGGCACGACTCGCAGACACACGGTGACCGCTGCAGATGGTGGCTCGAAGGCTCAGCTCTGCTTAGTGTGGAGGGGCAATGTCAATCAGCACTGGAAAATTGGCACAGAAGATTTTTCTGACCTGGGGAGATCCAGCTCAGCAGTGCACTAGGTCTGGGCAAGTGCAGGTGTCTAGACTTTGTGCTGTGCCTTTAGGAGTTCTGCTGGATATGAGAAGAATCTGGCATGTTTTTAAGGGGAGAAAATGACCAAGGCGAAGCTGTTCCTTTGACTGAAGAATATGAGAGGAGACACTTTTATAACCATCAGAGTAATCCTAAACAAATCCTGAAAGTTTAATGGGAGTCATTTTAGTATATTTCCTGTGATTTGTAATATTTATTTTGATATATGTTCAGAAAGTTTATGTAATACTTTTCATGCATGAGCTACTTTTGGCAAAATATAGAGATCTTCATATGCGTACGAATTTGCTGTTATGATTGGCCAAGCTTTAATAAATGATTTGTAATAGCAAATATTGGCCATGCATTTGGAACGGGGATGTGCCAGGACCACATTACCCAGTGCTCCAGCATGGAAATATCTGCTTATTGCAGATGACCTGACCTCAGCTGGCCTTTGTGTGACCGCTGCAGAAATTGGTCTGACCTGTGGCCCTGCTTTCTACCCAGAAAGCTTTTCCAGACTATACACGATTGCAGCTTTAGGGGCCAGATTCCTCACTTATACCTTGTCTTATCTCCCCTGTCTGTCATTTTCCTGCGGCTATGTGAGAGCGTTGTATTCTGGCTTTGAATATTCTTTGCACAATATGATAAACACTGGCAAACAGGGCCAGAAATTGATCTCTCTGTCAATCATGTAACATCAGGGAAACTGTCTTTCATCAGATAGTGTAAATCTGAATTATGATATGCATCTGAATCCAGCTTAATTATGTCCACTAGCAAGAGTGATTCACTTCTGCAAATAGTGCAGAAAAAAAAAAGCGCTGGAATTTGGTAAGAAACTTTTAGAAACAGAAGTTGCTGTGGTACCTCCTTGTGTACCCATGAGAAAACAGTGCCCTGTGTTAACTACATGTGAGTGAAAATTGTTTTGTATTAAGTGCATGCCTTCATAAAGATCAAACTTTTCAGCTGAAAATGAAACCAAAATTATTTTATTAAAATACGAGAGAAGGCATTATAGTCCTTAATGTCCTCAGTCTACTGGTGCCCTTCCCGATAGGTCCCACTCACCCCTCGGTGGCCCTGGAGGGAGGAAGAAGTCCCCTCCTCCCCACCCAGGGTCAGGGGCTGCCAGGCTTTGGTCCCTCGCTGGCTGCTCTTCACTCCAGTGATGCTCTGCTGGCCACCGCCTTTCTCCATGCTGGCTACCCGGCCCCCGGGCTGCTGCTGACATCACTTGTGTCACCCGTGTTCTTCATATGCCAGAGTCTTCTGACTCTGGTTTTCTTGGACCACAGAAGCCCATGTGTGAGAGTGGGACATGCTCAGCTGCAAAGTCCACGGGGAGGCTCCTGCTGGTGAGTGCACACCCCTGAGCTGGCCTGGGTCCTGGCAGGACTTTCTCCTTCAGGAGATATTTGAAAACTTGGCTGACTTGAACGAACAATTTTTCTGTCTTGCCGGCTGCTGACCTGATGGCTTTGGCCATCGCTGTTGAGCCTGGTGTCCTGCTGCGTTAGCCCGTGCCCATGCAACCCTGGGCCGCAGGCAGGGGACTGCCACGTAGCACAGCTGAGGAGCCCGAAGCCTGCACCCACGCCATGCCCTGTGCCAGCCCACCCAGCTTCTGCTGCTCGTGAGGATGCGCCATGTGCAACAAACCGGAGGCACCGAACAATACCTGAACTAACCCCTCTCTTCTAGGGCACATCCATATACCAGCTAGACAAAACTGAGCTCAGATCAGAGTAGAAAGTTTATTGGCTTCCAACTGATTTTAAAGTGAGTCGCCCACCAGCCAAGCCTTGCCTCTGTAGCAGGCCAGCTTGGGACAGGGGCTGGTGGCAGAGCTGTGCTCGGGCAGTTGCATTATTTTCTAGCACCATCTAGTGGGTAGACATCCCCCTCTGGACATGGCACCGTGGGAGAGTGTTTCCCACTTATTGCGGGTTTAAACAAACAGTTATAAAAGCTTATGCTTGACCTCTACTCTTTCTTCCATTCATTCCATAACAGCGTTGCTTCACAAGACGATGCACTGATACATGAACAAGCAATCTGTCCCGTCCCTGCAGGCACAGGGCTGCTGAAGAGCACCAGAAGATCTCAGTTTATCATCAGCCCTTCATGGGAATTTGACTGGACAGGCTCTGAAAGAAACGGAACATTTTCTATGAATAAAATATGTTTGACAAAGCTGCTACTGCTCTAATTTTGCAGCCTGAAATACATGGGACAAGCCAGCTGTAAGCAGATATGAAAAAAAAAAACCCAAACATTAATATTCTATTATTTATAGTGTGGCTGTCACACACAGAAAATGTGCCAGGATTTTCTTGGCGGTCGTTTCCCCCCTTGTTTTAAAACATGCAAATAGTAAACAGAGAACAGATAAGGCTCAGCCACAGCTGATGGCAATATATTAAAAGAGGCAGCGAGCAGCAAGCCTGCCTGAAGCTCCTGAGCACTCCTGTAACTGAACCTGTGTTTGTAGGTTGTGTTCAAGCCAAACAACCTCTCAGCTAAGCTTTAATGTAATTTTTGCTCTCAGGATATGTAGGAGAACCAGACCAACAGGTACCTTTCGGCAAAAGCCCAGTCCTGATCCTGCTCTGCGTACTCCAAACATGCATGAAGAGCAAACCTGCTTGTTTCCATCCAAGGAAGGGACACAAATTTTGGTGCTGTCTGAAGACACGGATGTCCTTGCTTGCTCAGCAGCACTCATCGTGGCACAGGGTTCTAACCAAAGATGTTCCCACCCCAAGTGTACGCTGCTGAAGCTTTACTTGCCTTAGTAGACTTGGATCAGAATTGGGCCTCTGGATTTCAAAGAGATTTGGGGAGAAGCCTGTCTTTTGTGTTTGTACAGAGTTTGTTTCTGTGAAACCCTGGCATTTTTTGTCATAGCTGTGTATTATCATTACACAGCAACTAAATGCTTTTATTATGTGTATTCTTCCAGACCTCCTAGCATGCAACTTTTGTGTTGACTTCTGGGGAACTGTTTCCAATTCTTGTTGACTGAGAGCAGAACTCACCCACTGTGTGTAAACGTGTATTGTAAATAGCTTGTACAAGAACCAGTCGCAGAACAATAGAGAACACAGTCAGAGAAGGGCATTTGGCTGGATTTGGCATAGCGCTCATCTACCAGCACTACACAGATGCACCTGCAAATGTAAAGACATCTGGAGGTGACATGCAGCCAGCTCCACGCATTCCCATTTCAGTCCCAGGGGAAAAGGTCATTAGAGACATTTCCAGTGGGACAGAAGCAGTGGAAGCCCCTGTGCAACCAGCTCCTGCTCTGGGGATGCCCTCAGGGGGCTATTGTAGCCAGCACAGCCAGGACTTTCCCTGGGTGGGCTGTTGGCTTCTTCAGGTCTGCCCAAACCCCTCCCTGGAAATCCCAGACGCTCATTTCTCTGTACCTATTTCATCAGGTGTGAAAGTTCCAGTCTCCAGGCTTCAGTTGAGTAGGTTTTTTTGTGAGCAGAACAGCACCCAGTTTGCACAGTGGTGATGTAAATGTCAACATCGAATAATTAGTGCATGGGGCCAGTTAACCATCTCGCTGGGTCCAGGTGGAAATGCGCCAAGACGTTTCTGTTGTAGTGAGGCTATTACATTTGCACTTTATTTGCATTGGATGTTTAAATATTTCTGTATCCCAGACACTGGTTCCCCCACTAGTTCATATAAGTGTTATATGTGTTTTGGATGGAGCTGAGCAGAAAATATTTTTAGTTAATATATAAATTCACAGCAGTTTTAGAGCAATCAAATCAATCTGGGTCAAGTTTGAGAAATTGTTTTGACAAAAAGTGGGGAGGAGGCCTGGAAAGCATCTTGACATTTTGTTTAAAAAAAAAAAATCATTTTGAAATCAGTTTTTATTGAACATGAAAAAAATCAAATCAGCCCCAAATACTTCTTTCCAGTTGGCAGTTGAAAAAAAAAATATCTGTTTTTCACCAGGTGCTACTGGAGAGTTTGAACGGGGCTTGGGGAACCTGTAAGAATGTCTTAAGAGGAAAATAAATATTTTGGGGTTATTTGTTGTTGGCCCTGTAAAGTCCTCCCACTCAGGACTGTTACAAAGGGTTTTGCAATTAGGAGTCCTGTAATATGGGTGGTACTCGTGGAGAAATTGTTATGCAGGTGACCATCCCTTCCAGATTGCTTTCAAGGGCCGATAGATCACTGCTGCAAGAGGAGAACTTCTGTAAGACTGGAGGCAGGTTTCCTTGTAGGTAAAATCTCTGACAGTCTCTTGGCCAGAAAATTTCATTGGCAGTGTTCATGTGGTGATTCTCCATCTCAGCCCTCACATCAGGCTCAGTATCATCCCCATAACATCAGTATCACAAGGAACACTGTGAAGAAGTTTGTTCGGTCTTTCTCTTTTTTCAAACCCAGGTGACTTGCTGATGCATAGCCGTCAAGGCTTCAGTATGTGTACTGAACGTGCTCGTAACGTGCTTGTAACACGTGGGACACACAAAACGAGAAGGTAAAGTGTAGCCGACGTAGGAGTGTTGCGTTAGGGCACCCACAGACACAGTCATTTCCTGCCCTGTCGTTAGCATTGCTCATTGCCATCTGATAGATGATACACTCTTGCCAGTGCTCTGGCTTGTTTATGCTTGCACAGGAGTGTGAGGTATATAAATACCCCCCCCAACATATATATATATATTTATATTTAGTGTATGATAAATATTTAATTGTGAATAAACTCTCTGATCAGTTTAACCCATCCCTGGTCATGCTCTGATTTTTGTTTGCTTGTTCATTATTCATGAGCATTTGCTGAATAACACAGACAAACCATTTAAAGACTATGAGTTTTCTGGGAATCATTCACTCCAGCTATTCACTATTCATCTTTTGTGGTAGAAGACTGGCTACTTAAACCACACAGTGGTTTTCCCCTAATTACCAATTGGGTATTTATAAACGGTAAAATAAAAACGGACAAATTGTGAATGGTTTTCTTTGATTGTGAAGATCCTTGTTTGCCTGCCCATGTGGGCATCCATCCCGAGAGCAGCCTTGCCCAGAACCGTGTGCATCCGTACAAACACACAGAAATTTGGGCTTTGGGGAAAGGTCTACGACCATAAAGGAGCACAGCGTGTCAAGCCATATTTCAGGGCGTTGAACCTACCACATATATGTTTTGGATGGGATCTAGCAGTTCCCATGTTTGCTTTACAGCACAGAATAACGCTGCTTGTTCTCATTTTCAAGGCTTTGGTCTACCTGCTACCTTTCTGTGCATGTCCCCTCTTTGTCACAGGGATGTCTGTTTGGGTGGGTCTTTCCTAGCACCTGCACCCCTGGGTAGGGCCATGATGCCAACGTTAGAAGTCATAAAAAAGGGGGAGACAGAGAGATACTAATCACTGAAATTCATCTGTAAAAGGATAAGTCTGAGCTGAAAGTGGGGGAAGGCTGCCCTCCAGAATGCTTGTGTTTTGTCAGACAGGTCAGGATCCGTGCTTGGCTGGCTGAGAACCAGGAGAGAAGGGAACCGGGGTGGGAGATCTTGCCACTCAATGTGATCTGGAGATTCAGTGCCATCACATAGGGACTATCCTGCAAAGAATGAAGTACATGTAATTGCTGCTCATGGAGCAGAAAGTGCCTGGATGGCAACATCTCTGGGATCTGATTCTGGGGTCAATTTAGGTCCCAATGCTTGATGGTTTAGGGTGGACTCCATCTCTCCTACCACTGGTTTCACATGACAATGATGTGTTTTTGCAATCACCTGTGAGTGATTCATGGAGCTAAGGAGGGATGAAGTGAATGACTGCAATGAGCTGAGGTGGTTTACCTTTTATTAGTATTTTCCAAGTAGAGATTCTTCTAGGGAGTGCTTATGTACTATCACCACTGCTACTGTGCTGCCCCATCAGACCATACTGGAATCCACTGTGGTACGGGAAAACTCTAGGTGTCTGGAGAATTTAAGAGTAAAAATATCCTGAAATGTCTATGGATTTTAGGGTAACACAGCAAGTGGCTGGGGATTTTGTGGATTGCATGTGCGTAAATTCTGTTTATGTGTTAGTTTTGGTGGCCATCCCTTCTTTCGTCCTGGGTCTAGACAACAGTGATGTCCTGGGGTAGAGGGTGATGGGCTTACTTGCTGCCAGTTAAGATATTCATTTTTCTGTAATTTGTTTTGACATGGCTCTATCTATGTATCTATTTCAAAGTTTATTGCAGAAGCCATCATAATCATAAATAAGTGAATGGCAAAAGGGGAGTTGCCATGGTGATGTGCTAAGCAAGTAGTGTTCTTTCTCAGCAGTTTTTATTTCATGCATTTCTAGGTCTGTAATATAATAATAAAATAGTGAGTTGGACTGTGGATCCTGCTGAGTAGGGATTGTTACTGCCGTGGAGGGAAACCAACCCTGACCTGGGAGAACACAGGAACTTAAACCCACTTCAGATAGCACCGTGCTCTGCCCAGAATTGCAAGGAAGTCGGCAGTGATTCTTCCTCCCTTACTTGCAATTTTTTCATTGGCAGATGTCAACATGTTTTATAAAGGGGGTCATTCAAACAGTGATACAGAGACAGAGAGAGGCAAACTGCTCATAAAACACTCATGGGGCTTCCTGGTGGGATGCCCTTCACTGCGTTGCACTGGAGACCGAGAGGACTTCTCCTGTGATTTGGGAGAAGCCATCCCCTGAGTTCTGCAGTGAGGCAGAGTCATAATTACAAGGTTACAGAAGAGCAAGGCGAGAGAACTGTGATTGCAATTCCTTCCTCAAAAGAGCGTCAGTATGTTGGGGGCAGTAGAGGAGAAGGGGAAGGGCTGCTGTAGGCACCAGGAAAGAGATACGTTGAGATGTAGTAGGTTTTACAAAACATAAGAAAAAGTACAGAAACCATCAGGAGGTGTCCCTAAATTGTGGGAACAAAGACTAACCTTTACTTTCCAGGCCAAGGACTAAATGGATAAAGGGTCTCAAAGTGTGGAGATAGAGCAGCAGTGGCGGTGTCGGGCCAGGTGCCCTTCTTTGTTGGTTGTGACTCCTGAGTTGTTCTCCTGCCAAGCGGAGAAGGGCCAGATCGGTCCACTGAAATGGAGGTTTTGTGTGCACGGAAATCTTTCTGTGCCTCTACTAAGTAGACAGAAGCTGGGACACTCAAACCCCCCAAACTTTTCTTTAGCCTACCTAGGATGAATGTCAAAGGTTTTGAACAAGGTAGGCTGGCGGGCTGGGCTGCCCAAGGGCTGAGAGGGGTGAGGGTGGGGTGGGATGCGTCTCCTCTGCAGACTCTCATTAAGGTGGGTCTGACTACACTGTGACATTCCATTCAAAGTCCTCAGATGAGAACGCTTATTCCTCTGCAGATGCACGGGTGAAGGCTGTGACTGAGCTGTGCCAGAGAGCTGTACTGGATCCCGCTTCCTTGTGTGATGAGGTACAAGTTTCCATTTTCTCCGTGCGATGCCTGTAAACCCGTGACCTTGCTAAAGAAGTAAAATAAAAAATAAATAAAACAAGGCCTCATTTTGTGTCCATGTGAGATTATTCCAGCAGTCAGTTTTCAACCACAGTCAACAAAGTACCTTGTGTTTATCAAGGCACATTTTCCATTATGTATACAGACTTTTCTTTTTTTAAATATGAAAGGTCATTTTGAGAGCCCACAATACCACCCTGTTACATAGGTCCCACAAAATTTCTGGAAATGTTTAATTTGTGTACTGTGTTGAAAGTTCTCTCAAACAAAGTGTGCATCATTTACTCTATTTATAGAACCCCTTGCTTCTCCTAAATGTGCTCTCTTTCTTTCTCTCAGCTAAGAAAGCCTTACTTTCTTTTATATCATTTTTTTAGTATTTTATCGTGAGCGTTGAGAGATAATAAAACTTGTTCAAACAGAAGAAGAATGTCTGAGATTTTCTGTCTTCTCTCTATAATTTCTTTTTTTGTGTGTTAGTCTGAAAAGGCTTTCTTGTGGGCTTGAAAAAACATTTTTTCTTAAAAAAAAGGAAAAGACTAAACATGCTACACTAAAAGAATCTTGATATACATCACTTTCAGTCTACTCTGGTAGACTACAGAGAGTGAGGTCCGACAACACCTTTAGTACTACCTGAGCAGCCTTCGTGAGGACGTAGACTTGCTCAAGCCTATCTGAGGGCAGCATTGGGCCCCGTGGTTTGTTCTCAACTATGGTTTGTACTCAGCTGTGGTGAGGTCAGGCCATAAAGAGAGGTAAGAAAAGGCTGCAGAGCTGGGCTCTCGGCTACACTGGGCGTACTTCAAGAATTTAATTTGGTTGTGGAAATATTCCCAGCACAGCGGTATTCCCTCTCATTAAAGTAGGGAATATTGCTGTAGCCTATAACCTCTGTAGGGGAGGAATTAGCTTTTAAACTGAACACTGCATTTGGATAGGAAATGAGCTTAGTGGGGTCTGCGTGCTGAGGAACTCATGTGCTTTGATACAAATACTCTTTCAAGTTTCAGCCTATGCAGAGTAACACTGGTCAAACACAGACCAGAAGCTAATTACCGTGAAGTGGTTTCCAGTTAAAAAATACCCCTGTTAGTTTATCATACCTTCTCTGGATGCTTTCTAGTGTCATATAATTGTGTTGATTACTAAAATAGTTACTGAAATGATCTGTGAAGGTTATTTTTCCAGATGGACAGCATGAGAGACAACCTTTCAAGCTGCTTTGCGTTGCTTGTGAGCAGGTTCATCCATTCACAGCTGCGTTTTGACCTGCAACCGTCCTTCTCTGCAAAAACCTCCCAGTGTGGGCAATCGAAAGCACAGCTGTGGCAAAGCTTCTACAGTCTTGCTGTGCGGCACTGCAGGGTCTGGGGAGAGTGAGGGGGCTTGCATCCAAAAGTCGAGCAAGGTTTTATTTCGTTCTACCTTGCCTTTGGTTTCTTTTTCTTGCTTCAGTTCATGATATTAAAAATCAAATAAAATCTTAGGATTTATACCTTCAAGATGGTTTTAATCCTAATAGAAGTATAAATAAAAAGTTCAAATTTAAATTTGAATCTCTTTTTTGATCACTCATTCTTGTGTATGAATTTTGCAGAATAGACTCTAGTGCTCTAGTATTGTCAAAAAAAAGCATGCTTCTCCTGAATCATTTATTTGAGAAAACTGAAGTAACGTTTTCTGATATTTGCTGTGTAATATTGTACCTCTATGGTGAAGGGATAAATTGGAATCCTGAAAATATTCTTTCGGCACTCACATATCTTACTGGAAGTGCAAGTACAATATCTGCCAGTTAATACAGCTGAAGCATAACATTTTTATGACATTCCCAGTCGTTTAATATGTTTTCTTTCTAACTGAAATGTGGCTCATCCGCTAAATGAACCAAGACCTAGCTTAATCTTTTTTGGAGTGTTTCTAAGTCCAGCTCGGTCTTCTTTTCTTGGGAGATTTAATGAGTCTTAAGAAGTTTCAAATTCTCATCAGATCTTTCATAGCAAAACGTGTCCAACTTTGATTTTACATACGTATAAAACATGATTATTTTCAATATCTGACTGAAGCATTTCCAATTACATACTTGGTTGGATTAGATTAAATTTTGCCTTTTCGCTGAAGAATGTAGTCTGGGTATGTGTGTAAGGCAGAGAGTGTGTCACCCTGTTTTTCTCAGCTTTTTTTTCCTGATTTTTCGCCATTGCTAGAGAGGATTCGATAAAAAGAGAAAATATGTTTGATGTTTCAAGGTGACATTTTTAATAAAGCACTGTACATTTTCAGTTTGTTTATACTGGAATTTTTATTGCCATTTAAGCCGATTCGGTGTAAATCCAATGCCTTTAAAGGCATTATTTTTTCAGCTGAAAATCCAGGATTTGTGGTCCATGTTCTGGCAGAGATCACTGCACTCTGAGAGTCACTGCAGCATCCCAGCTGCACACAATCCAGTAGGATGAGTGTATTTCTTTAAATTTCATTATAATTTTATAGCTAGAACCAGACTCAGTTTGTTTGGGTTATTTCCATCCTTACAGAAATAAAGTGTTTACCTGTTGTGCCAGAGGTTTTCCTTCTGGCAGCGTCACTGCTGCAAGCTGCAGTTTACTGGCAGAATTATTTTAAACTCCCAGCTCCAGCAGATGTTGTCAGCTCACTGCCTCAATGTTGACCACGTCACCTTCTTGGACACCTTTCCTGAAGACTGAATTTTCAGTCTTCTGCCTCATTCTGCTTCTGTGCTTTCCTTGACTTCAGCAGTCGTTAGCTTTGCTGTTTTCGTCATATTTCCTCCATTTGCTGTTGGGTTATTCCAAGCATTCCAACAACTTAAAGAATCTTTGATTTTGAGAAGAAATAGTTAAGCCTTTCCTTTCACTCCTCCAATGTTACAGTCCAAGAGCAGCTTGTCTTGCAAGAATGGAATGAATACTCAATAAGGAAAAATATTTTGTTGTACAGTGCATTACAATAAAATTAGTCTTTCCTTCATCTCTGTTCTGATGTCGTCCTGAATGATGGTTGCTGAAGCGGCCACTTTGTCTCTTGTGCTGTCTGCTTTAGTGTAATTTTGACTTGTGTCTTTCCAAACTAGAGTCAAGAATTTTGCAGCATTTTGAACTCTGCAGTAGTTAAACAATCTTCTGCTTGCAGAGATGAAATCTGGACAAGCACCCCGTAAGATAGAGTTATCAGATATTACAATAATTGACTTATTTTTGAACATAAGTGCAGAATGGCTTATTCTATTAAAATTCTGTGTGGTCGTTTCAGTGATACTATGCCTTTGCTATCATACTTTATTGTTCTTATCCTGCATTTTCTTCACATAGAAAAAAAAGAAAACACAGTATACCTCTGAGGGCACTGTCTTTGGCTGTATCTCACTGCTTGATGCTCCCTCTGCTGCTTCTGGTTAACAGAGATTCAATTTTTCCATTGTTGTTTGAAAAACTCTCACATGAGATTCTCCTGGTTTTTCTCCGCCATCAAGATCCAGTTCCCTAAATGTACTGCAGAGGAAATTTAATTTCAGAAAGGGACCCCAACCAGTCATACAGCCCTGGTGAGCGTTCCTAGAAATTAGTTAAGTATGGGGACAGTTTTGTAATGTGTGGACAGCAAATTTGAGGAGCAGGTTAGGGAGGAATGGTCATGGGTCTTTGCCAGCTTGTGTAAGCTGTTGAGGTGTGGGGAGAGGACCCATGCTCAGCTGCCCTGTCCCTGCATGGCTGAGCATGAGGGCACTGCCGCTGAGCCAAGGTTGGTCACTCTGCAGATCAAGTTCAGGCACTGCTCAGTAAGGTACCTGAAATGCTGCACACAGACCCTGCTTCTCCATCCCCACCATGCTAGGTTTTCTCAGAAGCTGATTATAAACAGTTGTTTTATTTTATCTGGATGTCCGTCTCCGTACTGGTCGGCTCAGTAAACAGGACACATTTACAATCAGATGCCACTCTAGTACTTGTAAAAACAACAAAAACAATTCTGCAACTCCTGTTTAATTCCTGTTTAATCCTATTTAATTTCTTCTAGTTGCTGCAGGACCTAGGAGGAGTATCTTCCATCCCCTGCCTAGCATTGCTCCAAAGTCAGGCCAGAGCTGCTGGAAGGTGACCCAGGTGGCTGGATCAGTCTGATGGGTGTCCCTAGAGGACAGGCAAAGTGCAACGATGAACAGCTACAGTCACTGCATGGGTCACAGCCATGTCGGTCCTTGTCTTTGTGCCATCCTTGCAGAAACTGGCCATTCAAGCCAAAATGCTTAGCAAAAGAGCATGTGTGTGATGGATTCAGTTGCCCTAACGCCCCAGGCCACAGGGAGAGCTGAAGAACAGAGCCACCAAACACACCCAGGAAGCGTCTCCATCACAGTGTTTGTGCAGATCGTGTCGCATTGCCAGAAAGCGAACCCCCTACTTCTTTCTTTAAAACCATTTTTACATATTAATTTCTTAGAGTTAAAAAGTAATAACCCCTCACCTCACTGTACAGCTACTGCATTTTCACACTCTGCCTGGTTGGCAAAGACCAACTGGATGAACACATTGCAGACACAAGGTTGTCTAAATGGAGATTTATTTGTGGTCCTAGCCACATGATTATTGCTTGCTCTGGAGGGGGAAGCTGTAGGTGAGAAGGGATGCTAAGCTATGATGATTTTCTATGCCTTCATATAAAAGAAAACACCTCTTCTATCCTTTTATTTATTTTATGTCCCATTCAGTGGTGATGTGGAGTGTTGCTAGAACAATAGTCGGTCTAATCCAGACAGTCGTTTCTTTGTAAACCACCGGGGTGCAGATTTTACAGTTCAGATATTATTGGGTTTGTTCTGCTTCTTCACTTTTCAGGCTTAGAATCAGCCAACACAAGCTTTCAGAGAATGAATAAAAAATTAAATGGCTCAGGACTGGGACATGCTTTGCCAAGTATCAGCCTGGGGAGGTGTTCTGTAACTCTGCGGTAAACCCCAATGTATATAATCACAAAGGAAAAGCTGACAGACCTTTAGCGGTAGCTTTGCAGTAATAAAGTATTAACAGATCCTTTCATCCAGGGGTCTCAAAGCACTTTAGGAATATTCCTTTTCAAGGAAACGTGCAGTGATAAGGCATATGGTTTAGTCTTCTTTATGCAATTAATAGCCACATCTAGGCACCCTCTTCTCAGCGTGTGCTCTGTGAGAGACGCAGACTTAGGGACATTGCCCTCACAGAAGGGTTGGGAAGGCACTGTCTAGTGTGGTGATAAAGAACCAGATGAGACGTGTAACAGCAAGTTTCTCTGGAGAAGCTCAATGATGAACTTCTTGCAGACTTGACAACGTCCCAAACAACATCAGGGACTGGAAGCATTCAGGAGTATTTTTCCCCTCTTTTCACAACATGCTCTATGCATTCTTGTCTCTTCTGTGGGGACAGCCTGCAATGGTGCTCTGTGACTCATGAGGGACACCGTTTGCTAGGGACACATTGTCCATAGCAAAGAGTTAACTTTCTTCATAATAGCTAGTAAGAGTCTGTGTTTTGGATTTGTGCTAAGAAGAAAGCTGATAACAGTGATGTTTATAGTTGTTGCCAGGACAGTCAATATTGTTTCAGCTTCTCTGCTCTGCCAGTGTCTGCAGGGGCAGGAAAAGCTGGGAGGGAGCACAGCCCCAATTACTAGCCTGGGATTCAATCTCAGGTTTAGGACTGAGACCCAAAGTGGTCAATAGTCTATTCCATAACATACATGTCATGCCCAGTATATAGGTGAGGGGTCTCCGGAAGCTTACCCCTTCTTGCTCCAGGTCAGCTCTCTTTCCCGGTCAGCTCTCTCGGGGTGGTGCCTCTTGCTGGTTCGTCTCCCTCCCTCAGTCAGCTCTCAGTCTGGGATGCTTGGGCTCTTTCTTATCTCCACTTCAGTAGTGTGGTTTCAGGACTCTCCCTGCTCTGGGATCATTAGCCGGGAGTGGGCTGAGCCTTAGACATCGAGTGGTAAGCAGCTCACAGCACAGCTGCTCACTCGCTGCCTCCCTCTCTCCGGAGACCCAGCTAGAGGACCTGGCAACAGCAGGCAGTTGAAGGAAGTCAGCTAATCCTCGCATGCAAAATGCTAGTCCATGAAGCTTTGTTTTCCTCTTCTTGTCTGAGACTTAAAAAAATGCAATGTTTTTATTTACTGCCTGAATCCCTGGCCAGCCTCCAGAGACTTGGGCTGCAAAGTCACAGGGGCTGCCTGTGCTCAGACTGTTTGGGTGAGTTTAAGGGACTGGACTCTCAGAGCGAGACCTCAGGCAGTGCACGTCACGCTCGAGTGGCACAAACCTTTCTCCTAGGCATTCTTTCTTTCCCTTCTCTGCTACACAAATACACCTCTCGCCTGTGTGTGCTGCTCAAACAGCAGCCAGCAGCCAGCTGGGGGTGGCCTCAGGCAACGTTTCCCCTCCTTCTTTTCTCTTACCCCTTCATTCAACAAGTGTATTTATTAGAGGACATTTCCATTATGCAGTGTTCAATTTTATTAATTTCTGACTCCTCTGTCTTGCTCAGGAACTGTTTCTTTAACGTGGACTTGAAAGGCTGCACCTGCAGTTTGCTGGATAATGAAGTTAGTCTTTATAAGGATCCATTTGTAAAATACGGTACCTCTCCTAATGAATTTAAGGACATTTTTGTGGCACTAAAATGAGCCTTGCAGTGAAGATGCAGGACTGATGGATCACCACGAGAGCGGGTGCAACAGGGGGTACCCCTTTGCACAGCTATCTGGGCACAGAGCTCCTGGCCACAACACACATCTCTGTGTTTCCCCTGGCAGAGGCAGGGATGGCTGTGCATGTGCTCTTAAAGCTTTCATTCGCACATCTTAGCTCCCTGAACTCCTCTGCTGTGCCAAAATTGTCACCCTGTGGTGTGAACATACCTTAACCGAGCCCAGCGCTGGCCGGCTCCCATGGGCTATTTGCCAAGGTGGCTGCCAGCCACTAGACACGTCGCACGTGCCTTGGTGAGCTGGTCACAGCCACACCGTGCAATGCCGGCAGGAGAGGCACTTAGTCTGCTGGAGGACTACAAAGTGACCAAGGTTGCCTTAATCTAAGAAAATAAAAGTGATGGCAGGGTCAGGAATCACACTCTTGAGAATGCCACTTTCTCCATACGGCACAGATGAGCTAAGAGATCAGGTCATTCCCAGAACATCAGCTCAGCTCTGTGAAAGCATTCAAATGTGGGTTTGGACTAGATTTAATACAAACTGAGCATCCGTCTGAACAGCAAAGCTCACCAGCCCCGAAGTCTCTGTGTTCCCCACCCCATCCCCACGAATGACACTTATTGTGGGGAAAATATATGAGCAAATAATTCACTTTGGAGTCTGTGGGTGGCCCCAAGGTGAACTAGAGCACTGTTTTACGTACGTGCACAAACCCATACAAACTCTGTCTTTGCTTCAAATCAACATCAGTCAGCCTACGCATACTTCTCCTGAGGTCTGTAGAAGACCTTTATCCTTCTACCAACAGGCAAGCCAAACCTCCAGGGTGAAAGACAAGTTGAAAGCTAAGATCTGAATGATTTGGCAGAAACTGGAGCTATTGCAAGATTTTCCAAGATGAGCCCACTGGGGGATCGGAGAGCTCATGATGGTTTAATGGCTTAAAAAAGAGAATGGGGCTTAATCTAGACCATGTGCTGAGACAAGCTGCTGAGCACGGAGCTTGTATGGTAAACCTGCCCTGACTACAGGGACTGCCCTCTGCACATCTGGATTGCTTGGAAATGGCGTCTGTCTTCCTCTGTTCCTTGTTCTTAAAACACCAAAGTGCTGAGCCAAGCTTCCTTTTTGTGGTCAGACCCTCCTACATGTGGTAGGTTTTGTACCCCAGGGGTGCCCAAGAGCGTGCTTAGAGACCTGTCTGGGGCTGTGGCAGGTGGGGGAAGGCAAACCCTGCACTGCCCCTGAGCCAGGCCAGGCATGCTGGCTCCTCCAGCTCTTGCACAAAATGCTCAGGAAAAGCATCTTGCAGCATTTCTGAAATCAGTGCTGCAAAACGGGGCTGCAAGCAGGGCTTTGGACCTGGCAGCTTCAGCAGAAGGAGCCTCTGTGGTGGGCTTGTTGAGGGCACACAGCGGTATCGTGGCTCTGGAGATGAAGAGACAAATGTTTGGCTGTTAACTGCAAGGGCTGTCAGATCCCAGGAAGCAGAAAAGAGGAAGAAAGGAAAAAGCAGTCACGGGTAAAAAAGCAGGAACAGAGCAGTAGAAGAGGACTTCCCAGGGAGGTGGAGCCTGAGCTCCTGCTCCCTCCTGCTTGTGTCCCTGCAGCTCCCCGCTCTCCCCATCCTAGCTGCCACTGTGTCCATCACAGAAGTGTAAAGAAGCAGTTGCACGGCTTTGACCCAGAAATACCTTTTAACTATCTGAGCTGGATAAAGCTCTTCTACTTTCCCAGCATAAACACTGTGAATTATATCTGCAATGCCTGGTCTGAGAGAGCTGCTTGCTCAGTCTCGCTGGGATTCAAAGTCCTCTTCTGAACCAGAGCAGGTGCGAGATGGTAAAGAGAAAACAGACCCCAGCAAGGGCCCAAGTGCAGCCCAGAGGGACTGTGTGCAGGGAAAAACACGGCCTTGGAGAACCACAATTCCTTTGTTCATACTGATAAGAAATAAGACGTTCATTCATTTTAGGGTAGTCTGCTCAGGCTTGACTGGCCAGCACCAACTTCAGGACTGCTGAGGTATGGATTTGGATGGGGGCTTACTGTGGAAGATCTCACAACTCATAAACTATCTTCAGCACCCTCCTAGGACATGAAATTCACTTTTAGATAACAACATGCTCTGGTTTGGTTTAGGTTTTGCAAGTCTCTGTAAGGAGAAGCAAATCCAGCTCACTGGCCTTGGGATGCCGACGGCTGGTTAAGGGAACGGAGGCAGTCCCGTCAGCCCTGTTCACCACCAGCATGTGAGGCAGACGCAAACACAACCCCTTCCAACAGAGGTGTCTAAACAACGTGGGTGGAGGATCCCTGGAGCCATCTACTCATCTTCTCTATTACAGAAGCCATAGCAGCTACTTCTCTGACTCTGCAGGGCTGGGTGGGGTGACCCCCCAGCCTGCTCGCGTAGCACAGCCTGATCCCCCTCCATCCACAAACACATGCTGCACTGGACCAGGGTCACTGCTTACAGATGGCACCAGCCACACCACACAGCCACACATGGAAAATGCCACAACCCCACCCCAGGGGCTAGGATGGACCCTGCAGTGGGGAGGAACAAGGTGTTAACAGGCCCTGCAGCACACTCAGGGAGGCAGAGCATCATAGAGGGTGGTGGGGTCAAAACGGTGAGGGACAAGATTTGCAAGAATCCCCACTAGGAGAGTCAGCACCAAAAGGTGCCAGAAAAGCCTGTCACAGCAGAGCCCCTCTCCCTGCTGTGCAGAGTGCCCGGGACTGCCGTGTCAGGGTGACTCCTGGGGACAGAGACCATGAGAACGGTGTCTTTTCCTGCCTGGACATGTTTAACTTCTGACCTGTATTAGCTGTCAGATTAGAAGGGGTTTAGTCACATCAGTCTGAGCAGGAATTAAAGCCAAGCTCCAGGGGCAAAAGGGCAGAGCCTTAAAGGGATCACCTTAATTGACAGGGCCTCTTAATCCCCCTGTTCTTGTACATTAATCCAAATATCTCCAGTTCTTCTTCTTAACCTGTTTTCATAAAGTAAAGACAGTTATACTTAATATAACAAAGCTGAGTGTAGGGGGAAAGCATGACCTTAGCCCTCCTGAAGAAGGGTTTTGAGGCTGTTTTAAATGCTGCTCTTTATCCCGGTCACTCCCCAGCCCTTCCCCAGCAGCTTGGGAGCTGGAAACGATCAGGCAGCTCCTCCTCAGCCGAGTCGTGGCAGTGATGCTGTGCAGGACGGGGCTGTTGTTTGATGTTCCTTTTGCAGTTTACATTTATAATGGCAGCCCCCTGATAACCTGGGTACTCGAAACAGGCCCAGGCAGAGAGGAGCTTGGAGCACACCACATCCGTCACCCAGCAAGCCTGGTCAGTGGGGCTCTGTGGCTCGGAGCATCCCTCTGTGTGGTAGCAGCCAGCATGCGTGAACTGGAGGCTCTGCTGCCCACGTCTGTGGGGATGTGCAGGGCTGAACAGAGCTACAGGTGCCCTTTGAATCGGGGATGTGCTGGTATTGCTTTCTCAGTGCCTGGTGCACAGACGATTTCAAGCTCTTTGATTATCAGCCCAGCAACTTTCCAGGCTATCAGCTAAAAAGCAGATGGATTTCCAAAGTTTTAATACACACAAGGAATTACGGGCAGCAGCCATTTATATCAAATCACTTTTAGAAGCAAAGTGTAGGTGTGCAAAGTCAGTCCTTTCTGCAATGCCTTTTTACAGTGAGCTCCCTTGGAGGCTGATCTCCATCACAGGAGGGGTAATTGAGATCCCAAACACTACATGCACTTTGTGGGCAGCGGAAAAGCTAACTGGTAACCTGGCAAAGTTAATTACAAGCTGTTAAACTAAGCTGTTAACAGGTAAGGTAAGCTTTTAAACTCTCAAGGGCATGGGTTTTGCCCTCATGTGCTTTGGTAGTGCAGCTGTGCGCTGTGACCAGGGGCTCTCCTGAGAGATAAACGGGGATAAAGAAGATACTCAGCTCCTGAACCGTGAAAAGGAAGGAGAACTCCCACACTTGGTTACATGAGTGTCACAACTCTGATACTAACAGAGTTTAAGGTGTTTGGGACAGTGCCCGTGTTGCCAACCTTGGGTACCATGATGGCCCTGGGTGGTTTCGGTGGTCATCACTTCTCACTGCCGTGCAGAGCCAGCCTGATGGGAAAAACCCATCTCTGACACTGCCCTCCTGCCGTCCATGTGCATTGTGTTTTGCAGCTACGCTTGTTCTGGCAGTGAGAACTTTACCCTGCAAACCAAGTTCCTTTCAAAATACATGTAAGGCATCTATTTTTCTGCTGGCATCGTGGTGAAAGCCACAGAAAATTGTGGAAAGAATGAAGTTTACAGGGGCAAATTTATTCTGTCTTGTTCTCAGCCTGCTTAAAGTTCAACTCAGATGTTTCAGGACCCAGATTCGTACTGAAGTGAAGCAGTCTAAGAAACAGTTGTGGATAAAAGAAATCTGAAAGCTATTCAAAAATAAGGGAAAAAAAAAAGCTTTTGAGTGGGCTGAAGGAAAACAAACATAGATCCCACGAGGAGGAGGAGAGAAGAAAAACTCCAATAGAAAAAAAATAAAGAAGTGGATGGTGAAAATCTGGTCTCACAGAGGTCAATAATATTTTTCTGCTAGCTTCGCTGGGCCAGGATTTTATCCATGGTTCTAATCATTGTGATGGGCTCTTCCTTCCAAAGTTGTTCTTCCACATCATAATTCATCACATCTCCTGTCTGGACATGCAGCAGCACAGAACTCCCATTTATTTAGGAAAAGACTTTTAAAATGGAACGAATCACCCTTGGAAAAACTAGTTTCGAATGACAGGAGGAGGAGGGGAAAGGTTCATGACCTCGATCTAATTTTTGAACCCCGTGAACACACAAAAATATTTTGAAAGGTTCTTAAAACCTCAATTTCCAGCAGATTTTCCCCTTCCAAAATTTGGGCTTGTCAGGCCAGAAGCCCAGATGCCTCCTCAGATCCAGCCCTGTGTAGACAATACCACTGATGCACTTTCTAAAAAGCCTGGCCCAAAACAGAGCCCTGGAAAAAGAGCTATTTGGGCAGCAGAAGCAAGAGAAGGAAGAGTTGGTCCCTTTGAAGTAATCAGCTAGGTGAGGCGTTGGATAAGCCAGGGTCATTTGTAATCAGATGTCTGAGATGACTGTCAAAGAAATCTCCAGACACTTGCCTTGTCGCTGATGGTATCTCAGCACAACTGAAATAAAAGCATCAGTAAAAGGGAAGTCCAAGCCATTATCTGCACCTGGGCTGCAAGAGCACCGAGTGGAGACAGCATCCAGGCATGTTTGAGGCTGCTCAGAGATTTCAGGGTGAGGAGGCTGCCTCCGGTGAGGTCCAGGGGAGCATTGCCCGGTGGCTCTGGAGAGCCCAGCCCCACACAGCCTGCAGCCTGCACTGGGGGTTTGTATTTATGGTAGAGAATTTGTGTTCACAGCCTTAACTATCAGCTCCCTATGAATGCTTGGCTGAAAAGGTGTTTTCTTCCCAGGAAAACGGGGAAAAGCCATTACAACTTTTTGAGAAGGATTTGCAGACTTTCACAAGTCTTGCTACACCTCTCCCTTGCCTCCAGTATTCATGAGAAGTAGCTTCACAAGCCACAGAACCAAACAAAGTCTCAGCTTTTGCATTTTCTTTCCTTGCGCATTTCCTGGAGTCGAATAGGGTTGAGGTTATGTAGCAGCTTTTGCTTTGAGGAGATATTTCTAGGCTCTCTCTACCTCATGCATTTTAAATCAGCTTGCAAGAATGTGATCCCTCGGAGCTTCTTCTACTGCCAAAACTTAATTGGAATTGGCCAGCAGGCTTAAAAGAGACAGATGGACAGACAAACACATAAACAAACAGTGCTATCATATTTACTCTATTTTTCTTGGAAAGCTGAGCTAGAAACTCCAGTAACCTAATTAGAGATCTGGGGTAATATCATGTAACATAGGCAACCCATCTTAGGCCCTGCTCTGCGAGGAGTGAGTAATTCCTGGGCACTGTGCAAGCATGAGAACCCATCCGTACATGTGGTAAACTCAGCTGTGCCCACTGCCACCGCAACAGATACACATTTTGAAATGGCTTTTGGAAGTTTTGACCATCAATCCATAGCTGTTGTGAGACAAGAGCATAAAATGCCCAGTGGGGCTCAAAACAAGGAGCCTCTGTATTACAAACTTTGTAAATTCTAGTCCTCGAATGTTTTGGTGTGTTTTGGGATTTTTTTCTTCTCTAAACAGTGCAAAGGCTCTAATTCTGTTGTCTTGGAAGTCCTCTGCAGACAGGGGAAAGTGTTTAATGCTGGGATTTAGGATTGAGCCAGTGCTGTCACATCTACCTCTCAGGGACTTTTCTTTTTGGTCTTTGGGTTCAGTGATGCTTTTTGCTGATGTCCTACTGGCACAGATACTCCATGAGTAGATGAGTCTATAAGAACTTTCCTGAGTTTTTATTTTATCCAAGAAAACCATACAGAGACCAAGGAGGTCCGTAGGATTACAGTGGTGTGAAAAGAGACTCCTTCACTGTGTTTGACATAAACCTAATGTCACAGTGGGGTTGAAACTCCATATATATTAACCATCTTCCCATCTTATTAAACTACAGTAACTATCTCCCTGCCCTTCCTCCCCTTTCTAATAGCGGTATAAATAGTCCAAAGGTTTCTTGTCAACACAGATCCCAGACTTCTAGCTCTTTGAGGGCCAAACATACTTTGTTTTATTACTTGTATGGCATTCCTTAAGGAAGGGGACTTTGACCTTCTCAAATTCCTCCTGGAGATTAAATACCAAAACCAGCAGTCCACCAGGGAATTAATAGGCAGCTTCAATACACACAGCAGGACCTTTGGAGGGGGTCAAGTTATTAACACACTGGGAAATGGAGATTGTATCTTCCGATGCAGGATATATCTTGCATTCAAGATCAGAAAATGGCAATGGGCCTGGAGAGCTGCATTTCTGAGATGAGTTCTGCAGCTCCCAGCAGATCTTCCAATTCTGCATATTTTGAGGACACAAACTTTGCTGACTTTAGAAGTCTTCACATAAAAAGGAATGTATAACAAACTTATTTTTGGGGAGAAATTGTGCCTTCTGTATTAACAGTGGGCCCATGTGGCTTTATTTTTCATTAGACGAGGAATCTTACCTGAGGGCTTAATAGTTTTTCAGCCTCCTACCTCCTCAAACCAGACAACCCTACAAAAAATATTTGTTTAATATTTACATATTTAAGGAAATTAATGTCAGGCACTGAAACCCCTTTAAAGTTCCTTTTTGTGCACTTCTGGATAATCAAAGTTTGCAAAAACTATTTAAGCCTGATGATACCTAAATGGTCATGGAAAAATCATTTCAGCTTTCTTGCCGTACATATTTGCACTGGAACATTATTAAATATGTTCACTTAAGGTAGTTGGGCCAAGGAACAAGGGTATGTGATTGAATCAAGCAAAGGTTTTAGATTGATTCACCATTTCCATAAAACTTTGATCCTTGAAAAAAGTAAGGAAATATGACAGTTTAATGGTCCTCCCTTGTTTTTGAACTTCTGTGCATCAGTCTGAGATTTTGCCTTTGAAATTCTCAAGAAGGGGATAACATCTCACAAACCATCTTTTTTTATCCTCTCCATTTGCTTTATGTGGCTGGCCACTGCTAAAGAACATGAGATGTTGAGATGAAAGCCCTACAGTAAATTAAGATCGTGAAAAAATGAAATAAGTTGGAATATTTTTCTTATTGTGAAATATTCCTTTGGCATGAATTGCAATAAACAAAGCAGTATCCCTTCCAAAATAGCTGTAAACAAATCTTTACTACTCTCTAATCACCAAAAATCTCACACCACTCAAATTGACATGGAAAAAAGCATTAATGTTAGTGAGGGATGAATTTCAGGAAGGCTGGGTTTGGTCTGGATAAGCATATCTGACATATGCGAGCCTTCTGGGAGCCTATAAAAACAATCTTTCTTGGGAGATTTCCTGCACTTCTGGTTGGGTTGGAAATGTCATGACAGCTGGCTTCGCCACAGCACTTGGGCACTCCAGGTTGTGTTCCTGGCCAGAAATCAGGGAAACAAAGATGTCTGGAAAGGGAAGAAACCACATAGCAATACTTAGAGGTTCTAGAGCAATTCCCAGCCAGCATGCTCAGTGTGTTCTCAGATGCACTTAGCGCCTCAAGAAAGCTGTGTGGAAGATCTGCTCTTCTCCCTCTGTACGGAAACCAACTGAAGAATGAATGGTTGAAAAATGCTTTCCATCTCTTTTCTATATGCATGGAGGAGGTACAAATATGCAGCCTGATCCTCACTGTTCTGACCTTGGGGCACAGGAAAAGTGCAAAGGTAAAAGGTGTCACATCCATTGTACAAGCTCACATTGATGCATGATTTAACATTTCTTCTACCTTCTGCCCTTTCCTTGTGAACTAATTTGGTTTATAAAATCCTAATAATCAATTTAAAAATGCAGTCCTGCCATACGGAAGCTGGGTTTAAAACGCAAAGGACCCATTTGAGGTTTGAATCCTAACCTCGGTGGAGCTTCTAGCAAAGGCATAACAGAATTTGGCTTTTTCCTAACGGTAACGTTAGGACGTTATCATTTGTGTGTATGTCTCCTCTTCTCAGACAGACAAAAAAGCATAGTGAAACTGTGGATCCCCTTGCCAAAAGAAGTTCTGTGTGCTAAAAGATTGCATGTGTTCAAAAAGGCAAATTAAGAGAAAAAAAAAAAAAAACCAGCAATAGTTACTAAACACGAAAAAAACATATCATGCTCAGAAAGCGCCTACGCTATGAATTGCTGGATGTCAGGGGAGTGTTCAGAAGCTGTGTCAGTGCTTTCTGTTTCTGTGTTTACCCTTTTCTCTGGGCACCCATGCCGGTGCTGCGGGAGCACTGGGTACTGCAGGAGTACAGGGAGGAGATCTCACTGCAGGAGATGGATGGGCTGCTGCCTTGAACCCACAAAGAAAAATGCCCTTTTGCTGCCCATCCCACATGAGGATCAGATTTTCCCTTATCTTTGTGTTGGTTTTAATTGATTTGAAAAAAACCCAAACCAATGCTGTTGGACAAAAATGTTCTTTTAATAAGACTTCGAGGTATGCTCCAGATGGCTTACTGTTCCTTACTGGGCTTCTCCAGCTGGAGAGATGCTCCTTCCAAAAGATAGCCCAAGTGGGGCCCTGAGCTGGTGCCTCCCTGGGCTGTGAACCTCACCAGGCAGCGTGCCAGCCATGGGCTGTTGTCTGGGCTGTCACAAATATCTCCTGGAAATACCTTGCCCCTTCTTGGTGTTCTTGAAGAACACTCCCCATCCCTCAAGTGACGGAAAATGGAGCCTTGTTTTGCTGCCTTCTGCTGGTTTCACAGCCAAGTCAGAGGCAACAGTTTATTTTTCCGTGGCAGACATTCATGGAAATACAGATCCCTTGAATATACAAGGGATGCTGAAGGGGGTTGGGTGGATGTCTCCTGCTCTGGTCTTGCTGGGATGCTTTTGTATTTCCTTACGATTCCTCATGTCACTGCTTGAGCACTGCTCTTCCCTTTGGCAGTCTTTATCATGTTATTGATTCTTGGATTCATTTGTCCGAAGGACTGAGGAATTAACGCTCTGTGTGCTTTTCAAGGTTATGTTACCTTTGTGCAGGGCTTTTGGTGTCAGGCTTCCCCATGATTTCTGTGTTAGGAGCACCGGGGTGTGTTTGCCTCCCCCTTCAACTGATAGGAGGGTTTAACCTGACATTCATCTCTGTGGGGACAAGGCACAGATTTTCCTGCCTCTGCGGCTTGTAGCTGTATCTGTAAAGCACAGTGAAGTGTAAAGTACATCTGTCTGGCTTTTCATCCTTGGGCCAAATGCAAGCAGTGTAACCCCACTGGCTTTCCTGCTGAAAAAAAAAAATTTGTTTCCTCCAGGAGGCGGTTTCAGGTTTTGCAGGCTGAGTGGGCAGTGCTTTTGGCTTCCAGCCTAATTCCTCATCATCCCCCGCTCCTCCGTACACATCCTGGGAAAGAGAGGTGTCACCAACCTGGGAGCACAGGGGCAGGAAGGAGGTGGCAGAGCACGTCTGTCTGCACAAGGCTCAAATGCTAGCTCTGTTGTTCTTCTAATAAAGAACCAGTTTAGGTTTGTGAACACAAAGGCCTTTGATGTTGTTAGTCAGCAAATGGTGCCTTAAAGATAAGAGATGGTTTCGTGGGCTGGGCCTTGGCTGGGGGCTGGCAGCTGAGGCCAGAGCCTCCAACCCCACCTCGTCCAGCCACCTGGAGGGGGGGAGATAGCTGCCTCCCTCGTGGGGTCCTGCAGAGCTGTGCTGATGTTTGCACAGTTCTTTGAAGACAACTTCTTTACCAGCTAACATTTGCTAGCTTGTTCCATCCTTCCAGGCTGGGCTTTGTGTGGGCAGCAGCAGGTAGCTCCAGCCTGATGTGACGCCCCTCTCAGGAGGAGCCGCCTTCTCCTTGGCTGCTGGGCTCTGCCACTCCAAGGCACACCTCTGAGCAGCCGCCTAGCTCAGGGTTTTGGTGGGACTTGGCTGTGACTTGGCTTCAGCAAGGAGCTTGGACACTGCTTCTTCCCGGCAGGTAGCAGCAGGCCGTGAAGGCCTGGAACCTGCTTTGGGGCTGCCAGACCAGCCCCCCCATGCACCCTTCCCGGGGACCTGCCCTCTCCCGGGCACTGCCTGGCGTCTCCCTGTCCTTCTCCTGCAGCTCAGATCCTTCTGGCACGGTCAGGATCTCTGCAAGCCCCCACCCTGACCCATCTCCCAGGGCTCTGCCCCAAGAGGGGTCTGTGTCCCCTCTTGTTCCCTCTGGGCCCTTGGGAGCTGCTGGCTGAGGAAAAAGGCTGTCATTTTGAAGGTGTGCTTGACACCGCCAGTAAAGAGGCTACCGATGCCGCAGGGTAGACCAGAGCGTTGTAACAGGGAGAAGGCATAAATCCCTGGCAGGAGCTTTAATCCTCTCGCTGAGTTGTCAGTTACGGTTCGCTAATGGTGCTGTTGCATCTTCAGTGCTCCTGGCCTGTGTGATAAGAGGGTTGTTTCCTTTGAGGGGTGGGATAAGTGTGAGTGTACGTGTGAGTGTGTGTGAGTGTGAGCGAGTGTGTGTGTGCGCTCTTCAAACCGTGTAACAGGAGATGAATTCAAAGCCCTCCTCGGGACACTGTCGCTGCAGACCGGCACTTTGTTCATCTCTGTGGTGGAGCCGTCAGGCCCCCCCAAGTCCCGATCACCGTCCCAACCCCAGCGAGTCCCGTTTCAGCAGCACTCCCCCTCCCCACACTGACACATAATGTTCCTATTGTGCCGATGCTGTTTTTCTGGGGAAGCGGCGGGGATTTAAATATCATAAAGGCAGAAGTCGGGCTTTGATATACTGTCAGCAAAAGCTGAATACTGTAATTTCGAGCAATTTTCTCCAAACTCCCCTTCCCACCCCCCGCTCTGGCCCCCGGCCCCCTCCTCTCCCTGGGCCTCCTCCCTGGTGCTTTTTTCCTGACAAGCTGCTCCGTCGCTTCTTTCGCATGATCCTCACCCGGCAAATTAATGTGCTGCTGCTGATGAGAGACAGTGGGTTACTGAGCGTAGGCTCTCTCGTCTCCTCTCGCTATTACACCCTGGCAACTTCAAAGGTCCAGTCATCCTGTTTCCATCTTCCCGTGGGTCTGCAGGGCCTGACTCAATGGCACAGTTCAAAAGTGCAGCCTGGCTGGGATGGTGACGGCCCCGGCCCCGCAGCTCTCCATCCGTGCAGCCATGGTCAGCCCTGTGGATCTTCTTCCCCTTCTCCTCCTGGGATTAATTGCCGCATGGGGAGGGTGATCCTCCTTCTCCCACTTCCCTCCTTTTAATTTTCAGCTGAGGTAGTCTTCTGTAGAAAGAGCCCTTTTCCTTCTTTTTTTTTTTTTTTTTGGACAACTATTTAATCTTTTGCAATCTGTACTTCTGGGCTGCCTGGCAGTTCCCCTGGTGGCACCTATGCTGTTTGTTTTAGCTGGTAACAAGATACTGTTTTGAAAAGTAATTCTGACTACTCTGTGAATTTAGGCTTTATTTCATACGTGCTCTTTCCCTGGCAGAGAGAGATCTTTGTGATTCCTTCCTCGATAACAATTATTTTTACACACGCATGAAGGAAAGGTGGATGGGGAAAGGGTTGAAGGTCTGCCCATCTCCTGTCCTCAAAAATGGGGAGTAATGGTGGGAAATGTTGCTGCATTTTAACCACTTCTGGGCTACGGACAGGTACGTGGTGAGAGCAGGAAAGCAGCTTTTTGGGAACTGGCGCTGTGTGGGTACCACCATGGCTGCAGAGCTCACTCACAGGGCACAGGCGCCAGATACCTCCTTCTCCCTTCCCAGGCTTTGCTTCATGGGAAAGCGAAGTGCCCAGAAACCCCAGCCCCACCAGGCTGCAAGGGAAAGGTAGCACCTTCCACAATCAGAGTGCCTTGTATCTATAAGCCACACTGCAAGCTGCGCTCCCACCCCATCCGTAGGCTCTCTGCCCAACCAGCAGTCAGGGAGCAGCACAAAGGGGCCATATATTCTCCACGTCAACCCCTGCCTGAATCCCTCATGAAGAGGAGCAGTAAATATTTCTCTTCTGCTTGGCTGCAAATGTCCCAGGAGGGCTGCTGGCTGCGGTGGCATTCCTTGCTGTCCAGACAGTGGACCAGCAAGGGGACAGCCACCCTTCAAGACCAGCAACACACACTGAGAGAGACTTCCCCAAGAAAAAGTAGATGTCCATTCCTGCAGCTACAAACCCGTGCTACCACACGCCACGGAGGCAGCATCCCAAGCTGTACCCAAGCTGTACACTCAAGGGGCTACATTTGCAGCAAGCCTGTGGCTCTCATTCTCTTGGTGTTGTGTTGTATTTTGTTTAGGCAGGGGCTGAGTTTTTCTCTCTCCAGCTGCTGGAACAACTCAACAGTGTTGGCCTCAGTCCTAGGACTACAGTAGCTCTTCCTCCCTGGAGAAGGCAAGACAGCCTAAGGATAAAGAGTAGCTTAGAGCAGTAGAGGCTCATGCTTTGCCCCATGGGATTTTAACTGGCTTGTGGATTTTACTCACCCAAGCTGCCTCTCAGCAGCCGTCTCTGGTGACCCTGACATCCATATCTTCTGCCTCACATAAAGCCTATAAAGAGCCTATGAAAGAAGGTAGACAGATGTTCCAACAACCAGAGAGGCTTGCTGTGTAAACCTGGGCTCGCATCCCTACATCATCACACAACATATAGCCTTAGGTACATCTAACATCTCTGCTCTACAGTTCTTGACCTCCATGGAGCAGGGTGAACACATTAGTTGACGTTACACCATGTCTAATGGTGCTCAGATTTCTTTCCAAGTGTCCAGAGTTTGCGGAATTTCCAGTGTTGTAGTTTATCAGGGATGAACTTCAGTATGTGCCAAACCCTGAGTGACTCCAAAAAGGAAAAAACACCCTTTCATCAACTACCTGTCTATTTTCATCTAAGGCAGGTCCTACAAAGTTTAGCATGTTCCCATGGGGTTTTGGAGCAAGTTGCTGTAGGATCTGTTAAAATGTAAAAATTTGCCAAGGTTACAATTGGATTAAAACAGGTCTGAAGCTCCCAACCATGCCACTCCCATTACCTCAACACAATTTACGTACGTTAAAGAAACAAGGAGAATGACAAGCCTATGCAGCATAGCAGTGTCTGAGTTGCTGGTGTAAGGGACTGAATTTCATCCTGACTATTTCAATTTGAGTCAGTATTTTATGACCAAGTTCTCAGATCTCAGTGGCTAAAAATCTTGCTTCAGGCATCCCTGTTGTGTTGTTTTCCACATAATGACATCGTTGTGTGTAATGAGATGTTAGCAGCTCATTCACTGCTGACATCTGTCTTGGGGGAGAAAATTGCAATTTCTTGACTTATACACTGCTTAGTGTAAATGTAAGTTAGTCATGGCAAATTTTGAGAAGTCCAAACTTTGGAAATTATGGCAAGAATGATGAAGACTCAAAGGTATGTTTTAAGGGAACCACCTACTTTTGGAGAACTTAGGCTCTGCATTTGATTAATTTCATGTCAGAGGTATGCCTCTCACAAACCTGTGTGCTCGTTTTGAAGGACACAGCATGTTGAACAGGGAACTAATTAAGCCAGTCAGAATGCCGTAAGGTTCAAACCCTTACTAAAACCCTCCTCTGGATAATCTGTAGGAGAAAAAAACCTAGTGGAATCAAAGAGGTTCTTTGGGTGACAAAAACTGAGTAAAATCTGTGAGCAGCTCTTTGCTTTGGAGGGAATGACAGTGTTTCACTTAAGTCAGCCTCAAATCTGCAAGTGCTCATCTTGCAGGGGTTTGGGTTACTGACAGTATTTGTCTGGATACAGTCACACTGAAGTTCAGCGCAGGATTTAGCCACTCACATGCAGGCGGTTATAACATAGATGTCTGAACATTAAGCATCTAAACTCTTCTTATAGTCAGTCTGAACAGAGTTTGAATCAATTGCCCAAATATGACCAGCTAGTGCCACCGAAGATGATCTAGGATACTGGGTATCTGCACTGGCTGGGAGATATCGTGCAGGACCTGTGGAGAACCGCATCCTCACAGACCTGCAGCTGGAGGCCACACAGGAATCCTCTCAGTATCTCCAATGTCTCTTGGTGCCTGTGTTTGGGCACTAAATTGAGTCCAAGGATCTCTGCATATCATTCAGTTGAACAGGCAAGAGGTGTCTACTTTCGGCTGAGCTGAAACCCACTCTAAATGCTTAACTCTGCCTGAAAGTACACTGTCATCCACATCAGAAAGTCTAAGGCTGACACCAACAGCCCCACTACTTATCTCCTACTCCCTGAACTCCCTCTTCTTGAGACTCAGGCACTGCAGACTGTGCCTCTTTACAGCAGCCTAGATCCTAGGACTAAAAGGGTAGTTCTGGTGAGCACTTTTCTAGTTAATTTAAGTGGGAAATAAAATGAAATATTTAATTTTGATCTTCCTCGGAACAAGCCTTTTCAGATTCTTGAACCTGTAGTGGGACATATGTCTTGAGTCTGCTTGATGATGACATGGATGAGGTCCCTTCCTGGAAGATCTCCTCCAATGCTCGTGCAGCCTCTCTGAGGTGGGGAAGCTTTCTGGAAGCTGTTCTGTCACAATTTATACGGTGATGTGTACCCTGATGTGGAGCCTGGCCCTCAGATGTGAGCTAGGGACATGAGAAACCTGAATGGCAGGTCCTATTGACAGTAGCAAGAACTCAAGGGGACACAACCAAACAAAGCTTTTCGGTTTGAGAATGTCAAAATACTTTGCATTGGCAAGTCAGGAAAATGTATTTTACACAGACATATACCAGAACTTTCTCTTTCTTGAGAAACTTTGGCTATTCAAGCTTTTTGCTCCTGATGGAAGCAAATGGGCAATGACCACTGTTTCTCAGGGTCAGAAAGTCTGATCTCCTGCTGCCTGCTGAGCAGCTGCCTGAGGAGTACCTACAAGCAAGGGAACAGGGAAATGTTTTTGCTCTCGTGTTTTTCTCTCTCTTATGTTTACGCCACTCCTTGTAGCCCTGCATTGGGGAGTACAAAGTACCTCCTGGCCATGACATCATGCCATGGAAAACAGACTAATGAGGCAAAGGAAGCAAGGCTCCCTTTTCTGCAGGGAAGCTGGCTCCGATCACCTGGTTGTAGTTAAGACACATCACACTGAGCTGTTCTGCTTTGCGAGAGCTGAATTTAATTCTGTGTTACTGCATGTTTATCTGATATCTTGTAAAAACTGTTGTCCATTTCTCCAGCCTTTAGATCTTTTGCTTTTCTGAAATGCTAAATCTCCTACTGTGACCCTTCAGCAAAACCACTTCACTTCATCAAATGAATCCTGTGACTTTGATTATGCCGGAGCTTTCATTAAAGGGGTCCAAAGTAAAGCAGACAAGGAAATGTCTTTGTGATTTGCAGCAATGCATTGAGAAACAAAAGGAAATGGATGGCAAAGATAAGGAAAGCAGAATAGCCACAGTTTTTTAAATAAGGGGAATGGAATTTCCCCCGAGGGTTTGTGTTATAATGTGCTTTAGTAAAACACAAGCAAAAGTCATAGTAGCGGAACTTGAATACAAGATATTGCCAACTTTGAGCAACAGAATGAAATCGCTAATAGTCAGAAAATGCTGACATGAAGGCATCACCAGCACATTTTAACCTCTAGATAATAGTGCTTTCAACAAACAACTGATTATTATGAATTTAACCATAAAACTGGAACTTCCATATGCATGGCCACTATGACATATGCTGCAACAGCATCACATTTTACACTTTGCTTTCTTTGTTTTTTAATTGTGGGATTCAATTACGGCACAATCATTCTGATTCTTTTCTAGTTTGTCTACATTACGTTTTGCAGTTTTAAAGAACAAAATCATCCGTGGGTGATGTGAATGGGGTTGTTTTATGGTCCATAGGACCATTATTTAGCTAGTATCAGTGTGCAATGCAAGGGCAGTATGTTTACAAAGAATTCTGGTTAGCACACAATACCAGCATAGACTGTATAGATCAGTGCAGAAAATCAGCCGGTCTTGCTGACAATCTCACCTGTAAATTCTATTTACTTTTTCCACATTGATTTTCTTGTAGCCTGACATTAAACGATTAAGGGAATGAGGTTGATGCTTGAGGTTTTGAGTATTTTAGTAGTTTGGATTTTTTTTTCTAGGAGAAATGTGTTTGATTGTTATTTCATTTACAAACTCCTTCATGAAAATGATCCAAGTAGCCATCACTGAGCTGCTGTCTTATTTAAAACCCAGAAAAACTATGCAGCAATGTTGCCTGAGTTGAGTTTCTTTGTCTTAATTAAGAGTTAGAGCAGATCCCAGGCCATGGTAGATCTCATGTGGTTATTTCTTTAATTCCTCCAGTCAGCACAGTAAAAAAGCCCCAAAAGGATTGTCTTACTGCTAACCTTTCAACATCATCTATTTTCTTGTAGCATTGCCAAAAGAACCGATTATCCTTTTAACAATTACACAAGTCTATTTTACCATTCTCCCACAATTTGAAAGACACTGAAGGGATTTTGTTCAAATTTTCCACAAAGATTACTCCTCTAGCTGAGACCAGCATGGATGACATCAGCCCAGAACAGTTAAAAAAAGATCAGTATGTGGAAAGAAGGAGTTCAGGACAGAAAGTGTCCTGCGACCTTGAGGGAGAAATGAATTTGGCACAAATCTGAAGTAATTTCCCTGAGATGGTTTGCAGCAGTCCCAGTTGCACTAGCCCAGGGGGTCTCAGCTGGAGGGAGCCAGGACACGGTCCAGCCAAGTGGGAATCACTGCCTGGGGCAGGTGAGTGAGATAGGCTGCAGGTGGCCAGGGACGATGCTCATGGCAGGAACAGCAGCCCCTGCCCGCTGCTGCTGCTGAAGGGTCACAAACAAAAACACTGGGTGCCCTGGGAAACTGTGAAAGGATTCGTAGACACTGGGCCAGAAGAGTCCATTAGATCATCTTTTCCTTACCAAGGGCCAAATGTGATTTTCGAATACCTTTTGAGAGCCACGCTGTGGCACACCCCTTAGTATTAGAAAGTCTAAATTTTTGGCAAGGCACTGATACCCAGGATAAAAGAACCAGGTTCAATTTCAAGGCTCTTGTAATAAAACCACACTCACTCATTATCTAATCTTGTAAATTCAATTACAATGTCTGAGATCTAAAGCATGAATGATACTTCCCACTGCCACGCAACTTAGGCAAAAATACTTAACCAGAAGGCCCTTAAGACTTCCCCCCTTCCAGCTGTTAGATGTCCAGGGTGGTCTTTTCCTGCCCTGTCCTTAGTAGTCCACGGGACCCTGTCGACATCAGCAGGACTGGCTATCTCTCCCTTTCCCTGTGGATGGTGGGTAGAAGGGTCACAGAGAGCACCAACAGGCAAAGTGACATCCCCATGGGATGGCACTCGGCCCTGTCATGGAGGCAGGACAAGAAGCAGGTGCTGGGGATGAGGCGATAAGCTGTGGACCAGAGCTGGCGACGGCAAGCTGTCTCATCCAGAGAGGGATGGCAAGTATTGCAAAGCTGGTCTGGAGCAGAGCAAAATCTGAGCCTTATCCAGCCTGAAGGCAAGCGAGTTGCCATTGTTGACACCCGGCTGCAGGACTTCACCCGTGTTCTCTTTGGCAGAGCCCCAGGAGCTGCCTTCCACCATCACAGACCCAGAAAAGCATCTGATCTCTGTTGGGAGATGTCAAGAACTGGAGAAGCCACCATTTCTTATGCTTGTTTATTCTGGTTGTTAATCTCCTTTCACTGATTAAAAGTTTGTAACTCATTTCTCACTTGATTTTGCCTGGAGTTAGGTCCCAGCCATCAGTTCTTGTTATGCTTTTCTCCCCTGGATTAAAGAGCTCTGCCATGCCCGGAATTTCTGCCCATGAAGGTACTTACACTTGTAATCACATCACCCCTTGATCTTTTTGATCAGGCCACACGGCTGAGATCCTCAGTCCCAGAGAGATCTCTTGGAGCTAGCGGTTGGGAACAGAAACACTGGCTCCGTGCACAGCTGAGTGTAAGGGGCCAGGTTCCCCTGTTTAACATCACTGACACAGGACCATATGGCCATGAATATGGGGATTAAGCCATCCGAAAGGTTTAAACAGATTCCCCTACAAAACTTTGTATTTTTTTTATATTTCCCCTCCTTGTGAACTGTACAGGTGTTTCTTTCCTCAGCAGCTTCTGCGTTACTCACCCTACTTCATCCTTACGCAAACACAACAATATTTACTGTCTTAACCTGGTTTAGGTTAAATTACTCTGAAGTTGCCAGCCTCTCCCTCAGTATCTGTGTAAAAACAATTGTGTTTCTTTATATAAGCTCCAGGATCAGTAGCTGTAACAGCAGGACAGCAGCGGGCAGAGGGCAGGGAACACAGCCTGGAGAGGAAACGCTCCGCGGCTGACGGCAAGTATCTGCCCCCAGCCTGCACACGCAGGAGGCCGGTGACGGTGGGGTGCGTGTGTAAAAGAGGGATGCGAGGAGCTCAGAGGCAGATGCAGAGGAGAGGCAGGCTGGCAGCCTGCTTGCCAGACCACACAGAGTGGCTTTGACAGAAGGAGCTCTTTGGGAGGGCAACAGAAGAAATTTTGTATTGAATTGGGAGGAAATAATTGTCCCTGATTGCATGAGTTGTCCTCTGCCCGGTACCCTTTGTATAACTCGTAAAGAAAGGAGATTGCATTGAGGAAATAGCTACATTCATCTTAAGTTTCTTCTCCTAATAAATATAATTTGCAGGATCCAAAAATCCGGCTACATTCTCAGGCTGGAAGAAGATAGTGGCATTTGGCCAGTAGCAAAGTAAACAGAGAAACTGTTTGCAGTGGTACCTTTGGCAGGGATGCGTTAGTGCTTCTGGATGTTTCTTACATTCACAGTGCAGCTGGATCTGGCACCCCTGACTTTGTCTGCGTTGGGGTGTGGGGCTGGAGATCATGGGGCAGAGGAGCAGCTCTGGTCTCTGACCTCGTGAACCTCAGACCAACACTTTCAGGTCCCTGTAGCAGCTACACAGATAACTTGGTCTCAAAGAGTGTTCCAGAAGATGACAGCAAAGCCTGGAGTCTCACTGTAGGGATGGCTGGCTGGACACACAGCTGGGTTTTGGAGTAGTACACAACACTGACTCCAACAACCCCAGCTGCCTTGCCCCATCCCCACGCACGCCCATGCGTCACCTGGCAGCTCTGGTCGCGCACAGCCCTGCTCTCGGTACTGTGAGCCAGCACCTAACGGCTCTCAAGCTCTCATGGCCCACGACCCACACATTGGCCTTGTTTTAGCGGTGGCTTCCTGACTGCTGGTTGATCCCCTGGCATCACTTACCTCCCTTGCAGCTGAAAATAGTGATTGCAACATCAATTAATTGATTTTACTTTTTTTTTCTTTAAGAATTAGTGCATTCATTTTTTAAGGTAAGGTAGTGCAAACGTGGTAAATGTTATTACATAGCAGCAGCAACTTAAAAACATCCAAGAAGAGTTCTTTCTCCCTCTCTCTTACTTTTCTTTGAGAGTGGAAAAAACGTTAAAAACAAATTCCCTAATTTGCTTGTAGGCTGAGATTTCTGCCAAGTGAATATTTATGTCCAAGTTTGAAAGATGGAAGTGTTGAAATACTCCAAAGCAATCCAGAGCTGTTTAGTGACATACTCTACAAGGTCAGTCCTGTTTGCTGTTAAAATCAGTGGTAAAACTTCCTTCAAATTCATGGGGAAACAGGATCAGGCCCTTTATTTAATTTGTTTCTATCTTGGTAGGAGGTTTCTCGTTCCTCTAAAATGTGCCTATAGATGATCTCATGATCCCTGTTGTCCATGTGTGCTGGCACAGTCCTCAAGCCGTTACACTGCTCAGACATAACAGTGTGCCAAATTACCTGCAGTTCTTGTGTCACCAGGGGGGCTGCAGGTTGGGAAATACTGTTTTTTTGTAAAGATTGCCAAATTTCCTCTGCAAATACTACCTCCTAGAAATAAACATAAAATTTACTTTCATCAAGAAAACAAGGAAAACATACTCTCTACCTTTCTTGGGATTTCAGATGGATTTGGTGGAAAGTAAGTTTCTTACTTAGTTTCCAAGTAAAAGTGAAGCTGGGCACTCAGATTTTTGCCTTTAGTGAAAAAAAAAGGGAGAGACAGGCTAGCGATCACACCTTACACAAGGCAGCTTCCCTGCATCCTCAGAGCTCTGCCATGAGTCAACTACACAGCTCGCTGAGGAAGATACCAGAGCTTCTACGGGACGTGGCTTGGCAGAACTGTGGCTGATCACATCCCAAAGTGAACACATTTCTGTATCCACTCCAGGACTGTGGCACTAACGTTCGAGTATTTGAGATATCCACCATCTCCAGAAAACCCGCTAAATGTGCAGCCAAGTCACAGATGAACATTTTGGCCTTAATTCCTGATACTGTATAGAAATTGCCCTAGTGTTTCCTTAGAACAGAAATTAACAGGATCCCCCAAACACTGAAGTGTATTTTTTGTTAGGAGATGGCATTTTGATTTGAATGAAAATTTTTGGTGAATTGGCAATCATGACACATCTAAAGCATCTGCCCTTGGCTTACATATCTAGACCTAGGCTTGGATTTCAAAGCTCGGCGGCGTTAGAAGGTAGGATTTTCATTCAGACCCCATCTACTGACAAGAAATAGGTTGCTCTGGTTTTTTCTTTTTTATCCTTTTGAGCACAAGAACAGCCACCACAAAACAATACAAAAATACTCCATTGTATTTTTGCACTTTCCCAAGCGTTCAAAGAAAACAAGAGACAGAGCCAATGCTCATCTGTGGTGACAGCCGCCGCCGCCACCACCACCATCACCACCGTTTCTCTTTAACCCTCTCTGTCCCTGCCTCAAATCCTCCCAGCTGCGAGTCACAGCCGTTTCCACTCCAGGCATCTCCCACCTTCCACTGCACAGCCTCTCCTCTGTGCCGCTGGACTGGCTGCTTACGGCAGGAACAGCACTGCCGGCAGGAGAGCTTGGTCACCTCTGTGGCCCCAGCAGCCGCGAAAGGGCTGTGCAGCACTTCGGCTTTTCTCAGCTTATACTGGTCAGTGGATGCAAGTTTTACCTGATAAGACCCTGGGCTGTGTTTTTTGTGCATTTTTGTTACAAATATATAAGAGGTGCTGGAAATCTTGTAGGTTTGTACCCTCTTTTGAGATCTTCCCTTTTTCACTTTCTTTGAAAACTCTGGAGGATTCGCTGTGTCACCCTCTGCCTCATTTGCTTTCCAGTTGCAGTTTCGCCCAAACGTGCACAAAAACCCTGGGGAAAATCTTTTGTGCCTGGACCCTAAATCACATGTGAAAATGGAAAGTCAAGTTTATTGTTTAAAAAAAAAATGCTCTATTGTTAAAGTGATTTTATATCTTGCAGAATACACTGAGTTTGCAAATACTGAGAAGCGTGCAGCCAGGAGGGAGCTCTCGGAGATGAGGCCATCAGCCACGGTGGTGCTGAGCTGGGGACTTTCTCACAGCTCACATCCTTCCACCCACTCAGACAGGGCTCGTCCCTTGAAGTGCGTTGCCCAGCCCTCCCTGAGGACAGAAGCAGCAAAGAAACACTATGTAGGTGCCAGGCTGATACCATTCATATCCAATACGAGCTGTGGGCAGTGTCTGTTTTCTGCAGAGTCCTTCCCAGTGGGTGACATCCCGTCACTAGCCCTGGAGAAGGCCTTGCAGACCCTGCAACTCTGGCTGAACATCATGCATCAAGGAGTGCAGCCATCGCCATTGCCTGATGCCACCTGAGCTCTCTCTAAGTCCTGGCAAGGAACAACGAATTGCAAATGGAGATCCTGCCACCTCCCTTTGTTGGGATGTGGCAGCTCAGCACAGGGCGTTGAGTGCACAATGAACCATGCAAAGGCAATATTCACCGCAGGAACCCTGGGCACAAATTACTTACCTCACCTCTACTGAGAAATGTTTCTGCTTTTGTGGTGAGCCAGGCTTCACAGCAGCCCGAAGCAGGAAGCAAAGCTGGCTAATGAGTCCAACTGCAACGGTGGGGAGGAGGTGGGGGAAATCTGAAGGCAGAATCTTGTCCCTCAACTTGGAACATATTCAAGATTCAGTGGTTAACACCACTATTTTTGCACAAAATGCCTTGGGACTTCAGACAACCACACATTTATATGATCGTTGGAATTGTCTTCTACCCCCACTTCTGTTTTCTCAGCCTGGTGGTTACTCTGCCTCTCCAGGCTTCCTGTGTTGTAGCAGCCCAGCGTCCCATGGGTGGCTCGGGGCTGCCCAAGCAAGGGCTGCCATCTAGATTCATCAGGGTATTTCAGTTACTAATGCTTTCAAACACTCTGGGAAGAATTGCTTCCATGCTAGGTGCTTCCAGATAAGATAAGAGACAGCAAAAAGTGGGGAAATAGCTTTTTGAAGGACTTTGAAAACAGAAGGCAGAAATCTTCAAGGGTTAACCTACTAGATGGGCTATTTACTGACCATCTATTTTTCACCTGAGATTTTTTTCTGGAACAATTTTTCTCTGCTCCTTCCTCTCTAGTCTCTCCTGTGAGATGCTTCACAGACACTGAGGTGGTGCAAGTTTGTCTGTCCATTCCCACCCACCTGCAAAGCCTTGAAGCCATGGTTCCTATTTGGTGCAGCTGTGCTGCCTTGGTGCGACAGTCAGGCGAAGGACATCCGTGCCTCTTCGGAAACACAGACGAGCCCTGACAAAGAAGCCAACCCCCAAGCCCCTCACCAGGCATCCATTCCCTGTGGGTGTCTCACAATTCTTTCGGCACAGACTGTGTCATCACTGATGTTACTCGATAGCAGATCTGCAGAGAGAGGCATGGCTCTGTGAGCTCACTCGAGGGCAGGACACCAGCCCTGAGCAGATTTCCCCGTGGGGCACAGCAAGGGCCGGGCACTCGAGCAGCTCTGGGCTTTGGCACTGCTCATCCTCCCCACTGCCTCAGTCAGCCTCACGTGTTCTAACACTGCCAGGCAGGCACCCAAAACAACCATAAAGGTGTGTTTTCCCCCACCAATGCTGGTGCGCCTGCCTCTGTAATCACATGTGAGAGAAAGCTGGAAAGAGGGGGGAAAATGGGAAGCAGCACAATATATGCTATGATATTTCAATCCCTTCCTGCTTGCTCTGCTGGGAAAAAAAGCTATTAGGGAGCTTTTTGACCTATCTAGAAAAGGAGGTTTTGGTCTGGACAGGAGTGGAAGGTCCAACCTCACACTCCCAGACCTTGTATTTTCTCATACAGCAGGACGTCTGCTGGTCAGACACAGCAAAACCCTTCCTGGGAGGGGACCTGGGGGCAGACCCCAAGCGAAGAAAGACCTGGATCTGCCCGATAGTAATACAGCCTTGGGTGATCAGTTTTGCAGCTACTCACTCCACAACCAGGGGGATGCATTTATCTCATCTAGCCCTGCATCGCAACCTCCAAGTCAGGACAGCCTGTCTTCCACCCACAGTCACAACACCCAAAGCACCCTGAAGTCCCTAGTATCCCAGGAGAAGAAAGGATGTATATGGGGCAAGGGAAGGCAGGTGGCCTAGAGGTGCAAGGTGAAACCCTGGAGAAAGTCTGGGGGCAGTGATGGCGCAGTGCCTGGGAGAAACATCTCCAGCAATGGCCATGGCTTCTCACTCCCCCAGCTGCAGTGGGGCTACCCACACCCTGCACAGAGCAAAAGGGGAGCTGGACATGGCTGTTCATCATCCCAGTTTCCTCCAGCCATGAGCATCTTGTTCTCCCGGCTGTGCCCACATGTCCCCACAGCTCCATTTTGGCCACGGGGTGAAGCTGGGCAGGGCGGGAGGGCTCAGGGTGCTGCCTCTGCTCCTGGGGATGGCTCTGGAGGAGCAGTGACACGGTACCCCCCATGAAACATCTGTCACTGGTTATCCAAGGGGCTGCGGCCGTTGGTACACCACAGCTGGCTGTTGATCTGGAAGATGCTGTAGTTAGTGCTGCCACCCGCTTTGACGCTCTGCGCTGCAGTGTTGGAGGTGCTCTCGCAAAAGGCCATGCAGAGCCCTGGGCAGAGGCAGAAGGCACTCAGGCTGCACCACGGCTGCCAGCTATGGGGATGGCAGCAGCCAGGAAGGAAAGGCTGTGGGAAAATAGAGGACTGAAACAGTTGGCAGTGCTGTATCCCCTGTAGCCATCCAACCCCTCTTCCTGGAGCACACGAGCCAGCTCGCACTGGCTGAACAGCTTGCCTTTGGTGACTGGGGTCATCAATGCCAGCAGCAGCAGCCACTGGGGAGAGGTTATTCCTGTGTGCTGAGGTCCCCCGGGGAAAGAGTGAAAACAAGGTGTAAGCAGGCAGTAAAGCAGAGTTAGACATCCCAGGCCAGCTTCCTAGCAGGTAGTGGTGTGACTGGCTCTGGTGACCCCGGGCCGCTCCTGTTGCCATTGGGGTGTGCACACCCAGGCGTGCAGGCACGCACGTACGTGCTGGCTGTGCCGGACAGCCCGGGCCACAAACAGGTTTTATCGGTGCGGACGTGGAAAACACAGAGCTTCAGGAACTGCCACTTTGCAGTTTTCTTATATTAGTAGTGAAAGGTCAGCTGTCCTGTGGGAACTGGAAAGCTGACAAATGGGACCCACTAAGGGAAGAGTTACATGCTTTAGCTGCCCAGACATCTCAGCTCTTATCCTGGTGCTGCCCAGCCTTTGAGCAGGAGCCGTGATATGCAGTGCGTTCATTTCTGTTGGAAAGCCATACCCAAACTCACTAACCTTTAGCTCCTGTTTGCATACCAGCCTTTTACACAATTACCAGTGTGCACAGAGAGTCGCATCCTACATATCCAGGGAGTTTGTCCTAGGAAAGACCTCAAATCTGAGCGTTAACAATCAGAATTAAAATCCTTTCTTTGGGGTTATTTCTCTCTCTTCACTCCTTTCTTCCTTTCCTCCTCTCTGTGCACCCTCTTTTGCCAAACCTGCCAGGCATTTTGCTTTCTGGCTGCGCAGTGCAGGGCAGTCCCACAGCCCCAGCAGGCTGTGCCCAGGTGCCCATGCAGCCAGGTTCATTTGCAGCACTGCAGAGTGGTTTGCAGCAAGGGGCAGAGGCAGCAGGTACCTCTGGAGCTGCCTCTGGTGATCATCCTCTGCGGGCAAGTGCAGTAGGGGCTGCTTAGTTAAAAATCCACGTGTACCTAGAGAAATCAGTACCTCCAGCAACAGGGTTCAGCATCAGGCTTGGGCTGGGCATCCCAGCAGGGTGTCCCCTGACAACTGCCCACCCTTCCAGAACACCCCCAACCCCATCACCAGGCATGAAGCCCCACGAGCCCTGCCCCACGCCTGGGGAACAGGGAACCAGCACAGCCAGGGAGCACTGTAGCCCTTGGGGTTCATTTTCTGTTTCGTCTGAAAACTAATCTTTCAAGTGAGTCTACCAGCAGAGGTATATTTTATATTTTAAGCTCATATTGCAGGATATTTGCAGACAGAGGAGTATCACCTTCTCCCCAAGAGTAATAGTAGAACTGTTTCCAATGTCACCAGCCAGAGAGGAGTGTGATTCCATGAACAAAATTCAAGTAAATTTGTGTCCAAAATGTTCTTAATTTCTACAGGGAGTTGCCCACGAATAAGTGGCAAACCAAGAATTGTCACCCAGATCAATCAATAAGCAGAGGGGAACAATGGATTACATGCTTTTACTGGGTTAGGTGCTGTAAAGACAATTAGTGAGAGGGTCTTCCAGCCGAGGCAGTAAAAAGAGATACAAAAATGCCCATTTTCTTCAGGTTTGTGGCGAGGACCTGGAGGGGTTTTCTGTACACCCCTGAGTGGTTAGTGCTTGCTCCTGGTGTGTCGGCATCGCCAGCTGAGTCAATGAAAGGCACTTCTACCCCGTGGGCTGGTACCACCGCATGGCCGAACCAAGACCTGGCCACACAGCAAGGCAGAGGAGTTTATTCTCTCTTGTCTTACCATTCTGGTATCTCTTTGTTTTCGGCTATGAACACTAATAAACCAAATGAAAATTAGAAATTCACTTAGAAGAGGAGCAGTGGAAGGAATCTCCCCCTTATGAGAGCATTTGCTTTGATTTAAACTATCTAAAGATAATAAATAACAGGGCTCCATAACGAGATAATTTGCTCATCTTGGTTTCAAAGTATTTTTTAACAAGCAAAATGAGGTTTCAAACATGTCTGTGATATCTCCTCTGGATTAAATATTAATCGTGATGCCAAAGTAGTAAATACAGAAATCCTGCCTGGTTGTTCTGACATGCAAGTTCCTAATTGTGTGGGAAGCTACTCAGATGGGTTTCAGTTTCAGCAGGAGATAAAATGCCACAGAGCCAGTACAGCATCTGTGTCGCTACAAGATTTACAGCTCGAGTCCCTGCCTGGAAACAAAGGAACAAACAGCTTCATGTCACGCATTGAACTGAAACATTATGGATTATATTATTACTCAAGTTTCTACAGGACTTCTCAGTGGGGGAAAAAAAATTCTATTAATTCTCTTTTACAACTACCAGCAGGGCAACGTGAAGAGAATAATCTCCTCCATTTATAAGGTCTGGGGGTCTTAAAACCTGAATAGCAGCCCAGGAGCTTTGTCACAAGGTCTGGCTGTTTCCTTTCCTTCATAAAATTCCTATCTCCATTAATCTGTGTTTATTTTCCTTCTGCTTTTAAATTTGCTTAATGGACTTCAGCCGAAGTCTCTCCTAGAAGTCAGAGGAAAGTAAACTCTGATAAATCCTTTGAGACTTAATAGTCACAGTTAAGCACTTCTTTTTGGATTATTTTGTCTGACTTTCATCTTTGCTGCTGCAGAAATGTGGGCTGCCTAGTACCGCAGCCCTAACCCCATGACTTAAGAGCCTGGGAACGAACTGACAGAAGATATCCCTTTTTCTTTCTTCTTCTGCAGGCATTAAAATACAGCAAGATTAGATTTAAACTCATAAGAGGTAACTGTGGTGTCCTCCATGTGTTTTCCCCATGCAGAAAGCATGTTGGAAGCTCAGTGCTCCTTAAACTCTCCGTCTCTGCTGGTGTCTCTAATCCCCAGGCTTTGGTTTCCAGGGGCAGAAGGAGGAAGCTCCAGCCAGGTGGGAGCTGCTGTTTGTCGTACCGGATGCAGGCTGAGTGCTGGGGAGCACAGCCCAGTCTGGGCACCTCCAGCCTCAGCTTCCTGAGGACAGGTTCTATTGCTGTGCAGAGGGAGGTACCAGCTGCTCCTCCCTCCGGTAGCCTGGCACCCTCTCATCTCAGCTCCCAGCACAGATGGGGTAAGGAGGGGGCTGCAGATCCCAGCCTCACGGGGAATCTGCCCTCTGGCACCCCGTAATGGGCATCAGAGCCCTCCTGCAGGAGAGGAGACCCCATGACATTTTCTTGTTCCCAGTCCTACTGGCATCATCCGTTCAATAACGTTTCATGTTATTAATCTATTATTATTTTCTTTTCAATGGGTAGGATTTGAATGACAGCCAACGATGGTATTAGTCTCTAAATACCTCTTTGTTAGGAGTCCAAATCCTTTTTGTTCTAACCCATATATTACTTTCTATGCAGCAGATTTATTTTTGCACAGCATTTATTCCTGCAGGATCCGCTTACTCAGAAATTGCATTGTATAATTAGGTCCCAACCGCCTATTTCTAATCCTGAACAAAGGTTCACTTTATCGTTCACTTCAGCAATTCACATTTTCATTTTGCTTCTTCCATGTACAATAGACACAATTAATTATGTCCCATTCCACCAACCTTTCTGTTTCCTGTGTCTAATGCTCAGGCTTTTAAAAATACCCTCCATGGTTTTACATGTTGCTGGAGCAATTTACACGTGTCCACCTGTAGTGAAGCTACGACATGAAGCAAAGGCAAGCACCAGGAGCTGAGCTCCTCTAACTGACAAACTCCAGTACAGGTACTGATGGGCCCATGGACTTATGGCAACTTGAAATTGAAAATTTTACATATCTTTGGGGACGATCTGCATAGACTGAGTGGAATCTTTTTCCTAAAGAATATTTCTAGCCTCCTGATTTTGTTTGACTGGCTTGGTAAAGTTCTTGCCTGTGAATGCATAGGCTTCTCTCTCTCAGAAGCAGCGAGAAGGTGACCACAGAGAAAGTAATTCTGGCTGGTTTTGTGAAAAAACACCGTTATATGCCAGAAAAAAAGCTGAGCCGTTGAGCAGGCCACGTACCACTGTACTATCCAGCCCTGACTACTTTGTCTTCGATCTGTTTTTCTTTCCTTGGTGTAAAAGGGCTCAGCCCTCCCCATGCTTAACCATAAATCTCAGCATTACCTTCATCACAACAGAGCACATCTTATCTGAATGTGCTTTCTTCTGGTACCAGGGGGCCAGCCACAGCACAGCTTTGACTTGCTTTTGTGGCTTTGTTTGGCATAGTAGCAATGAGATTAGGAGCTGAAAGTTAATAGAGTGAGGGCATGTAATTGTACAATACTTGGGTCTGAAGGTGTTATTTAAAAGAGTGATCCAGCACCTGGGGATACCAGGAAATGGGCTGTGTTAGCATCAAGAGGGAAATGTTCTCTTTGGAAAGGCTGAAGGCTTTGTCAAGCTGTGGTGGCTACCACTGTTGCTCTACAGAGCAGATAAACTTCGGTGTACTTGAAACCAGACAGCTCAGGGCAGAGGAGAAGAAAAACTGGGAGAGCATAAAGCTCTGCTGGATCCAAAACCTACCCAAGAAGCTGGGTGAATACTCTGGTGGTTTGCTCTGCGGAGGTTGCTGCTGCTGGCGAGCTTGCAGCTGGTGTCCCGGCTGGCTGCGTACCAGGGCAGGGGTGTCTGCACCGCGCCGCAGGAGCAGCGGGGATTAGGGGGGCTGAGCAGCCAGTTGCACAAGCTGATGTGTCTCCTGGGATTGGCTGGAGACAGATGATCAGGAGTCTGATTTTGGAGCTCCCAGTGGTGGAACAAAGGTGGAGGCTGAGATCCTGTATCTGCTTCTGTGAAACTCACGCTAAGCCAGGAAAAGCTGCACGGCTCAGCCCGGGATGACAAAGAGCAGACTGGACCCTGCTCAGATGGCCCGCTTTCCAAGGGTGGACAGGAGCCCTTGTGGCTTATTAGTCTGGCTCACTGATCCATGCTCTGATGTCTGGGATCCTGCTAACAAAATTATCACATCTAGTAAGAGTCAAAGCTGCTTTGTGGGAACCATGAGTTTCCTGTCTTCTTTGCATTTGTGAAGAAAGACTTTGTCGTGTTCCCAGGGTAGTAGTCACAATTTGCATTAGGAAAATATAAACAAAATGAAAAGATCGGCCCCATGATAGGGTGGGCACGACAACAACAGATTCAGGAAAGTACTAACTAAATGCTGCACAGCAGGCAGAGTTTGATTTATATTTGTAAGCCTTTTTGGTTTCAAAATGCAGTATTCCACCTCTTTCATCTCCAAATCCCAGCCAATACAGAACAGAAACATAGCTTTTGGCGGTCTTCATTTTTTAGTTAAACTTGTTTGTGTTCTCTCTTAGCGCTTGAAGCAGAGCAGTAGCAAATTACATTACTGCTTCTCAGTTTGTGACACACTTGACCATGTTTTTTCAATAAAAATGACACCACTTAACTTTGCTGGGTCAGTAATGAAGCAGCAAGAAAGATTTTGTTTGGCAAGAAAAACTAGCTAAGAATCCAGAGCTTCTTACAGCTAAAGCAAAATAAAGGATTTAGGTTAATTGGACTGTTTGTGAATGCTAAACTCTTCCCTTAATTTATGTATTACGATGAAATGTGTCTCCGTGACTGCTTTGAGCAGTCTTCCACACGCTATGGGAATATTTTTCCCACTCTGCATGACAGCGGTGGTGCGCAGACACTGCGGAGCAGAGCTTGTCCCCCCGGGGTACTGATGGGAGCCTTTGTGTCTGCCTACCCGAGGAGGAGGTATGTCGCTTTGACATGAACAAGTACTGCGGTCCAGCGCAGAGTTCCCATCAGAGGTGGCCGGCTGACTGGAAGGGAGCAGGCCATCCTTTGCCCCAAGGTCCGTGTCAGCTTGGTGGAGACATCTCAGCTACACGGCTTTTCTGAGGACCCAGATTTGAGTGCGCTTCCATCACCATCCTGTTTCCAGCTAAGGGATGGGTCAGACAAATTGGTCCTAAGGACACTGGTGGTGTGAAGAACATCCGGAGTGCAACAGATGCTCTATCATGTTTAGTCAGATCCAGGTGTGTCTGACATCAAGACCCAAATCTTCCCTCACATAAGCCTGGTTTGCTCTCACCTTTCTGTTATTTTAATCTCTTGACATCATCATCTCTATTATATGTGGCAGTGTGCTTCAGCAGCAAGTCTCACTTGCATTGGTGCTGGCTAGGTGACACCACAGCACACCCGAGAGGAATGGCAGCTGAATGATCGGTATAGTCCTGTGCAGCCTGCACCAAGATGTGGATGCCATTCACCCTTTCCCAGGGGAGATGCACACCTCTGTCAGGCACTCACGCACCAGTGGGTGACGAGCTTGTGTGTTGGGAAGTGCCCTCCCATGTCACCTGGGAGCAGAGCCCAGGGCTGGCACCAGCTGCTGCACCCTTACATTTCGTCCAGGGACTCCTGCTTGGAACTATTCTGCACCAGGGCAGCACCAAACCCTTGATGTACTTGCAAGGCAGCAGCATATAGGCAGTGAATCCCTCGCAAAAGGCATAACTGCACCTCTCACCTAAAAGTGACTTTCTCTGTCTGATAACAAGTCTCTTTCATGCACTATAAATATTTGGGGGATGGCATTGGCTTCAACAGCATATAATGAACCTTGGTCCTGGGAAATGATCTGTGTTGACGACCATACTTTGGTTTTGCCTTGAATCTTTTTTTTCTATGAATGCCTCGGCATTTATTTTGCAGTGTCAGGCTTTTTTCCAGTCACAATGGTCTGTTTCATCCACGTCCTTATCTCTTAAGAGCAATGCTTTAGTTGTGGAAGGATTGGTGTGTTCATCTGAACTCGCGTAATGTAGGTGGTAAAGAAGGGATTTTGGTTGATATCTGAAGGAGATTTTGGTTTATATCTGAAGGAGATTTTCTCGAGTTCATACACAGCCGATTGTAGCTGGTAAACTCGTATTACTTGATGATGATGATGATGATGATGATGATGATGATGATTTTATAACTTCCTTCAATGGAAGCTATGCGCCTAAAAAGCTTAATGTAACAAGCTGGGATTATCTGCATATATATATATACACATACACACATATATGCAGATATGCATGTACATACACACACATCATCTTTATTTTCAAATCAAACTGTTTCCTAACACTGCAAATGTAGAGAAAAAAGAACTATGATATTAATTCTTGTGAGTTAATGATACCCTCACATTCTCAATTGATTAATGGATTGTGTTTTTCTGGAACAAAGCCACAGATTCAGTTTTGTCGTTTCTTTAACAGCCTTCATGCCTGTCTAAGAAATACACTGCGTGTGCTTTGCTGTTACCATTACTGATTCCTAAATTTCACATTCAAGAGAATACTGGAAATGCTATTATCTTAGAAGGGTATTTGAATTTATTTGTGGTTTGGCAACAGAGAAAATAGTGTTTGATGTAATTTTTGTTCCTATTTGTAAGGGAATTTAGCAATTTTGGAGACTCAATGTTTATCTCTGTTTATCCATGAATACCACATGAGTTAACTTCATCAAATCTGTTAATACCACTTGAGAGGTGGCAGAATGCTCTAGTACAATTTTTTT
>WKFP01014244.1:316283-374392 GCA_011057875.1 Pterocles orientalis
CCTCTTTCATCTCCAAATCCCAGCCAATACAGAACAGAAACATAGCTTTTGGCGGTCTTCATTTTTTAGTTAAACTTGTTTGTGTTCTCTCTTAGCGCTTGAAGCAGAGCAGTAGCAAATTACATTACTGCTTCTCAGTTTGTGACACACTTGACCATGTTTTTTCAATAAAAATGACACCACTTAACTTTGCTGGGTCAGTAATGAAGCAGCAAGAAAGATTTTGTTTGGCAAGAAAAACTAGCTAAGAATCCAGAGCTTCTTACAGCTAAAGCAAAATAAAGGATTTAGGTTAATTGGACTGTTTGTGAATGCTAAACTCTTCCCTTAATTTATGTATTACGATGAAATGTGTCTCCGTGACTGCTTTGAGCAGTCTTCCACACGCTATGGGAATATTTTTCCCACTCTGCATGACAGCGGTGGTGCGCAGACACTGCGGAGCAGAGCTTGTCCCCCCGGGGTACTGATGGGAGCCTTTGTGTCTGCCTACCCGAGGAGGAGGTATGTCGCTTTGACATGAACAAGTACTGCGGTCCAGCGCAGAGTTCCCATCAGAGGTGGCCGGCTGACTGGAAGGGAGCAGGCCATCCTTTGCCCCAAGGTCCATGTCAGCTTGGTGGAAACATCTCAGCTACACGGCTTTTTTGACGACCCAGGTTTGAGTGCACTTCCATCACCATCCTGTTTCCAGCTAAGGGATGGGTCAGACAAATTGGTCCTAAGGACACTGGTTGTGTGAAGAACATCCGGAGTGCAACAGATGCTCTATCATGTTTAGTCAGATCCAGGTGTGTCTGACATCAAGACCCAAATCTTCCCTCACATAAGCCTGGTTTGCTCTCACCTTTCTGTTATTTTAATCTCTTGACATCATCATCTCTATATGTGGCAGTGTGCTTGAGCAGCAAGTCTCCCTTGCATTGGTGCTGTCTAGGTGACACCACAGCACACCCGAGAGGAATGGCAGCTGAATGATCGGTATAGTCCTGGGCAGCCTGCACCAAGATGTGGATGCCATTCACCCTTTTCCAGGGGAGATGCACACCTCTGTCAGGCACTCACGCACCAGTGGGTGACGAGCTTGTGTGCTGGGAAGTGCCCTCCCATGTCACCTGGGAGCAGAGCCCAGGAGCAGGGGGAGCCAGGGCTGGCACCAGCTGCTGCACCCTTGCATTTCATCCAGGGACTCCTGCTTGGAACTGTTCTGCACCAGGGCAGCACCAAACCCTTGATGTACTTGCAAAGCAGCAGCATATAGGCAGTGAATCCCTCACAAAAGGCATAACTGCACCTCTCACCTAAAAGTGACTTTCTCTGTCTGATAACAAGTCTCTTTCATGCACTATAAATATTTGGGGGATGGCATTGGCTTCAACAGCATATAATGAACCTTGGTCCTGGGAAATGATCTGTGTTGACGACCATACTTTGGTTTTGCCTTGAATCTTTTTTTTTCTATGAATGTCTCGGCATTTATTTTGCAGTGTCAGGCTTTTTTCCAGTCACAATGGTCTGTCCTTATCTCTTAAGAGCAATGCTTTAGTTGTGGAAGGATTGGTGTGTTCATCTGAACTCACGTAATGTAGGTGGTAAAGAAGGGATTTTGGTTGATATCTGAAGGAGATTATGGTTTATATCTGAAGGAGATTTTCTCGAGTTCATACACAGCCGATTGTAGCTGGTAAACTCGTATTACTTGATGATGATGATTTTATAACTTCCTTCAATGGAAGCTATGCACCTAAAAAGCTTAATGTAACAAGCTGGGATTATCTGCATATATATATACACACACACACATATATGCAGATATGCATGTATATACACACACATCATCTTTATTTTCAAATCAAACTGTTTCCTAACACTGCAAATGTAGAGAAAAAAGAACTATGATATTAATTCTTGTGAGTTAATGATACCCTCACATTCTCAATTGATTAATGGATTGTGTTTTTCTGGAACAAAGCCACAGATTCAGTTTTGTAGTTTCTTTAACAGCCTTCATGCCTGTCTAAGAAACACACTGCGTGTGCTTTGCTGTTACCATTCCTGATTCCTAAATTTCACATTCAAGAGAATACTGGAAATGCTATTAGCTTAGAAGGGTATTTGAATTTATTTGTGGTTTGGCAACAGAGAAAATAGTGTTTGATGTAATTTTTGTTCCTATTTGTAAGGGAATTTAGCAATTTTGGAGACTCAATGTTTATCTCTGTTTATCCATGAATACCACATGAGTTAACTTCATCAAATCTGTTAATACCACTTGAGAGGTGGCAGAATGCTCTAGTACAATTTTTTTCCCCCAATAGAAGCTGGAGTTTGTCAAATTCTGATGATTGCAAATAACCCAAAAAACAAATTTGCAATGATGCCCAATTTGGTTTTTGTTGTGGTTTATGTTTTTTAAATTTATTTTTCACCTCTATTTTCTCAGGTATGATATAGACAAAGAAAGGCACTAAAACAACCTGTGCTTTTGGGTCAGCCACAGTTCACACCTTCAGTTTACACCAGCTCCAAATTTGGCCCCTTGGCACTTACCAAGAAAGACTTTACATACATGCTCCTATCAACATCTGTAAACATTAAAAGATTTCTAGGCTACGCAGGGGTTAAAGTTGTTGTAGTAAGTGTCCTTAATAAGGAATTCAGACAGTTTCTGTTTGGTTTTAATTATGACTGCCTTTCATATAGGTTGGAGGGGCTCCTGGCTCTGTCCTGTTGAGACATTAAAGGTCCCTTTGTCTAAAAGTTCAGAGCCAGATCTGAGATCGCCTGAAGTTCACCTTTAGGATATAGAAAAGTGCTGAGACACGGCAGGGTTTGATGCTGGTAACCCCCGCAGTGGAGCTGGGGCATGGGGTGTTGTCGGCATCACTCTCCCTGCAGCAGCCTGCTTGCTCCAGCCGTGATGCTATCAGCATTCCTCGCTGGAGCCTGTCTGAGTGATGGCTGATTAATGAACTGGGGCTGCAGCTATCTGTGAGAAAGAAGAATTGCTTATTTCACCCATGTCACAGTCCTGATTGTGAAAGCCTGACAGCATCTGGTTTGCTCCGTCTATAGACACCAGACACACAAAATGACTTCTTCCGAGATCACTGTGATTTTCACTAATCTCTCCCATGCAACATCATTCTCCCCAGGAAATCAAACAACCAACCTCGGAGTTTCTTGAGGTAGAGAGAGAGGAAGGAAAAACATGATCCTTCTCCTTAATAATGTTTATGAAATGAAACACAAAACATAAACTTCCTCTGCAAGTACTTTGACATTGAAAGTCTCATGCACCATTTCGTCTGAAAAAAAAGAATCTTGCAAGAGATCTCTGTTCTGATGACTGCAGATTTCTGCTCTTACATGAGATGTCTTTGGGTTTGTTTGCTTTCTCTTCTCCTGGCTGGTAAAATAAAATCAAAATAAAAGGCTGCAGATGCCTCTCACATCACTTTCCAAGACGGACCAGCGTGTGGCAGTAGCCCGCATTGTCCTTCTTCATGTGCACCAGTGCAGGAGGGCGCTGGACCTTCCACGTTCCCATTCCAGCCGCTGTTCAATGTGCTACAGAGCTGGTCAGTGAAAGCGCAGGTCTCTCAAGAAACTTGCTGGATTCACTGATGTTACTCCCCAGTTTCTCTTGGCAACCGGTTATTTTCTCATCCATATTACACTTGGCAGGACAATTAGGGTTTTCCAGACGGTAGACCTGGCCTCTGTTTTGCCTGAGAGAAAATTTCACTGGAGGTATAAGGCAGCAAAAGTTCAAATCTGGAATCTGAACATAGTATTAAATCTCTCTGCCATCTGTGACTTGCTGCCAGACTGAAGCATTTGGAGTGTTTCAGCTATGGAGAAGATAAAATTGTTCACAACTGCCTGCAAATAAAGACATAGCAGGCATCTTCCTGGATATTTGGTTCTCTTGTAATTAATAACTCTCACAGCAGTGATTTATGAGCTGTGGATGCTGCAAATTGTGCCTGTCTGAAAGGCAATATTACATCAGAATGTCAAGAAGACACAGAAAGCTGTCAAGGAGTTTCTTCAGTGGCTGACACGTCACCCTGCCTATTCTGTGTTGACCATGATAGCAAGCCTCATAGGAAATGCAAGATTTCTGCCATGACAGTGAGCCAGGACATGGGTATGCTGCCTCATCTTCTAATCCTCTGCCAAAGCAATAAATTCTTCTCAAGGATGGGAGTTTCAACTGCAGTATAGGGAGATATCGTGAGAGGCCTTGGCTTTGCAAAACCCCCCTCTTGCCCCAGAGCCACCTGCAGAGTGTGGCAGGAGCCCTGCCATTTGTGCAGGCGCCGGGCCAGCCTGACTCCTGGGTCCCAAATTTGCTTCTTCAAAGGAAAATCTGAGTAGGTCGTGTACTTTAAGAAAAAGATCTGCTTTACTGGGAAACTGTTTTTTGGCGAGATGAGCATGTCTGATGAGCTCACCTCAGTGTGCTGTGCCACAGTATCTGAGACTGAATGAAAATCCACGTCTCTGCCTGTGTGGTTGTTTCATTCTGTCATCCTTTAATGTAGTGGCTGGCTGTTCAAAGGAAACCTTTGAACCTTGAGCCTGTACACTTTCAAAACACATGCATTGGGCCAGTTTCTGGGGGTTGCACATGGATCTGAGAGGCAAGTGAGGGACCTGACGTTAACCTCCTTCTGGATCCTGGCACTGCGATGAACTTTGCAAAGTTATAATAGCATCAGCAGTATTTCCAGGTACACTGAGACTCTGAAGAACCTGAGGATCCAGGGACCTCTGGGCTCAGCATCAAGGCTTTTTCTTTTGCTGTAGCCACACAGCTGCAGCTGCCTCTTCTCCTTCAGAGATGCTCCAAGGGGCTTGGTAGCATTGGCTCTCTGGCTGCCCTGCATATATGCAATTTTAACAGGATCTGTGTTCGTATGCCTGGTTCCTCTCCCCTGGAACTGTGTCAAACGTTCCAGACTTGAAAAATGGAGGTGCAGCAGGAGAACCAGAGCAGGACTGCCACGAAAACACCAAACAGAAAAGCAAAAGAGATTCAAGTTACAGCAGTCGTTGTGCTCATGTCAGCTAAACTGGTTGTAATATGTCTCCATCTTCCCAGAAGAACACTACTTTCTTCTCCTAATCAGCACACTGCTGTGTGCAAGACATAAATATTCTTAAAAGAAGGTGAAAGTATCTCTGTGGCCACAGGAGAGGTAGCTGGACTGCAGAGATGAATGCTTGCACAGCCTCAGGACCCAGGAGGTACAAAGCCATGATGGCATGGGAACAGCATCGCCATGGTTACCTTCAGAGCCGTGAAGTAAACGCTGCTGCTTTCTCAGCTGGCAGTGCTGGGGTAGCTCAGGTATGTTGTTACCTGCAGCACTCTCACTTACAGTCATGGTTATTTCTGATTTGAACAAAGCCTGAATAGGGAAAAGGGGGTTAAACTCAGTATATTCAGGAGGAAAGGAAGAAAAGGTTGAATTCGTCCCTGATTTATACCTTGTGCAGCTTTGCACGTTGCATACTGGTGTTATAAGTCAACAGGGCTAAACTTTTCCATAGGGGCAACTTGCAGAACAAAATTAAGCATCTGGAGCTGTGTAGGAACAGTAGGTTCAGTACATCCAAGGTAAAGTCAAGTCAGATCAACTTGGAAACATTACATGCTGAGCCCAGGGCTTGCCTTGTTCAGCCTTACATTTGAAGTCTGTGCGTGGTCTATGCTTCAGTCCACTCCAGCAGTCTTCCCACTGTTTCCCAGTTGCCTCCATGAAACCTATCTGAGGGGCAGGAGTAATGCAGCCACAGCGCACATATATCATCTGGGGTGGGCAGCCTGGTTTACAGATTTCACTTGTTGGGTCTTCTCAGGGGAACTCTTAAGGAACTGTATTAACAAAGCACACGGAGTCAGACGAGGAAAATCCAGCCGTCCTTTGAATCCATCTGCTGGATCTTCACAGGCAATTTGGAAGCGCTCTTCCTAATGGTGCCGGGGGGACAGCTGGAGGAGGCTTCACAGCGTCCACTTTCCAGTCTGATCTCAATGAACCTTTGTGGTTCCATCAATGCCAACGTGAGAACATTTCCTCTGAAGTCATTCATGAAAACAGCCCAGGGACCGACTCAGAGCATTCAGCTTTGTTCCACAGGACAGGAACAGTAGTCTGACTGTTGATTTATTTAAACAACAACAAAAAATGCCACCAGGAAGTTGCACGACTATCAAGAAATGCTTACCAAAGGGACTGTGTTAAGCAGAGTATGCAAAGCCAGCAAACAAATCCACTATTTTATAAAGTAACACTTTTTATCTGTATTTCTGACAACACATTGAACTATTCTGTTGCAGATGTCAGCTCTGCTCCAAACCCCTTTCTACCTTTTTAAAACATTTTTAAGCACAGAGTATTTCTTTCGGACACATTGCAGAAAATGTCTGTAATAGGGAATTTATTTTCGTGCTTATGTGTTCCCGTTTTGTCATTAACATTCTTTCCACTGTACCATGGCCAGGAATGGGTGCCAGGTCCAGGAGTTTAGAAATTATTTCTGCATCATGTGGAAGCTGTGCTAATTGGCTGGTGTTCTGTGATACAGTGGGAAAGTCCAGGGATTTTAAGCTGAAACACTTTCATACAAGCCTGATGTGTCTTCCCGTAACAGTTGTGTTCCCCTCGAAACCCAGGCTCCAAAGATTTCTTGCTCTAAAACCTCAAAGAGGACAGGTGGGAAAAATGTCTAGTAATGCCAGGAACATGGGCGTTATTCAGAGCAGGATGAAAAACGGAAAACAAAGTTCATCAGCACTTTCTTCAGCAAAGAATATATCTATTCAAGGCCAAGGCTTTTATTCTGTGGGTTACGTGTGGGCTTTTTGGGGGGGAAAGGGGAGTGTGCCCCTCAAAATATGGTACTTTCTGGAAAGGGAAAGCAGCTTTTAGAAAAAACACACTTTCAAATGAGAACATAGATGGAGTGAAAATTTTTAACTCTGCTTAGCACTATCTTGCGCTGCCAGCCCCTCAGATCAGAGCAGACCTCCCTGCTCCAAGCAGTGCCCAGGGCTCTTCCCGCGAGAGGGCTGCAGGAGGTGAAGCAGCAGCCTTTGGACGACAGCCACTGACTCCCACGGCAGAACGAGTCCAGCCACAGGGCTGTGGTGCCAGGTGCCCTCCTGCATGCTCGCCTCCACTGGTCTCATCAACCCTGTAACCAGGGTTGCAAAGTGCCCGGTCTCTGGCACTGGATGAGGAGCTGGGCTTTGTCCTCGTGCAGCCCAGCTCAGGGCAGCCTGATGGTGACACCTGCCCTCCATGCCAGCCCCAATCCATCCCCCAGCTGGGGAACTTTTGGATCATATTTAAACCCTATAGAAAAGAAGGACTGAATTCCCTTTCACCCACTCTCATTTGTCTGTGCTTTACCTCTTCTCTTGAAGAGTTTATTGGGGGTCCAGTTTGGTGAAACACCTTACTGCACATTTTCTGCGCTCAGAAAATGAAGCATAAGCTTAACTAGATCCTAAAGCTTTGCTACATCAGGGTCTTTTTGGTGTATGGTACAGACTGGTGCCACCCACCCGTAACTGACTTGAACCAAGAGCTGGAAGAAGATCCTATTTCAATGTCTGATACAGCTGGCGTGTCACGAAGCTTTTATAAACACAAGATTCAGCCTATATTACATCAGCACAAACCAGTTCAAACTATTAATTTGAGAGCAGAATATTCCATTTAATTAGAAACTGGAACTGCAATTTCACAGCTCTAATTCCCGTAAAATAATAAAAAGAGTGAGCCAAGAATGGACTCTTTTGTTTAAAATGAGATGTATCAATACATGAAAAATCTTATTGGAACAAGCGATAAGAAGGTGTGCACAGTAGTATAGTACTCAAGAGATTCACTAAATAGACATTTAAGTAATGTATGGGAGAATATTCTCTGTACTTTTTCTATTAATCCAGACACTGCTTATTTACTGCCTAAAGTCATTGTGCTTTAATACCTTGCTGAAATGTTCCAATTAAATGTAATTTCTAAATGGATTTTATTATTAATTTATTGATTTGGAAATACCCTTCTCTACACACAGTGAGGAGTTTTTCTGTGCAAGCACCACTGTCTCAGGAATGGGGACAGTCATACGAAGACAGACCAGCACAGCGTATCTCGTTGGCTCCTTCTCCAAAAGACCACAAAAAAACCTTTGTTTCTTGCTCTCAGAAAGACTTAGCAGTTCCCTCCCCAGGGTAGTGGGACAGTCTCAGGCTAGCTCCTCACGAGCCTGAGCTGGTGGGAAGAGGACCCTCGCTCCCTTTGCTGGGGAGGTGACAGAGGTGGTGGCAAAGGGCTGACAGCAGGCTGCAGTGCCTGGCTCCCCACAGCCAGAGACTCACCAGTGGGACATGCATACTGTGTCCCTGGCAGTAATTTTTTGGGGGTTTGGACTAGATGATCTTTGAAGGTCCCTTCCAACCCAAACCATTCTACGATTCTATGATAACTCTTCCTGTGACATTGCCTCTTTGTCAGAACAAATTTTTTTTTGCCTTCCTTTTTCCCCCAGAAAATCTCTCCGAGCACATGAGCAGCTATCAGTCCGAAGCCTGGACTCGCTGCCAAAGAACTTCAGACAGTAAAGTCTCAGCATGTAAGTGGAGAGAGCCAGAGAGGCCAACACGGCCTCATTTCTCAGTAAATGAGCTTCTGTGAGCTGTTAAACTGAGTGGCCAAGGGTGGCCAAACCAAGTACTGCAGATTGGTCTAAACAACTGCCTTCCATCACTGTTTACAAACACTTCCTCAACACCTGACACCTGCAAGTGTAGTAGTAATGACTCTCTACCCCAGTAACTTTACTCTCCATCCCTGTGCAGCTTCCCTCCTTTCCTAGCCAGTTGGTCACTCTTTGCCTTTGGGTGGAGTCTGCAGAAGGGAGAGAGAGGTTGACAAAAGAACTAATCTCCCCCTAATTTCCATCCATAACCTCTCTGAATCTCCTTAGAGAGACGACTCACTGTGCAGCACTCTAGGAGCCTGCTCATCGCAAACACTGCAGGAAAACATGGTCTTGTGTTCCTGTGATGTTTAGTTGCCAGGGTAAGTGATTTCCAAAGCTTCAGTGGGCCATTGCTGCCTCATAGAGCAGTAGAAAGGCTGCCTGGGACCTCAGTGCATGAATGCTACTGGTTAGTACAGGAACTATTTCATACGGCTGCATGGAGTGGCATAGAGACCTTTCAGACCTCTCCAGGTCTTTCATGCTCCATCCCTAAAGTTGTTCACATCCTGGCAGTGCAAAGGAGTAGCAGGATACAGGTTTTCCTAAACACGCTCTGCTCTCAGAAGAGAGCAGCAGAAGGGCCAAGCAAAACACTACCAGACAGAGGGAAGGAATGAGTTCTGGCCCTCAAAGCATCTCTTCAGCAAAAGAGAAGGCAGACTGCTCACTGAAGCCAGCTCTTCACTCTTCAAGATCACAACCACTGCCCGAGAACTGCTGTCACCACCCATCTTCAGCTTGGATGGTAACCAGGGTTGCACTGTCAGGAAAGAGATCCATGAGAATTCTTCACCTGCCTGGCCACATTAGGTGTTATGAAGACCAGAGCTTGCTGGCAGAACAGAGCACTCAGCACCACTTTGGATCAGAGCTGAATGAAGGTTACTAGTAGCAAAATGGGTACTACCAGGATAAACCTCCAGAGAGCACATCACGGGAGCTGCAAGGTTCCATGGATGGAGTGTCTCTTGCCCTGTCTGGGAGGCAGTGTCCGTGAGGAGGTAACTTGCCTGTCACAGGGAAGCCGTGACACAGCAGAATGTGACGTGGGCTGTTGGACCTGTTCCACTGCCTGTCCCAAAGGTGCTCCTCCTGCCACCAGACACTTGCTGTCTTTTCTCTTGCTGCTCCTGCGTCTGTTCACAGCACAGCTGCCTCTCAGTGCAGGGCTGTGCGTGATGGGAGGAGATGCAACAAGGCTCAGGATCAGAGGCTTGTCCTGAATACCACCCCTGGGTGCCAACTTACTCCTTACATAAAGAGATTTTTAAAGAAGGGGCAATTTGCCAGATCAGGCAGTGCAGAAGCTGGTCAAAACTGCAGATAACTGATGATTGCCAGAGATTTCACTTGTGAGCTTCCCCTGCCTCAGGGCAGCAACCTTGCAGGATTTCTTCCCCGCACTGCGGCACTTGTGATCTACCCTTTCTCTCACCGAGATCCGGCAGCGATGGTGCCTGGCCAGGGGGTGCAACAGAGGAAAGACAGGGAACCTGATACTCCCTAGGGCATCACATCAGAAAGGACTGTATTACTGGGCCCTGCAAGGATCCTGCTACAGAAATACAACAGCTCCGAAACTGTCACAGTTATTTAAATTGTTCATGAACCTAAAAACTGGGTTTTAAATAGGATTTCACAGGATTAGCACTGTGGAGTGTTCCCACTCTATCATCCTCAGCTAGTACCTCTCATCTGGGAGAAGCAGTGAGCTCCTGGGGTGACTTTCTGAGTCCCATGGAGTGCCACGACAAACTAATGAGAAGGCTCAGGTGGTAAAGGCAAGCTCCCATTTAAAAGGCACACTTCCCTTAGACTAATTCTCTTCCATTTCTCATTCCAGTGACAGTCAGGTTGTGTAAAACCAGCCAGTCCTTTCTTGACACAGCCTTCCTCATGGTCTTCAGCAAAGAGGCATGCCTGCCTAGCCTGAGGAGGGAGGAGAAAAATGCCCTGCTCGCCTCCTGATACCTGTGCAAGGGCAGCTGCTGGAGCTGCCCATCTCCAGCTGCACTGGACCCAGCAGGTGGCACTCCTAGATGCTGTTTCTCCCAGTTCACTGGAAGCATCTGCCTCCAGCTGCCCCAGCTGTCCCTTCCCAGCTGTCCTCCTGGGGAAAGGGCTGCAGGGCAAGGCAGGGCTGTGTCTGGAGAGGCAGGGTGAGCTCTGCTCTGCCCATTTCATCTTACAAACTGATGTTCAAACTGCCCGGGGTGCAAGGCTGGCAACCCCTGCCAGCACACTGATGCAGCAGGCCAGTCTTCTGGGGGCTTCTGCTCCACTGCTAAGGGAAACAAGCCAGGGTTTGGCCTCCTTGAAACCATTCCCAGCTTCTCCCAAGAGCCTCACTGGGACAGACGGACTTTACATGAGAAGGACAAACCTGTGGGCTGCTGGTTGAGCAGAAAAGTAAATACAGTTTACCAACAGGTCTGGAGAGGTCAGCATCTCACACATCAGAAAAATCACAGAAACGCAGAACAGCTGAGGTTGGAAAGCACCTCTGGAGATTGTCCAGTCCAACCATTCGCTCGCACTAGGCTCAGCTCGATCATGTTGTCTGGGACTGTCCAGTTGGGTTTTGAATATCTCCAAGGATGGGGACTCTGCAGCTTCCCTGGGCAACCTGCTCCAGTGCTTGACTATCCTCACCGTAAAAAAAGCTTTCTCTTATGTTTAAGTGGAATTTCCTGTATTTTGGTTTGTACCTATTGCCTCTTCTCCTGTCAGTGGGTGCCACTGGGAAAAGTCTGGCTCAGATTTCTTTAAAAACCCCATCAGGTATTTACACACACGGATAAAATCCCTGCTGAGCCTTTGCTGCCACTCCTTTGATATTCTTTCTTTCTTATGAAAAAAACCACCAACATTTAAGAGGGCCTATAAGGGTCCTGCTATTGAAACCCAACAGCTCTGAAAAATCAAATCTATTAAATTGCTTATGAACCTTAAAAATGGCTGTTAAATGTTATTCCACCGGATTAGCACCGTGGAGTGTTTCCAGCTCTATCATCCTCAGCCCTGTTGCCCTATGCGAGTAAGCAGGGTACCACCTAGAGAGTATCTCACTGGAAGAAGCATTTTCATGCTACGTGCCTAACCGCAGGGCTGAGATCACAGCAAGGTGCATATCTCAGCACTTGGTAGGTGTTTTTTTGTTTTAAGTAGAGACAGCCAACACCAGAATTTTTGATCAAACTGTTCCCATCTTGGGGGAAGAGATTTCAAGTCCGGATCCTGGGCTCTTGAAGCTTTGCTCTTGACAGATGCAAAACACTGAAGGCTCTTCTGGAACTGGGGTCCACATGCAAATATTGATTGACAGAGTGAGCTTTTCTGCTTAAGCTTTTAGAAATCTTACTTGGCTCATTCCAGCCTTGTTGGACCTTCCCACTGTGATAACTAGTTCCTAATAACAGGCTGGGTAAGGAGTTTGTGTTTTCTCTTGACAAGCATTGGCTTCTCTAGACAGAGGTGTGTGCATGCCAAGCCACGATATTCCTCCCAGCGTGATTTCATGGTGCTTTTTTTATTTATTTCTGTGCTGCATCCTTCTTGCTTGCCAGTGGAAATCTGCCTGGGGGTTTTGTTTCAAGGCTTTTGCAATGGGACATGGAAATGTGCCTTCCTAGCTTTACCAAAGTGCTTCTGGCCAATATTAGGGGATGGTGCCAGAATATAACATCTCCTGTACTACATAGGAAATGCATCTTCCTTGCTGGCTAAAACTTTTGCTCTTTGGTGGTTCCTCCTCTCCCACCTTCTTCTCTTCCTCCACCTTCTTCTCCTCTTCCTTTTCCTCCTCCTCTTTTAGAACTGTTAATAATACATTTGTTTTCCAGAAGCAGCAAAGGAATATCTTGCAGCCCTGCCAAGGAGCCTTATCTGCACCCTACACCTGAAATTTAGATTCCTCTATAGTCATGGACCAATACTTATCATGCAATTTCGCTGATGAGCTTTATTAGTTCCATCCCCTCAAACTCTTTGCGTAACAGAAGTCTTAAGACTATTTTATTCATGACTGCTTTAATCCCTGCTTCCTACAGAATGGAGATGAAAGATCTTCCCCCAATGTAATATTTAAAGCTGAGCATCACAGAAGAGACATCACAAGGCTCTTATTGCAGCTTTTGTTGCATCCAGACACAAGACTGTGTTGTTGAATGTATGGGTCCTTCAGAAGGCTTTCACATGTTGCATATTGGGACATGAAGACAAGCTAAAAAGTGGGTCCAGTGCAAACCTGACTGCAGTCACTGGAAGGCTGTCATATGACTGTGGTGGGTCTTCAATCACAAATTCATTATTTGACTCATGGGATTTTACAGTTGACTTTACAGGTTCCTAGATATTGGCTTTCAGCCTTGATCCAAATCAACTGCTGACAAGGGAGTGTGAGACCTTCCTGAATGAGCTCTTGGCTTTAGTTTAGTTAAGTCTCTTTACGGGAACATCAGCTGTAAGTAATAATTTCGCTGAGTTTCAGAAATGCTGCTCCATACTAGAGAAGAAGGATGCAGCAGTGGGGTTTGGAACAGCTACAGTTTGGCTCTTCATTATGACATCATGGGAAAATATCATCATTGAGCTGTTGTTATGGCAAAGACGTAGAAGACACTAGAGCTAGAGAAGACACTCAAAATGTCCCGAACGCTGCATTAGATTCATTGAAATAATCTTGATTTTTCAATAAAATATTACTGAACAAAGCTAAATAGTAGTTCCATGCCCATCTTCTAGTCACATCAGACTGGTCAACAGCCAAATCTGTAAAATCCTAAGCAGATTTGTACAGCAGAGAGCTCGCCACATTACAGAAAAACACAGCTTGTCATGGAAAAATAACATATTTGCCCATGTTGCACCAGCACATCTGAGCAGCAGAGATGGCAGAATGGCCTTGTCCTGGCTGCAGCTGGCTGTTAAAACGTGTAGATTTTGTTTTTCCTCCCTTCTCCTGCTGGTGAATACTATCTCTGGAGAGATGGTGAGACAGTGGATGCGTGGGAGAAGTTTCTGTAGTTGGCAGGAAAGGTTGGAAAAGGGGATTAGAAATTATTTTTTGAATGCATGTGCCTCTTGATAAGGTCATCATTAGAGATCCTCCTCCTTGTTCCTAGCACGCTCCAACCCAACAGAGATGCAGATTCCCAACCAGAGCTTTCATCACCCAGGCTGTTCAGCTCAACCGAATTCACACTTGCTAGCACTAAACTCTAACCCTGAGCCCTGTAGGATAGTGTGGGAGGAGAGCACCTCCGTTTCTACAGTCTTTTCCCAGGCTTTGCAAATCCAGTTGTGGCCCTGGGTGTAGCTGTGCATCCAGGCTACAAATTAAAGCTTCAAAGAAAGCTGGTGTGAGCTAGTACCTGTCCAGTCAGGCAACTTGGAAAGCCACAGTGTAGAAACATGAGCTGGTATAACAAGTAATCAGAACACTTGGGGTTACCTGACTCATCATCATACCTTGCTAATGAACATCTTGGGGGCTCGGCTAACAAATTCCTTTGTAAGTCAAGATCCCAAAGTCTTAGACTGATTTCGGTATATTTACCAGTTCTTCTCAGATCCTGAGATAAGCAAATGAATGGGCAAGATCGCTACCCTCTTAGTGCCAGAGTGTACAAAAACAAACAGGACTGATTTCATGGAAAGTCAATAAAAAGCCACAACTGGCAAGGAATGCAAGGGGAAGTCCTCAGAAACGGTGGTGAGGTGCCTGAAGCAAGACACAAGCAGAATTCAGGTGGTGGAATTGAAGCTCATGCTCCAGTGAACTCGCTGAGCTCCTGAATTTTATCTCCAGGTTGCTTGGCTTGTCATCTTATCACATGAACAGCGTCAGGAATAGAGAGGCAAGAAGCCTGGTATCTCAGCTCTCTGACAAGGTACAGAGTCAGACCTCTTGCTTGTCTTCCTCTGTCCAGTGACTCCTGTGTCCTTGTCCATGTCACACCCACCTTCAGGAGCAGGAGGGAGGAAGAGCCCCGTAACAGGTTGCTCTAGAGCATGGTTGTGAGAGTTTTCTTGAGAGAGGTGAGAAAGCCTTCTCTTCTAGTTTATGAGGGACCTCACTACCCCAAGTGCAGTGGGTAGTGGTAGTGGTTCTTCCCATGCAGCTCTGAGACAAGCAACAAATTCCTATAGGGCAACTGGGAATTTTTTGCATCCCTTTATTCAGCATTTTTATAATTTATCAACCTTGCTTGTGAGTTTTTGTGGGTTAATCTGCAAGAGCACCAAGATTTGCCTACGGGCGAGGAATTATTATTTAGTGTCCTGTCTCTGACTCTACTGGGCACAGATCCACAAAGGTATACAGTGAGTTTTCAGGCATCTGTCATCACATTACACTAGTGGACCTATCTTTATTTTTGGTAGCCTTTGCCAACAGTGCCTATCTCTGCTTCCCTGAACTGGGATTAGGCATTTTTTTTTTTTTTTTGTAGATACCACGAGTTCTAAATCAAAGGTGCACAGGGCTGCAAAGTGTGCAATGTGTTAGGCAATCGTAGCTTCTGATGGCTGTAACAGTAAATTAAGGTTGCTTAGCTCTTTCAAGACAGAGCCTGGACGAAGTCAAACGCATGCACACGCATACACAGCCTGTCAAGCCTGAGGCTTTAAGACACGGTTTAACGATATGTGCGACCTCTTCCCCCAGCTCTTAAAAAAGGCCAACAAAGGCCATACATGGAGGGTCAAGTTTGGCCCACGATGTTGATTAATCTCTTTAACATCATGAGATTCGCACATGTTTCTGACATGAGGATGAGCTGCGGAAACACATTCCCATAAACAGGTCAGCCTGGACACGTCAGCTTGGTGAAAACCAGTTCTTGTCTCAGAAAACTGAGCAGTGAGGCTCAGTATCACGTTTTACATTTACGAACAACTGCCCCATAGCTCCTCACACACAAGACACTGTTGTGTGGCTATTTGGGGGCAGACAGACACACAGGAGCAAAAGGAAAGCTTTGAAGGCAGCCGCAAGGTAGAGGCATGCACTCATCTCCTTGGTCCTATGAAGCGATTCGTATGTACAACCCTCATTGCTTCATTTAGCTCCCCAGTGTGGCACATTTGCTTGGGCTGGGCACTGTTAAAGCGTCCACACATTTTCTGACAAGCTGCTTTGTCCCTTCCTGTGCCCCTGCACTTGATAGATGTGTCTCGTGTGCCTAGAAGAGATAGACAGCGTGTGTTTGGTCTGCCCCTCTTTATTCTCTTGGCTCTACATCTACACAGCTCGGCGCTCCATACGCAGCACTGTTTCTCATTCACAGTCACGTCCAATATACGCCGTATAAGACGAGAGAAGCAAGCAGCTCTCAGACTCCACGCTTACACTCTGGAAGCTGTATCACTTCAAAGTGGCCTGTAGTCACAGTAATAAAAGCTGGCAGATGGGAGATGGTTACCTGTCAGACCGGTCTGGTATCGCTCTGCTGCATTCAACTGGATCTGGAGTACGATGCAAAGATACCTGAATGCAAAATCAGCTCAAGTCAATCAAAGCAGAGCTGCTGGCACCAGCCCTGGGGGGTGAGAGAGAGGATGGTGGGTGGAGGCAGCACCTGGAACCACTGTGTCAAATGCTTCACGCTCCAGGGTGCCGGAAATCCTACAGCTCCAGCCCCGAATAGTGCCTGCCTGGGGAGACAGCCTGGGCTTGGCTCCCTGTGAATTCACCCTTCAACAATCAGGTGCACAGGAGCAAAGGGTTTCTGCAGGAGCCAGCCCAGCTGGACCACAGCCGAATCTTTGTCAAGTTGCTCAGGTATCTGTGCATCATGCTTCAGGTGTTTTATATCACCAGGGGGATCCTGGCCCTGTATTTCCCCAGCTGGGGAGCTGACTATAAATCAATGCTTATTTAGCCTGATTCAGCTTCAAAGTCCTGCATCAATATAAGCTGACAGCTCTCTGACATAGATGCTTGTTATCCCAAATGGGGAGGAGAAGATATTTGCTTAATGTCTCCTGGTGGAGCAGTGGCAGCCAACGATGTGCACTGGGAGGCCATGGCTCCCCCGAATAATTCCCGAGACCTCCTTGCCTCTCATGCTAACAGCTTCCATGCACAGAGAGCATTACCGAAGAAAGCCACGAGTGAGCGTGAGAAAGATGCCTGCGAGGAATCTTTGAAGAGCCTCGTAAAGATGGGTCACGCAGGAAATACCTGGATGATAGTTTAACTGTCCCTAAGTCCTCGCACGTGAAGTTTGCTGGGTTCTCATCACGCACATTATGCCACTAACACCCTTTGAGGAGAAGGCACTTTTGTATCATTCATGCAGCTACCTGTCTGAAATGCATTTTGTCAGGTAAAGCAACTTGCTTGCATTTACTTCTAGATCAAAAGCTGCTCTGATATCCAGGTATATTTGAATTACAATTAAACTCCTCGCAGCTCTGACAGCCCTTTCCATTCCTGTCCTCGGACTCGGGTTTTAGGCAGGTGAGTGGGAGTTAGAAGGTGCCTGAAAGCACGGGCATTTTTAACAACACAAATGAGCAAGCAGCAAACAGTTTTGGGTTGCAGGTGTTTCCGTTCAGCTTAGGGGCAGACATTTGGGCCCTGGTGTGCTTTCCTTAAAAGTCTGAGCAACTGCAGTTCAGACGCGTTCTGTTCCTAGATGCACACTTCCCTGTCTCCTCTGCACACAGCAGCTCTGTGTTTGTGAGAACAGGTGTCAAATTAATAATAAGTAATTGCCAAGAGATGACGAATATCTCGGCTGAAAGGCACGATCTAATTACAAACTTTTGTCATTGTTTGCTACTCTGAAGCCATAGGTTGAAGGAGTTCTCTGCATGTTTATGAGATCCTCAACTGTTTCAGTTCTTCCATCTTGCTCGTGTTTTAGTCTCAAGCTTTTGTCTTTTTTTTTTTTTTTGGTCCTTTTTGTCTAAAAGAGCTTTGTGCCTTTTCTGTTTGACAAAACATCTCGACGTGTGCAATGTAGGTTGTGTAAACAAGCACGTTGAAAATGCTGTCTGAAAACTGACTCTGCGTGTTTGCAGCCATGCCTTAGCTGAAAATGTGGTGTTTGGGCTTCATCTCTGGTTTCTTAACAATGTTTCTGTGCAGTGCTTGTTTGAGGTAGACAACACTTGTGGAAGAAAATTGAAAAGTTCTTACTTGTAAAAGTTGATGAAGTCCAGCAATGATCTGGTCTGTGCATCTGTGTATGCCTGGGCATGTGTACGTGCAATTACTCCGATGCCAGGCTGCAGCTTGTAAATAAGAACCACAATAACAAGGCAGATATAAAATAAACAGCTCACGAGATCAAAGAGAGAAGCTCGCGATATATGTGAAACAAAATATCAGACATGGTGCTAAATAGGATCAGACTGGAAGCTTAAACCACCCCTGTGCCAAGTCCATGGCCAGAATAGCTTCATGGAGTTTAGTGGTGAACCAGAGATGAGTTTGGCACTGGGTGAACTTTTTGTTCTTGGGTAAATTGTGACATAATGTGGAAATTATTGTTACTGAAGTATGGCTGACTCAAATTAGCTGAGGCTCCAAGCAGGAGTTTGGTTCTTGTGAACGGAAACTGCATGCAAAGCTAACAGAGGCTAGTTTAGACAGTCATTGCTTGCAGTTAATTAAAGTAAGATAACCATCCTGCTGAAAACCATAACTGAATTTCCACAGCCATTCACTCTCAGAAGGCTTCAATTAGACTACTGTGCATCCCTTCCTCTGCACTGGAAACCACGCTGCTACTCTCTGTGCCACCTAGGCGCTCCCATGGGGTCTCTTCTCCCACTGCCATACGGCTGTAGGAGATGGGAACGCTCATCTTCAGCTTTCTGACGTGGGGCTGAACTTTTCAAGTTTTGATCCAAATAGCTGTTTCCTCTGATTTGCTATTACAGTTTGGTAAAGGTTCAAATAGAGGAGCTGAAATCTGTCTGTGTTCTTGGGATAAGCGCTTTTGGCCCGATGGATTTACTCCTGTGGGGACCTGATTCTGAGCTGCATGTAGGCAGACTCCACGGTTTTGCTGCTGCGTCTTTGACACGGGTTGTATACATCACTGCTGCTTTCCTGGGCAGGACTGTGTGTGCTGAGTGACGGCCTCTGATCCCAGGACTTTCTGAGATCAGAGAAATAATCCAAACACAAAAGTACTGATTTTGCTGGGTGAACAAAAAGCTTCAGGCCCTGGGGGAAATTGATTCAGACTTCTGTAGGAAATATAACCCTGGACTAGCCCTATTTCTTTGTAAAACAACAAACAGCTCCATTGCATCTCTGAGTTTTGTAATTCATTCTGCTCCTTTGAATCCCCACCAAAATGAGTGGTAATGATTATAAGCCTTTTTTTTGAAGGTGAAAAGAAAAATTCATCTTGGTCGTAAGAGCTGACACATGAAAGATGCTCTTAACCTGACAGACTTGTGCAAGGATACCAGCACTGCTGTTCTGCAGTGGGAACACACCGGGGAAAGGATCTGCAAAGTCTTGAGATGGATGCCCAGATACTCCTGGTGGAGATGGATGCCCAGATACTCCTGGTGTTTGACTGATTTATAGACTGCCCTAAATACCTCAGCTTCTCCTTGCTGATAGCAGTACTGTGCTTTGCTTAATCCCACTGAACAGCAGAAAGCTGGTGTCATCTGCACTTCTGATGAACATTTATTTGTGAACTCACTGATAGCACCTCCTCTGAGCAAGCCAATGCTGACAAAACGATAGTTCCTCTGCTGAAAGACAAAATACAAGGTTATGTTAGATACTGCTGGATCTTATAAGAAGATGCATGAGATTTAATTTCCACCATGCACTTCAGCCATCTCCATTAGCCTCAGCTGAATGCCTTGGTGTTATCCTGGTGATGGGGCAGGTCTCGGAGCAGAGGACAGGACATTTGTGGCTCCAGTGCTAATTCTTGGTCATCTAGTGAAACATGTAGTGGAAGTAGGAGGGAATGGAGGGTGAAGAAGGGTGCAGAGTACAAATGAGAGTGATGACAGAAACTCATGTTTTCAAGGCTTTATTGGCAAAGTAAGGCTACAAGATGCTGTATTATTGAGGTTTGTTCTTTTAGTTTTGCTACGAGACATCCTGATTACACAAATGGCTCCCAGCTGAAAAGGGGATGGGATTTTGTCCTCTTTAACAAGAGTTTTTCTCCTAACTGGGTTTAGAATCTGCCAATACTGCTAAAAATTGCAGTGTTGTATTAAATAATCCTTTTTCCCCCCCAGCTGCTTGCAGTGCAATCTGTTTTGTTTCTTTAGTCATTCTAGTAAGTCAATAGCCACGTGTATGATGCTCCAAAAAAGAGCCATAGACCTGCATAACCATAATTTTTTGGTCAAAAAATTTACATTTAAATGCTTGAACATTCAGAGATATTTTTTTTTCAGTAAGTCTCAAAAAGGCCACTTTTTCTGCAGTTCTGAAAACTACATTCTGCAACTATTCTGCTATTACCCTTAATCTTATTTGTCCTTATCCTGAACTGTATCTTTTTCTCTTCATCCAGCTGACATCTTTTTGCTGGGAAAGGTATTTGTGGAAAAAAAAAATTCCATTGATTTTTATCTTCACTGCCATTTAAAAGAGATAGGCATGGGTTTGCTCGTGTCTGATGTTAAAGCAAAACGATAATTTGGAAGCCATATATTCAGAATGTAAATGACTCATCTTTAGGTGAAACTGACCCTAATTAGATCTAGATCAGTCGTCATTTGACAGAGAGAAAGAAAATTCATTTTCTCTGAAGTGTGGTAATGGCCAGGAAACTAGTCCCAGAACCTTAAATTAAAAGCAGGTTTTAACATGCTGGCTCCATGCCTGCCTTCAATATCAGCCTCTGCCTGTTTTAGTTAAATAAATGGTAACAAAAGAAGACAGGCTGGGTGATGTTAAATAAAGAGAAATTTAAGAGAGTAATTATAGCATTAAATGGGGCCAGAGGTGAGGAACTGTAAACATCGTGGAACAAAGTGCAGCATCACAGTTTCTCCAAAATTTTGTTCACTAAAACCTTTGTACTCGTGGTCATGCAAGGCTGTGTGTTAGCTGAGGCGCCTGTCCCCAGCCCAGGGTGTGAGTGTTCTCCCAGCATCAGTCTGGCCATGCTCCTGACATGCAGCTGAGGTGGGATGGGAGATGCTAAGGGTGGATCCTGCTGCAGTCAGTGTCCCAGCTTGGTGTGGCATCCCCCCAAGCATCATCTTACACTGCTCTTCCATTTCGTTTTTCATTTCATTTTCATAACATATGTGACTTGCTGTTCTTTCCCTAACTGCTAGGTGGCTTTGGAGAAGGAATTTTACTGGAGAATGGGCTGGATCTCCTACCTACAGGTTTTGAGGGATTTGCGTTGAGGAGGTACAATGGAGAAACAGCCCATCTCAGTCAGTAAGAGTCCTAAAAGAACAGTTCTGACCACCGGTTATTTTAATGAAATCAAAGATATCCCTGCAAAACTCTTAATAACATATGGTGGGCAAGGGTCAGGGCTTGGTTCATATAACCCCCCCGAGAGAGGTGCACAAAGGGGAATTGAATTTAAAGAAATCATCTGGGCCCCACTGGTCTTTGAAATGTGATGCACTCGTTACGAGTGGGGCTATTTAGGCATCTGTGCTCTGGGGGTGGGTGTGTTTGTGTGTAGGGAGACGTAAGAAATACACTTGTGACCGGAATAATCTTGTAACTTCATGTTCTTGAGAAGTTCAGAGGACAAAAAAATCAGTTTAAAGTGTTTATCTCCACGAGGACTGATGTGGAAAGGTAAAAGCTTGTGGATCATCCAGCTTTTGATCTGCAGCAAGGTGTTGGTGGGCAGGCATCACTCATGCCTTGGTCCTCCTGGTGCCTATCCTCACTCAACAAGCTGCAGGACCCAAGTAAACCCAGCTTTCGTGTGACTTTCTTCCAGAGATGAAGCTAAAGCATATCCATCCTCTGGAAGCAGACTTTGATATTGGGTAGCACAGTATCGCTGTGTTTCCCTGACCTAGCAAGCTCTGTGAAGGGCCAGGGAAGGCATCCCCAGACAGGCATTCCGAAGTCAGGAGCTGCACCTGAACCTCATGAGATTTTTAGCACTGCTAACTTTTTTATTGTTTTCTGTCGCCTTCTGCTTTCATACTTTTTAAACTGCAAGGTTTCCAGCTTTTGGTAAATTTGAGGGACTGATAAAGCAAATATTCTCAACAAACTGTGATGCTTGGATGAAAAATCATGAGGCTGAAACATTCGCCTGCTCTTGTACTGCTGCCGCCTGGTTTGTGAGCCTGGAATTACGTTCAGATGGCATCTTTGAGTTTTCCTGCATGAGCATGAAGGCTAGAAAGTGTTTTTATTAATAAAAATTGGACATTTCACCTGATTGAAAGACCTGGAGTGTGGAACATGGATTGAGTGTTGCCACAGTTGGAGTAAAATTGAGAGTTCTGCCGTATCCTGAGGTGGCTGGCAGTCTGTGAGGGACACAAATAGAGCAGGGAAGTGATGGGGGGATGCAAGACCTCATCTTCAGCTGGTTAACTTGGATCTCTGAGCTGGAAACCAGGGGGCTGAGTGTGTGTTTCTGCTGCTCATAAATGAGAAAAATGTGTGGGAGGTGAGGCAGTGGCCCAGGGTGCCCAGAGAAGCTGTGGATGCCCCATCCCTGGAGGGGTTCAAGGCCAGGCTGGATGAGGCGTTGAGCAACCTGGGCTAGTGGGAGGTGTCGCTGCCCATGGTTGGAACTAGATGATCTTGAAGGTCCCTTCCAACCCAAACCATTCTGTGATTCTGTAATTACCTAAATTCAGGATCTGGGGATTTAGAAAAAGCATTAAACACTGTGAGAGCTGGCAGTGCTAACTGAAAGCTACTGACATCTTCAAGAATGAAATGCCTATTTCAGGAATGTCCTGTGTAATATTAATTAATTTGCTGCTGGATATTGAGCATGGTAAAAAGGGGTGGGGTGGGGGAATATTTATTTCAGCACACTTTTATGGAAAACATTTTCATCTTTTTATGGAAAAGTAAGTAAAAATTTTGCCAACATTTTTTGCTAATGATTTTCATTAATTCATTCACTGAATGCATTTTTTTCCATGATCATTTATGCAAGATATTCACCTCCATTTAAAAATGAAATGTCTGTGGAAAAGTGCTCACAATATTATAGATGAGAGTTTCAAAATCAGCTCCTCTGGAAAGAAATTAAAGTACTCTAAATATCAGTATTTAGTGCAAGATTCTTTTCATACACTAGAGTCTGCAGTTCATGCCAAGTAAGACATGATCAGTTTGCTCTGAGATCCCTATGTAGCAAATACCTGCACCAAAGTCTCTGATAGGTTCAGTTTCCCTTGTGTTTTTAAGGTAACTTTTACAAATGCAGAACATGTTGAATTTTACAGAACTCCTGCTGATTTCTGGGTCCTGACACCTTTGGCTATCTGGAGTATTTGCATCTTAAAATATTCCTAGAAGGTGGAAGAGCAAATTTTACAGCTCTCATGGCTTGTTCATGAATTTCAAAGTGTTGTTATCAGGATTGATGCATACCGTGTTTGGAAATGTGCCTTTCCATCACCCAGGAAAAAGGGAATGGCAATATGCATTGGATTCTTTAGGAAAAACAGAAACGAAAGTGCTTGGGCAGTGCTGACAAAGTTTCTTTGAAAGAAGAAACAACTCTGTCCTCCTCTGTAGCATTACCATGGTGGGAGCACTGCCCTCCTGCCTCTATGGTTTCTTAGGAAATCCCATTTTTTCCAGGTTATGCTGGCACTTGGAGGGCACCCCAGCAGTAGGCAAAAGGATACATGTTCAGATCAACTTGTAAAAGGTTTTGGGGGAGTGTCTTCCCGCAGTTTAAGAGGTTTTTCTGAAATTGCTTCCATCACTCAGTTCCACGTAGCTGTCACTCACTCCGTCCTCTCTTTGCTCCTATAGAACCATTGTCCTGAACTCCCAAACTCCTATTTTGCTGCCTAGCTCAACTGGGCTGAGATGAGTCCTCTGGTTCCCTGGGCCATCAGTGATCAGCACAGAGACCTGCTTTACCTTACAGGTAATGACTTGGATGTTAGGCACTTGGTACAGGATGACATTTCCTCACTGACCATTAATCTGCTCTCCTTAACGCTGAGGCCACACTTTGATGTCTGAACTCACACTCTTTGCCTTCCCCAGCATTCAGCTGCAAGCGAAGAGTAGCTGCACATCAGAAGTTACCCAAGCGATCTTACCACCTTCTGGAGATCTCTTCAGCTTTCCAAGAGAGACACATTTTTCTAATAGAAAGCGTGCAAAGCGATGTGCTGTGGACTGAAGTATAAAATACATTCTTTGATGTCTTACCCATATTGTTGGATCTCCAAGCATAAGAGCATGAATTTAACCTCTGGCAGCAGAGTGATGTGGGAAAGGCTATTGATGTGCTAGATATCCACAGAGGACCGTGGCAGACACAAAGGTGGATTCAGAAGGCTTGGCAGATGGCTAACACCTCACAAATACCCCAGTGCATGGCAGAATGGAGCCCGGATGGTGCAAGAAGGGAATATGACCTAATTTGTGATGAGAGAGACTGTCTAAACATGTGTCCCCTCCATAGCACAGCTGTAGGTGTCTATATGGCCTTCTGGAGCCAAGCCCACATTCTGAGCTCACGGTATGTGGGGTCACTAACAGGCTCTTTCTTTGGCTTTAATCAGCTGAGCAAAGCTCTACGGCTGTGGTACAAATGCAGGGGACTGTGTTAGGATAGTGTCCCAGTGACTGTTTTCCCTGCTCTAGGCTGATATGAGGTGGGAAAGGCAGGCTGGATCCTGCCCCACATGATGGAGCTGCTCAGGGACAGCTCTTGCCCATTTCATGCTCCAGGTTCTGCTTTGGCACAGCCAGGCTCGTTAACCTGGTCCTCATTCATCCTGCCAGGAGATTTGCTGTGACTACTCATACTTCACTCGGGCATGCTGTTGAGTACTTTGTCAGATTAAGGCTATTACTTCTCATCTAAGCACTGATCTAATTAAAAACTATCACCATTTTCATACGTGTATTCCACAAGTATAGCGTGCAGGTTTTGCAATGTTCATTTGCAAACAACCGAGACACAATTATCTTCAATAGTGAAACCGAAATTGTTTGAAAGGCAGGATCCTGTGAGTTGGGGCAATTATCTCGACACTCTTCCAGCAGCTTCCTTACGCTTTTTATGCTTTTACAGTATGCATCTGCTGCAGATGGTTGTGTTCTCGTACAGCAAAGGGGCAGGACATTTACTAGGAGAAGCAAAAGGAATTAAGTCTCTGTATTTAGGTATTAAGAGTTCTCCCTGTCCACATATGCTAAGAAGTGCAGCCATATCAAGGTAATCTCCTCGTTGTTGTTGCTCTGTGTATATCAGCTGTTCCATGACTAATGTGTCCTGTATTCTTATCATCCAAATCTGGGTATCAGATGGTTCCTTTTAGAGTGGGATGTGATTAAGCACTGCAGGCACCGAGAGCTCAGAGGCTGGCTTACACTCCTTACTCCGAGCGGGTCTGTAACCAGCACACTGAGAAGAAAGACTTCCTGAGGAGGATGAAAATACCAGTCATATGTAATCTGAAGCACCAGATCTTGAGCCTGTGGAGATTTTCCTGAGCCAGGAGGAGGGGCAGCCCTTGCATGCCCCTGTGAATCCCAGCATTTCCCTTGGATTTGCAGGAGAACTAGTGCTGGACCTGCCATGCTGCCATCTGCGTCCCTTCGAGGAGAACAGGAGGGGCTCAGGACAGGGGTGAGTGGTCTGTACATCATGTGGAGATGAGGAAACCACAGAAGTAATTCATGGAGTTCCAGAGACCAGTTGCCCTCAGCATGTGTCCCTGGGTAAAACCTGTCATCATCCAGAACCCTCTAAAGTGACATTTGCCGCATACCTTCCCAGTCAACCACTACCAAATTAAAAACCCACAGCCACCACGGACTTCTTGCTTACAATCAATCACCTCCCAGGCACCTGTGCAGAGATAGTAGTGCCACAGCTTTCCCAGCCTGACACAGCTGTGGCCTCTGGCACCTCCACTGGCAGCAGAACTGCCACCGTGCCCATGCACATCTGCTCCCCGGGACTGGGAAGGGAGGTTTTACTGCAAGTCCCCCAGCATGGGGAGGTTCACACCTCAGGCAGCTGCCATGCTGCTGTGTGGATGCCTTTACCACTGGGGTGTTCTCGTAACTTTTTTCTCCCATGTCATCATTTGTATATATGTGCAGCTTCTCTGACATGAGATTTTATATCAAGGAAATCCTATTTATCAGTTTTTTGTTCCACAAAATGTCAGAATAGGTTAACTAGGTTAACTAGAGCGGAGGGTTTTTTTTTTTTCTTTACACATAGGACTGTTGTTCTAAAGGTGGGGTTTAGAGAGGTGAAAGGTTTGATTAATTTAGATCAGATAAATTAATTAAGCAGTACTTTTGTTCTTGGAGAAGGTTTTCTTTCTGACACACTCTATGATGTACTTGAGAAGACAAGATTAAAACCTTCTTGGTTTGATATTTCAAACAGAACTTTGTTTATTCTTTTCATCAGAAGCCTTTCTTCATCCAGGAACTATCTGAATGTCAAAAAGAAAAGCAAACAGATTTTAAGGGATTAAATACTCTGAAATGAAGTGTTCCATTAGAGATTAAATCAAAAGTCTCAGGTTGAGTTTCCCTATCTTTTATCTTTTCTTCCTTTTTGTTTTACAAATTCTAAAAATTCTCCACGTTTGCTTGACCTGGACTTGTTTTTCTCATCATGTAGAAAAACCAGTTTCTTGTCTGGTATTGGTGATAGTCCATGCTGTATAAAAAAAATACATGTCTGGATCAGTCAGGTGTATACTTCACTAATGGCTTTGCTGGTTAGACTTTGTTTCCCACAGAAGTGATAACTGGGTGTATTCCACCAAAAAAACCCACAACAATTCCCAGTTTTTCTACTAATCTTATCTGAATGTCAAGAAATATAATCTAAGACATATTGGCAAGGTGGAGGAGTGATTCCTTGGCAGCTTGAACAAATCTGTTGAGAGAATTGCTGTAGACAGAAAGGGCAATTTCTGCTAATGTGGATGGTTTCACTTGAACTCACTGTGTACTTGGTGTATATGAAAAAGCTTTAACATCTTTTTCAGTGTCCCTTTCCTTTGAAGTAGTATGAAATGCCTCTGGCCTTTTTCTTAGGCAAAGGATCTTCCTGGGTTCCTTCCAGTGTAAGTTTTACATGGGTCTTCAGGTATGGTGACCCTTATCTTTAATTACAATCCCATATAAAATCAACAGTGACTTTTTATCAAATAATAATATTGCCTATTCTGCCTCTTTCTCTTCATTTTTACACCCATCCTGTAGTTTGCTCATCCCCACTATGGAGCAAGGCCACTATGGTGCTCCCTAAACCGAGCCTTGTGTTGCCATGGCTTTTCCTTCCAAGCCAGTATCGCATCTCAGCAGATGCTCCATGGCTGATGCAGGGGTAACTAGTCAAATAGGCAAGGGACAGTCCAGCTCCTGAACTGTGCCCCCCATACCCAGGAAATCTCCTCAGAGTGGTCCCCTGCCTGTGTCCATTCTCTTGATGATCAGCTGCTTCTCCAAAGAGGTGCATTTGCTTCTGTGTTTTTCTCTTCTTCCATATTAATGGTCTTAGGTTGGATTTTCCTGGTTGTGCCAGCATGTGTGGCCCAGGTGTGACTTGGCATTTTCACATCCACCTCCTCTGTCTTTGTTTCCTCCTTGGCTATTGCTGGGTCAGGAGGTCTCACTTCACGCGGGGAGACCTCCGAATGACTCCGGTGACTCCTGGAGCAGTCAGTCAGACACGTGCTGTGTGAGACCAAACACGGGGCAAGTTAGCTCTGCATCAGCTGCTGAGTCCCCCCAGGCAGTGACTGTCATACCGATTCTGAGTTGGGAATATCTGGGCAGGGTTTGGGTTCGTATTAAGAAAGCAATAATGTCGAACAATTGCACGGAGTTAGAAAACACCATGTGGGAGGTATGCAAAGTCTGAGTTCAGCCCCCCCCCCGCGCCCCTGTGATGCCTGACACCCTGTAATTATGGGCTCATAGACACGACTTGTACTTAAAAGTTTAACTTCAACCATAGATCCACAGAGACAGCATCTCTTTTTGGTGTAGCCATCCTTAATTTCTTTGACCTAAGATTCCCAAATGTGTCTTTTGACTTTGGCTTTTAATACAATCCATTCTTTTTCTCCATTTCCCAAATAGTCTGTGGAGCCAGACTAATTGCCACTCATCAAGTGCCCATTGTGTTTCTATTTCCCTGTCCCATGGTAACAGACACTTTTATTGTGATTATTCATCTGCTATTCTTTCATTAATGAAACATTTAGTTTTCACTGCCACAAGGCCTTTTCAATAGCCTTATATTATAAATACACTTTCAAATGGAAACTTATTCTTTGGTACCCCTAGCAGTGACATTCGAGATTCTTTCCTAGCTCCTTGCTTGGCCAGTGACAGTAAGGAAGAAATGCCCACTGCAGGAACTGATGATCTCCATTCCCCCTTGAGGGGTTAGTTCTCTGCTGCAGCTTAGATGCCCCTGAGTAAGGAGCCATAAGGGGAAGGACCATTATTAGTCTTTCGGGTATCTCTTCCCACCTCATGAGCTCTAGTAAGGGGGTGCTTGGGTACATTTCCCACACTTTTAGGATCTAACCGATTCCCTGTGCTGGTCTGTATTTGCTCTAGCCTGTGCCAGATTGTGCAAGTATTGCCTGAAATGTCATTCAGGGGGCCCGGTATGCACACATGAGGAGTATGTTTATTGGGGGAATGCCCCTGCTGCTGCACCTGGGCTGTCATTGCCACCAGGTCCCTGCCAGGTCACTGCTGTGCCTGCAGGAGAACTGGTGATGTTATTTTGCAGGCTGAGTGCAGATCAGCCCTGCACACTCTTTGGCTGAGTCTGCTTTTCCCTTTAATTAAGAGCAGTCCTGTTATCTGGAACATGGAGAAAATTAAGACACGTTTAGCCTTGCATTGAATAAGTGTGTTTATGATCATTCTCGGTAGCATAAAAATATCTTTTCCAGGAAGACTGTCTCCTGGGCTGCTTACCCTCAAGGACTACCTGGTTTTATAGGTCTGTTTTGGGGGGATAACTGAGTGATCTTTCCAGGCACAGAGACCACCATATAGACTGAGTTATGGACTATGCCCTTTGCCTTGGTTTTTCTAAGGTCTCTAGTGATAACAGAAGAGGAAGAAAACCTGTCCTTGAGCAATGTTCATTTTTATCGATCATACTCCTCAAAGAAAAAAATCTCTCAGTGGGATTATGGTGACAGTTTTTCTTAATAGAGTGGGAAGTTGTCCTTTTAATGTTCAAAGAAGGAATATGAGTCAGTCCTCCACTAAGTTACTCACTGTCTCTTTGGCTCCTTCCATACTGCTTCTCCTTCCCCTCTTCTTTAACCCCTTAGACACATGCTTTTTTCAGTTGCCAATCGAAAAGTAAGTTGGATCCCCTCAGAAATAAACTCCACATTTCTACTCATCTCTCTAGTTACACTTATGGAAGGCGATGTTGGAGTCATCTTGCAGATCTGTCACTGACTATATATCCATGGCACCAAGACTTTGGCAATCTCCCCAACAGCTGCTCCTTTTGTCAGGTTCAAGCTTTTCCTCACACCTCATTTTGCCACATCCACTTACCAGCTTGATCCATTTATTATTGCCCATATCTCTGTGTTATAGTCTACTTCTTCTTGGAAACCCATGCTGTTTTCATTCCCATGCTGTTTCACTTCTTCTTGGAAACCCATGCTGCTGCCACCTCTGCAGCCTGTGTGCAAGGTCCCCCAGCAAGGAGCCCTTCACAGTTTGACCAGGCACCTCCAGAGCCCAGGACTTCCCAGAAAGGGCGGGATGGCTGTTTTCTGCTTGTAATGCTGCAGCACTTCCAAACCCCCACTGCAGAGCAGGTCCCTCCAGACAAACATCTTCACAAGATGGTGCCTGCCCAAAACCGCTTATAATTGGAGTGTAAGGCAAAGGACCATGAGAGAAACTACAGGTTCACAACACACAAGAAACTAGTGAGGTAATACTAAGGGAGTAAATGTATACAGAGAGATAATGAGGCTATAGTTACCTATAATGAGATTATTCCCCAAAGGCTTATTTTTATAGGAACTCTAACGTGCAGTCAAGATTTTCAACATGCTTCTGCCAGCCCTGTGTGTTGCTGCTGCTGCCCTGCATGTCTGAAGGCCTGAAGCAGCCCTGCCTGTTGCTCGTGAATTTGCAGAGGAGCAGAAGGCATGAAAATGCTGAACTTTGGACAGGGGGTTGCGTCCAGTTTTTGCAGAGGATGGTGAGAGCAGCTCCAGGGGAGGCCATGGGGAGAGGGGATTCAGCCTGTCTGGCTCGAGTGACAGAGATGCCTTTTAGAATTTGGTCTTTCAGCACAATTCTCATGTTTTAGCCAGCTGACAGCCCGCTCTTTGAAAGCGCATCTGTGCAACTGTGTGAACACAGTCCTTTCAGATCCCTTCGCTACTGTGTGCTGCTCTGGGAACTCAATACACCGAGGTGGGAGTTCACACAGATCAACGTATTTTATACATTTCATCAGGTGCACAATTCTCATTTTATATCCAAGTCACCTGAATTTGACCTGAGCTGTCACAGCAAGGGAGATTTGGTAAGCTCTGAGGTTAATGGTCTTGCTTTCTAAAAAAACCTACGGTCTTCCCTGAGCCTTGAATTAGCTTGATTTGTCCCGAGAAACTGCACCTCTGGAGACACTAGTGAGGTCTGTAAAGAAAATATTTAGCGTTTTCTAAAAACCTGCAGTCCTTGACTTTTCTCTAAGCTGCTATCTATGCATGGTATTTATAGCCAGAGTGACAGCTCCTCGTTGTCCTTCTGTCTAGAGAAGTGCCAGCCCAGAGACAAGAGGGGCAGTTCTGAACTGTGGGTGATGTATGGGGGATTAACTGCTCCAGATCAAGCAAGAAAGTTTAAAAAAACAAAGAAGGGGCGGAAAAAACAACATGACAAAATCCTTGGTTAATTATGAGACTGACCACCTGGACAGACTGGCATTGATACTGTGTCAACTTTAAGGGAGAGAACTCTTTTGCATTTTTCAAGAACATTTTTGTTAACTGCAGAAGGTTACTTCAGTCTCAGCAGTTCTTCATCATGAACAGATCAAACATACCGTCCCATACCTTATCTACATAAGAATATGTGCCAATTTAGTTCAACCTGGTGCCATGTGTTGCATGAGTATTCTTATTTAAGAATGTATTTCAATGTGTTATCAGCCTACCTGCAGATCATAATAGGTTAACCAGAAGAAGACCTGTCTCGGGAGATTGCTGAGTTAACCGCACACTTTCAGAGCAACTTGTCTCACAGGGTGTGGTTCCTCTGGCAGTCTTGGAGACATCTTTATCTGAGCTGGTCACTGCAATCTGAGTATCTGTGGTTAGTGAATCTGGGGCACATTAATTCCATCCTAAAGCAGATGCAAAAATGAGATGAGTTAAATTATACCGTACGGGCATCTCTCCTTCCACATTGCTTCTAAATGGAGCTAAAGGAGATGAGCTCAGACTTCTAGGCTCTGATGCTCTACACTCAGGTCATATAAATCCTGCCTGTCTCACTGCAGAGAGCTAACCTGAGCCAGGCTTAGCACAGGACCCAACCCCATGGTGAGCTCTGGGCCATCAGGGTCTGTCTCTGCCCCAGGTGCTGGTGGATCTGTGTGGGGCTGCAGAAAATAATGCACTAAGGATTTGATTGTTGCCACTAAAGGCAGTCCCAGCAGTAGCTTCAGGAATGGCAGGCAGAGATAGAAAAGGAACATAGCACTGAAGTGAGGTTATCAAGTGCTCAGGACATCCAGACCTGGCTGCAGAAAGCATCTCTACGGGCATCCTAACATTTGCTAGGAAAGAGAGTGAAAACCTAGAGAGCAGCAGTCAGTCATCCAAAGAGGTAGCTGTCCTTTCCCTTCTGTCTCCTGTCACTCCTGATGGGAGTGATGGAGTCTGAAGGTGGAACTGGCATTTGAAAAGTTCCGCTGATAAGAAACCTCAGGTGCCCTTTGCTGTGCAGAGCACAGGGTAACTGAAAGCCAGCGCTCTGCTGACCTTCCTGTTAACTTTTCCTTGGAGTTAAAATTGTGGCTTGTCAGGAGCAGCAGGTCTGCTCTGCTTGAATCCTCTCCCCAGCCTCCTCCAGGGCACACGGGCAGGAAAAGGACTCCTAGGGCAGAAGAAAGAGGCAGGTGTGAGCTGCCTACTTGATATGTCAGCAGTTCAGTCTGCGTCCACAGCTCCCTCACCTCCTGTGGGCTCATCCATGAATGCTCCTACAGATATACCGAACTTTCTTGAATCCTGTGGTTTTGGAAGGAAATCTATGCCTACAGGTGTTCAGAAAGCAGAAATTCACTTTGTGAAATATTTTCAGTTAATGACCTTTGGGTCCTCTTTGCTCCAATTATGAACACCCCTCTCGCCTTTTCACAATATCCTGTGCATAAAGAAGTAGAAAAGAACATTTCATGTGGGGTTGTCTGATGTTTGATTCACTGTTGGCTTTTAAAATTAGAGATATTCTCCTTATTATTCTTCCCCTTATGAAAGAGAAATAGTAATTAAAAAAAAACCAAACAGTTACTTGAAGTAGCCTAACAGTTTCTTTTCTTAGCCTAGCTGATCCAGCATGCTGCCGTCCTGCAGAAGAACATTCCTTTCTTGAAAGGCTTGGCAAAAGATGAGATGCTGGACTTGGTGGTCTTGCCCAGTAGAGGGGATCCTGTGGCTCCCATGGAACGGTGTAAACTCCAGAACAGAGCACAGCAGGTGAAAGAAACAATAAAAAGTGAGAGCCCATAGTGAAATACTTTTCCAGATCCAATAACCAGCTCTAATTAAATACTGGGAGAGCTTTCCAAATTCCAAAGGCTTCTGGGTGTTTAAATTTTTCTGACATCCTCCTATTATCTGAGATATTAAGGTAGTTGGGGCCTGAGAAAAACGTAAGCTATGTCTGGGTATTTTGTGTAGTGCTATCAGTTAATCCCAAGGCTTTTTCAAGGAATCCAGTTCTAAGTCTGGGATTTAGAAAAATGACATTAATGTTCCTTTGCCTCCAACCCTGCATCACTAGATTTAAATTAGTCTCTCCCAGCTTGATTGCTAGGAGTCCTTGCTCTTGTGTCTCTTGGCACATTTCTCTCTCATCAGACCGAAAAAATGCTGCCGCCCGCCTTGTCGCCCTGTCTTGCTCTTGCTGCACCAGTCCTGCTTGAAGCCATCCCATGACCTGCCTTCCTGTCTGCCTCCCACCTAACTCAGTCCTGGGTCCTTTGCAGCCCTGACAGGTTGGGGTGCCCACTTCAGATTCTCCTCTCCCTTGACCTCCTGCATGTCCCTGGTTTTGCCTGAGCTGTCAGATTTTGAAGGAGACTAACTCAGAGAACAGAATGGTGTGTCGCATGGCTTGGACCATGAGGAAAATCACAGGTCAGAGGTGGAGGCTGGGGTGCTCCTCATGCCTTAGGAGGTATTGCATCTGCCCCTTCTGCTGAACCCACCAATGATCAGCCACCCCCTGACCAAATATAGAATCATAGAAATTGTAGAATCATTACGGTTGGAAAAGACCTCAAGGATCATCAAGTCCAACCCAACACCACCTAACTCACTAACCCATGTCCCTAAGCACCACATCTACGCGTTTCTTGAACACCTCCAGGGACGGTGACTCCACCACTTCCCTGGGCAGCCTGTTCCAATGCCTGAGCACTCTTTCAGTGAAGAAATTTTTTCTAATATCCAGCCTAAACCTCCCCTGGCGCAACTTGAGGCCGTTTCCTCTTGTCCCATCACTTGTTACTTTAGAGAAGAGCCCAGCACCCTCCTCACTGCACCCTCCTTTCAGGCAGCTGTAGAGAGTGATGAGGTCTCCTCTCAGCCTCCTCAAGGAGATCAACACACCCGCTCAGTTTGGTGTCATCAGCAAACTTACGCAGTTTAGCAGAAGACTTTAGGCCCAGGGTCCATACAATACTTAGGAGCATGGCTGCAGGTGATTTCAGTAGTGTTTATGAAGGATTAGGCACTGTAAAGAATTTACGAAGCTGCACCTCTGGGCTCAGAAGCCAGTGTTGACTGTGGGAGCAAACTGGCCTCCAGCTGCAAACCCAGCAGAGCAGGTGCCACAGATCTAAACCCTTGATGCTGGTGTCCTGGCACATGGGGTGTCCAATGGAGCTGACATGATGAACTCTTGTCTCCCCAGAGCTTCTTTCCCTGCCCAACAATGCAGCTTTGGAAAAAACGGTCTGGGGACTGGGAGTACCTGCTCCGCCAGCTGCCACCTCATGGGTGCTCTGCCCTGGCCTCCGTTAGCTCCCTGGGTGATGGGACCCAGCAAGACCAGCCAAACTTGACACTGCATTTTGCTGGGTGGGAGGGGTGGGAGAAAAATACCTCGGTACTCTCAGTACCTAACTGCTGAAAGGTGCAATAAGGACAAATGCACGAGATAGGAGTTTCCCCGTCCAATGTCTGTAGTTTCAGCCACCACATCTGATGGCTCAAGTGCCAGGCTGTATATAAACTCTGCAGCAGACTTATTCTGCAGAGCATCCCAGAATCCTGGCTGGCGGTCCTGCAGCCAGAGGGACCCTCTGGGGCTTGCCAGGGTCCTACTAGGACTGGGCATTCAGCTTTTCTTTATAAAACCCAGCCCACAGCAGCTGAACAGCACACCCTGATGTGTCCTGGTGAGCTGGAGAGTAAACCTGGGTCCCCCCCAGGAGCCACTCCCTCATTAATGCAGGCAGTAAATGGCAGAGGAGAATGTGGAGAAAAGAGGGGGGAAGGTGAAATATGAGAAAGTGCAGACAAGATTAATGTCAGTAACCAACAGAAAAAGCACAAGAGAAATGGCCTTCAATACTTTCAGAAATGTTGCTCATAAAAAGGAAGAGATAAAGAAAAAGAACAACAATATTTAGAATTTTTTGCAGTGTTAAAGGGATACTGAAGGGAGCAGTTTACAGAGAAATATTAGAAGAGCCAGAAACCCACATCTCGTTTTAAACCTAGCATGGCAACAGCTGGCAAGGGACTCTAGGAAAAGAGAGGAATTGTTTAAAGATGACTGAAGCAGAGTAACTGGGAGTCAGGAGATTAAGCTGAACATCAGATTGCTCGTGACTGATTCAGATTCCCTCGACTCACTGCTTTTATCAAGAGAAACCAAGCCTCTGAGGCTGAAGGATTGTATCGACAGAAATGGACATAAGGCTGATAGACATCAGACAAGAATACAAGTGCCTTTGTCAGGGTCTTGAGCCAACCTGCCCATCAGATTATCACATGCTGACAAAATGTACAAAAGTTAAAAAACCTGTGTCAGGCTCTCCTCCTTTAAAGCGCTCCCACAGGGGAAGGGGAAAATGTCTGTTCGCAGCAGGGAATTTCTGTCTGGTTGTCTTGGCAATACACCATGCTGATCTCTAACACTTTTCTAAAGAAATATGTAAAAAACAGGAACAATAGGATTAGCTGGCTAGTTACATTGCTGAAACCTAAATGTGATTAGTAATTCAAACTCACTCTATTTCTGGGTGAAATTCTTAGACTAGAGGTCGCTTTTCACAGCAGAGAGATGATGCCCATAATTTCTTGGGGTGGTAATTCTATATGTTTAGTTTGATGCCTGGTAGTACCATCTCCTGAAACTGGAGGGGCTTTCTGTGGTGGTCCCAAAGGTTGCATCTACTTCCAGGCTCTTCTTTCTTGCAAACAAAGTTGCTTGACATAATCATATGGAAAGAGAAAAAATATTCTATGTTTTATTATCATTTAACAAGGAGAATTTCGCCAGCTCTCTCAACAACAATAAACAGAATTATGTGTTTGTTGCATGAGATGTAATAATTTCCAGTTCCTGTTTCATGTCTATCTTCCTGTTTTCAAACAGTATTCAGTAAAAAACAAACATTGCTCAAAAGAAGGATTTAATTATAACTACCTTTTCATTGCCTTAGCTGGAGTGCATAGAACTGCATTTCATGTTCTGATGTTGATCAAATATTTGGATACTAGTCCAGATGCTTTGATATTACTCCAAAGTAAGTGGGTGGGTATTAAAGAAATTAGTCTTGGTCTATATTTTTGTAAATCAGAGCAAGATTATTTCAATTTAAATAATTGCATAGTTGATAAAGTTGCAAAACTGCATAATCCAGAAAAAAAAAACACAAGACAGTTTTGATCAAACAAATGCTTTATTTGACCCAGTATGAGACATTTCACTTACCTTTCGTGGGATAAGACCTTTTAAAAAGAATTTTGCTTGTTTTCAAAATGAGATTTTCAAAGAAAAATGCTGTTGCACTTTAATAATATCAGAACAAAAAGCTTCAACTTTTCTGATCTTCTCTCTCTAATCTGCATTGCTGTTCATTTTATTCCAATTTGTAGTATGGTTGGTTGTAAAAACTGAACTTTTTGGCGTTATTATTCAGAAATATGTCATCTAACCAAATCCACGTGGAGATCTTTTTTATTTCTTTGCCTCATTATTGTATAGACGTGCCTTGTGCTGTGCTATGGAGGAGAGATGAAGGAAGGCTGTAAGAAATAGAGGGTAATTTAATGTGAGTTATTTTTCACAGTATCCCAAACAAAACATCTAAAGACACGCTAAACATAATATCCCTACTGACCAGATCATAACAAAGTTAGTGGTGGGCTTGCTGGTGCCTTCACATCTTCAATCTATGTAGAAGCTTCATTATTTTACCAAGAGTGACACAACCTGATACTGCAATTTTTAGCAGAAATTGAAAGAGCTGCTGACCTTACTATATCCAGGGAAATACGACAATTTTAAAGCTGAGGTTTTTGCAACTTGCAGCAGCAAACTTGATACTTCTGCAAAGGACTTTACTGAATTGCATGGGCTAGTAGTTAATTCAGTGAGAAGGTACTTCTCCGCACTCAGTATTTCATTAAAAGCAGCATTTCATTCCAAATCTGAGGACAAGATCTCAAAAACCAAAATACAGCTCCAAAGGACAGGTATCCTACAAAATGGACAGATTTCCAAGGTACTGAAAAGATCCTGTGATTTTTAACGTTAACTTCCAAATGCACATTGCTTTTCTAAACGCAGGCTCATCCCTGTGAGACGCACAGGAGCAGCACCTTGACCTGAGACTTCTGCGTTCTGACAACCTAGACCTAGGTTTGCATTGCAAACTTGTGACCTTTTTGCAGATGTTGCTGAGAGACAACAGGAGAGGGGAAGAGATGAACATTTTTGCACTGTTGACGATCTGGCAGCTTTTGGCAGAGGACCTGGATATTGCTATTAACTGTTTAATAACAGACCAACTTTCAGCTTGTCTGGTTACTTGGTCCTTTTGGGGATACACAGGTCTGCTCAGAGAAACAGGATACACGTTGATATATGCTCCCCATTTGTGGGGTCGGACGCACATGGGGGAGAAATGCTGGGTGATGTAGGGGGCTGGAGGCAGAGACAGGTGGGTGTGCACAGCAGTGTGCCGGATCGGGGACCCCACACAGTGCTGCAGGGCACCAGATGTCCTCCATTCTGCAGAGAAAGTGAGTGGCACTTGTCCCTGATAGAGAAAGGAGGATGTTCATTCTGCTAAACCACAGACTTTTAGTCCAGGAGGTTTCTGCACAGGGCACGACCTCCACATTCTCTAGGGAAGGATGTGAGGCACACCTCCTTTTCCATCCCCAGGGACGTTGTTGGGGCACTAGGAGGTTGGGATTTTAAACGCAGCACCCAGGTTACCTCCTGCAGTCAGGAGATATTGTTTTTAAAATCTGTGGCTTATTTGTGGTGGTGTTGGTGCTTGCATAATGCTCACGGAGATTCACACCTCACCTCCTGCTGTCTCAGCCAGCCAGTGCACACAGTCACTCCTCTTTACCTCTGACCACAAGCACAGGAGAAGGTCCTCCCTCCTGTGCTCACAAGCTTTGTCTTTCTTCTGACTGTTTTCTCCATTCACCATGCTGTCTCTTAAACTCGTCGGATTTCCCCATAAAAATTTTCCATGTTTCAGTGCTGCCCTTTCCTTCCTTTCAGCTGCTGAGCCTGGTGGTGCATCTCGGATCCTCCCACGCAGCCCCACATGGGACCATGGCTTGGGCCACCCCCATGGGGTCAGTGCGGTCTCTGATGGTAGCCCACATGCCTTGCACAAGGTAAGGTCTTGAATATACAGACGAGCACGTTGCTTTCTCTCCTCACAAACAGGGCATCCCTCCAGTCACCATCAAAAACCATGAAGTATGAGAACGGCAGCTCTGTTTTACTGTTCTCTACTCTTGATGGCTGCTGTACTGCCCTCACCACCATGGTACCCACCTGCCGGGCTTGCCTATGCTATATGATGTGAGCAAACTCTGCCACATGTGGGTCAGCATCTTTCGTTCTTTCCCTTAGGAGAAGAAAGAAGGGTGTGTGGGAGAGGGAGAGTGAGAGTGTGTGTGTCTGCGTGTGTGTGTTGGTGCTTCTTTTGACCACCCGTAGCTCCATGTGCATGTTAGGTCAAAGAAGTGCATCTTCACAAAAAGCTGGAGCAGGAAGGTCTGTGATGGCCTGTGAGTGCCTGTGTGAGTTTGTTCTCCTAAGGCTTGCCCTTGAAGAAGTTCTGCTTCTCACAGAGACGTAAAGTTAGCTGTGACAAAGGAATGGTGGTATTTACCAGAGTCCTCAGTGAAGCCTTGGCATCTCTGCACCCAGGACAATACACACGGCGTGACATCCAGCACAGAGAGAAACTCATGTTTGTGCTCGAGCCTGCAGCAGCTCACGCTGGTTGCTGCTAACTGAGGTTTCCAAGTGGCTGAAGACTTCAGGTCCAGATGTGCTGTGCTGCCACAGTGCAAACAGGAGATTTGGCAAGTTGAGTCATCCCTAGGCTATGATTTGCAGGTTGATTACTGCTGGTGGATAACAGGATGACCATCTCATGGCTGAGTGGAGACAGGGAAAAGCGCTAGTCATGGATACTTCCACCTGAAAGTGGGAAATGAACTAAAAAAAACCAAATTAAATGAACCCACAACCAGCACACTATGTGTGGACTCAAAATAAAGACTCTGATTGTACATTCACATTCAGATCCAAAAAGCCCTTTTCCATGCCTGTGCTGATTTTGACCCAGATTGGGATTGTCCTGCTGATTATGATCCATATATGGCACTGGATTGGAAGGACTTTCTGCGATCTGCATGTTGCTGACATTTGATTCATGCCTGCTAAGGCATTTCCCCAAGAGGAAGTCTTTTGGTTAATTTCTATTGCGATGTCTTGAGGGCATTTTCCTCTCTCTGATCTCATCAGACCTCATAACAAAACAGAGCCAAATATGTTTGGCATTTTGCTGGGCGACCTCATGAAAAACGGTAAGAGAGAATTGCGTTAAGTTCTGCCAGTGAATCAGCAGGGGTGCTCCGTGCCGGGCCCATGGGTGAGTGCACCTAAATGTGCATGAACATTTAAATGTATGCAAATGTGGAGAGAAGCCAAATTATCCTTTTGCATACGCAAACCCTGTGCCTACTGCCCTGCAATACTTCTGGAGATGCTGCTGGACACCTAGCAGGGAGCTGGCAGGTACAGTAAACATACAGTTGTGTGATGTTTGAAAAAAGTCTGGTTTCCTAGGTTATATGGTCTTCAGCCTTGATTATATTGTTTTGCTAGGTTCCAGAATTTTAAATTTGCGATATGATAAAAAACTTCTTGTTAGTTTGCACACAAGCAGAGACCCTTTGTCACATGTTGCCCCAGTCCATTGTTTGTTTGCCTGGCCCTTGAATCCAGGCTTGGAGTAGGGCATTGGCAGAAGACGTGAAAAGCCATGAGTCTTGTCTCCACAGAACCCCAGTGTTATACACAGACTGAGGAGTCAACAGATCATGGAGCTTTCCTGTAACAGATTTAGAAAAGCAGAAACCAGGGTTATTTACTGTTCCCACACTCTGCGCTCAGAGCAGTTTTAAATTGCTAGGTTAACTAGCCATTCCTGAAAGAAATTTTCTGTGCACCAGTGTATTCTTTGTGGTCAAAGCAAAAATTACTTGCAGACAGTGCAATGTTTCTTGCAAAGGAAAGCTTCAGCCAATGGAATATTTTAAAATTCAGCTGCGAGGTCTGCTAGCTTCTCTCTGGCTGGGGGTGTTTAATCTATACCTTTTCATACAGACAGTTAGAAGAAATGTCTTGGAGATAATGATGTAAAGTAGAACATATTCAAAAATTGTCCCCAGTTCTATTGTAGTTACTGCTAATAGCACTAGGATGTAGTGTAAGCACACTGCAAGCCAACTTCTCAATTACATCAGTGTAAATGAGACTAGAAATTGGCCTCAGCCTGTAGGTTTAAACACGACTGTCTTAACTTTATTTTCAGGAGAGATAATGTTTTTGAGGAAAACAATGCACTTGTTAATTTTAGCAGCTTTATCTCAGCACAGTTTGGCAACAGTTCTAATATATTCCTAGCACTTGGCTTTGTTTTACTGTTTGTTCTATTGCCTGAGCATCAGCACAACTCAGCCTGTCAGATGAGCTATTTCAATGCACACAGTACAGGTTTGAAGGCTGGGGACCAATAATGGGAGAAATGCAAACAACTGTCATGAGACGTGGATTTCATATTTTGTGAATGACATATTTTCCTCTCTGGTAGGTCTGTACCAGGTCTGCTTCTATTCCATCCGGTATTCAACACTTAGGCTGCTTATTATTAGATGCAGAAATCCATAACACATTTCATAACAGATCAATGGTATCAGGAAACTTGTAATCGTGCAGGAGTAAAACAATCCAACGAGATAAGAACAAATTTATTTTCCCTGGCAGCTGTAATCTCTTTGGATACCCAAAGAACAATGTTTCTTTGACCTCTTGATTAACTGACACACTTAACAGAAAAGAATCAGCATTTATCCTACATATGAAATATCTTAATACAAACCTGAATCTGTCCAAAGGAAGAATAGTTGGGATTGGTACTATTTAGGGGAGAAAAAGCTTCAGGTAACTTTTAAGTGTCACTTATACCTTCCTTTTGAGACTTGGCAAGAGGCTTCTGTGCTGGCCTTTAATACAGGCGTCATTGTTGCTATAAATGTTGCTGAGCTAACCCAAGGTTCAGGCCAAAGATGTGGACCTAAATGTCCTTTCCAGACAAGATGAGAGTTCACAAAGTTCAACTTTCAAACAAAAAAGATGTCCTCACGGAAGATCAAGGCTCTTAAAAAATTACCGCAAGTGTTCCAGTCCAACCCAAGCCAACTGAGAGCAAGGAAAGAACCAAGGAGCACAAGCACGCAGGAAAACACGTGAAAGATCTAATCACTAATGAGAAACATTTACTCCCTCACTCTCCGGGTTGTGTGCTGGTCTTCCATTCACTTTTTCTTTCCTCTTTTTTTAAAAGTGTTTTCTACGCTGTAATTCACAACAGCTGGAACCATTTTTGTGCGTGTGTATGTGCCGGACAAAAGAACATTACCAACTTGAAAAGCAGAAGGATGGGCACTGCGTTCAGAACTTGGCTCTGAAGGGGATGTATAACGATATGAGAAAGATTAAGTAAGTGGAGGAAGCTGGGGGATCTTCTAACCGCAAGGCTGCTGCAACGTGGGTGGGCTCAGCAAGGGTCTCGGCACATCCTGTCCTACCAGTAATACCCTGACCCTGGTTCAGAGATTTCACAGCGCTGTGGAGCAAGAGGGTGGATTCATTCAATGCAAAGCTTTCTTCAGCCAAAATCATTCTGGGCTGAGGCCTGGCCAGTGACTGATAGCTCTGCAGAGTAATTTCAATTTCTTTTACGTAAACATAATAAGGCGTTGTTTATCGTGGTCCTGAAAACTTTGGGGTTGAGATATTGGGGAAAACAAACAAAGAGACACTTTGCGAGCTCTCTGAGCAGTAAGTGGTTCCCCTTGGCGTGCTCTGACAGGCCATTTCATTTTAGCTTTGCTGAATCAGCTATATGGGGAAAACTCAAAGCTCATTGCCAAACTCTTATGGCAATTTCTCTTCACCACAGTGGTCATAAACAGATGTTGTTATCCTATATACTGGGAACCAAATATTCCTTGGGGCAGGTTTGTGTTGATGTGCAGATTGCTCCAAAATTAGGGAAAGGCTGAGGGTTAGGGGTGTACGCAGCAGAAATGAGCATTTGGGTTTGTCATGTGGAACAAACGAGTTCCACCAAAAACTTACACGTCTGACATTGGCCAATGTGACATCAAAACACATCAAATGTACCTATGTTACATCAAATGCAACTCTGCGTGTTTTAGGGGGGGAGTAGTTTCTCATGAAATGCTGTAAATTAAAACCATATATATATATACATTAACCCTCTTCCTTCCAGAAGGCTGCTGCAGCAGAATGACACAACCAGGCCATTAGTATAAGTTATAACCTGACTTCTATGGGAGGAGGTGCATCAAGAAGTTCAAGGACACTCACAACGTGGGGCACCTTTCCATTTGATTCTTTGCAATCCAGGTCTTAGAGCAAGAGACAGCACAGCAACAGCCCGGTAGCAAAGGCCAAATTTTGATTTCCAACTGCTAGTGTGGCCAAATGGTGCTGAGCCCTGGCTGATTTTGTTGCACGCTGCGAGGGTACCAGTCTGCTTCCCCTAGCTGTCAGTGTAAGAAGACCTCTGTTCAGAAGGCTAAATGTGCCCTGACCGCGGGCCGCCTCGGCTAGGCTGTGCAGAAGGGCTACGTCAAGGCATGAACTGGATCCTCCAAAATCTCTGCCATGTCCTCTTGTCCTGCGATGTCCTTCCCAAACAGGAACTCCCCACATGTCCAATGAGGCCTCCTTTGCTGTTCATTTTGCCAGCCTCGTGTCGGTTGCCCCCACATCCAGAAGAGCTGTTTCCTGCAGAGAAGCCGTAATGTGGATCATGGGTTTTGATTAATAGATCCACACATTCTTTATGCCTAAATGCATGCCACAATTTATGAGTAACAACAAGGATGTGTTCTCCAAAGAAAGTAATACTTGACTAAATTGTTCTCTTGACGTAAACCTGTAATTTAAAAATTATATATATTTAGAGTGCAAGTCAAAACAGGAAGTGCATTCCCAAAGCGGATAAAGATATTTCTGAACCTAAATATCTAGTGATACAAAATTGCCTTGAAATGTCTCTCCCTTTCCCGCCTAACAAAACCACCCTTTACCAAATAAGCCTGCTATTTATGGGAGCACTTTGCTCTACATGCAAGTTAGCTATTGCTGCCTCTTTCAGTGGTGAGACTGAGGACTTTTATAGTCACAGGCTGTCCAAAGAGTATTCTGCCAGCGAAAAGTAAAAGTACATCCATCAAAAGCAAAGCGAATTTGGCATTGAGAAACCGTTTATAAAAATTCAGATAAGAAGGAATCTATCAGGGAAAATCAGTACAATCCAGTGGCAGAGGACTAGATTTCCAGAGGGAGATTCAGCTAGCTAAATGCAGACTTTTTCATCTTAGCTACCACTAACTGCTCTTGGCTCCATTCATCCACCACGGGGGGCTAGGCAGCATAGGCAGGGCTGTGGTGCTTCTCGTCCTCAAGTAGGCTAAAATAGAAAAGCCAGAAATGTGCTCCGAAGGTGCCTGGTTCTCTCCATTAGCTAGAAGCCGTCTCGCACAGCTGGTTTGGCTGCAGACAGCCACGTGGCGAGTACCAGAGGTTAGGTGCTGTGGTGCTACTGCAGGAGTGAATTTCAACATCAGCTGAGAAATATCAACAGCAAATGAAAACAGGTTGTGAACAGGGGGGTGGAAGATTAATTATGGCAGGTATCAGTTGATAGGAAGCAGTTGCTATGTTGTCTGACTTCTTACTTCCACTCAGGGAGCAGCAGCCTATGTGTGATCAACCCCTTCAGCAGGCAGGAACGGTGCCTGTGCAGAGAGCAACAGAGAGAGCTGCAGGAATCACCCTTCTCCTTCATTATAGAGTTGCCTACGTGCAGCATATGCCACCAAAGCAAAGTAGTCTGCCTCTAAAAGCATTTGGGAACTCACAAGTTAGCAAAACCTATATGTACACACACAGGTCTGCACACACACACACATATATATATTCATATATCAAATGTTTTATTTATAACTCAAGATTTTGCATAGGAACTGGTTGTACAGATGTTAAAACAAGACCTCATGAAACATGTTCCAACGAGAAGAGTAAGTCTGGCGTGATTGCAACTAGATACAGGAACACCAGTTTTGCTAAAGCCCTAAATCCCAATGTGATTTCTGATTCACGATATTCAGATACGTAATAGCTGAAGTAGTGACTCAGAAGAGACAGAGCCATTGCCTCAGTGCTATTTTCATTACTTTATGAGGCAGAAATTAGCACAGAACTAAAACATGTCATTAATTCCATGGCAAATTCATATTATTGTTGTACTATTCCGTGCAATTGAAAACCAGCAGATTTTTTTTTTCTGCTGTATTTCTGCTAAAACCATTTACTGCAGGCATGGATGCATGACTACAAGTTGCTCTGTGGGTAGGTAGCCTGGAGAGATCACCTCCTTTGAGACCTGAGCTCAACCCGGGCTCCCTTTATTTCCCAGCAGATCTGGACACATTTCTCCTAACAGAGACAAAGTAAGGTAGATAACCTGATCTATGACCTGCCTTGGTAACTACTGCCCATAACTGCAGAGTCATCATGCTTTGCTCTAGGCTAAAGGGGTAGCATGACAAGAAAAACAAATAGTTCCTATAGCAATACTGCCACTGCCGGTAGGTGAAATATCCGTAGGTGATCAAAGCTGGGCAGTGCAGTGCCTGGGCTGAATTATAGCTCTGCAGCAGTATGCTTTTTAAGGAATTTAATTATGTGTAGCCCTGCATCTACTGAGCAGCCCCCTGAAGCCATAGTTCTTACAGCATCTTTGGTATGTAACTATCTGGCTGTCAGAATACACACTCGTCCATTTGCTCCCCAAAGCATCCTTGCAAGAAGCACTAAACATCCTCATCTGTTCACAGCTGCAGAGAAGGTCTGAAGGTTGCTTTATGCCAACATCTGCTCTGCAGGTTGGTTGTGCCCTGGTGAAACAGGTTTAGCCAGGTGCGCTGTACCACGGTGGCCATGGGTACAGGGGCATAAAGGTGCCTCAGACCAATCTAATGCAGTCTCCTCCTTTCCAGACACAGTTTCTTTCGTTTAATAAATGTTGAACCGAGACCATGCTAGTGCTGTCACATTGCTACACTAACACCAGGAAAACACCACCAACCCTCTCAGTAGCCACCTTCTCTACAAAACATGTGCCTCGGTGTTCACATCACTCCTTTTGATGTATGCTATTGTCAGAAGAGCACTGTGTATTTGAAGTTTCAATGTGACTCATACATAATGAATTTTTTTTAACGTAAGTCAACACTGTTTTGCTAACCGAAGTTACAGCATGTCTTCAGCATGTATTAGAAAGTAACCACTCAGGAGAATGCCAGAAAATCACAGAAAAAGACTTCAGGCACTTTATTCAGTTGGTTTTTACTTAAAATAATAATAATAAAAAAAGCTTACACCCTTGTCTGATGGTTTTACAGTCCATTGCACAATAACCTGTTATTATGCGATTTTTTTTTTACCACACTCACCTAAGGCAATAAGAGCTCTTATAATTGAAGTGAAATATTGAAGCAAAATTTTCTACCAACTACACCATTATGAGTGATACTGATCTGCAGCACTCTGGTTCTAGTTCATTTGTAGGGGACAATAATAAAATATTCCTACTAACTCGATTGTTTTATGTCACGAAACAGAAATGCCAAAATCAAGGTCAAGAGTATGGGAGCATTTTAATTTCCCTGGTGTTAGTCCACAATAAAACTCCTCAGGATACAGTCTCCTGGTCTCCTGCAAGTCATTATGTATTTAATTTTCTCCCTGTAAAGTGCTTTTCTTGAATGCAAAGTCTGTGTATTCTAGAGGTAAGTGCATTAAGATAAAAGCTTCAAAGAGTCTTTTTCTAAAGACATCTTATAATGTCTCATAAGCTTCCTTGTGAAATTCCAGTGCAAACCCCAACCATACTGTCTTCAAAAGAATTCCCAATGCATTTTCTTTATTTATACAAAGGAAGGAAGGAAAATTAAAGGGCAGAGGGAGGGGGAAACTGCGATCAATGTTACGGCCCTGCAGATTGCTGGAGTCAGACACTCTGGACCCTTGGAGTGAAAAAAAGATCTATTAGGCAAGGCACCGCATGGGAGTTTGCTTGTATCTACTTGTCTTGGCTTCCACGGCCTTCAGAGAATCTCGTCTCTCAGACGCTACTGTCCTGCCAACTCCCCCCAACGCAGCAAAGCCCTGGCACATTTTCCAGCAGCTTGCTCCTTCCTTCCTGGACTGTGTCTCCCTCCGGGAGGAGCCCCCATCAGAAACAGCCCTAAGCTAACCTCCCTCAAATCACTACTTTACCAGTACGACTGCCCCAAAAATTACAGTGGTGTGCTGAGACGACTGGCTGACACGCCGCACAAACCTGTCTCACTGGTTTCTCTTGCTGCCTCCCAATCTTCTTCTTTTATCTACCCATTGCCCTGTGTTTTATAGAATGGGCTCTCTGGGGTGGGGAGTGCCTTCGCAGTGCCTGCACACCATCCCAAAGCGCTAGTGCCCTAGATGTCCTAATAAATAACAATCCAACCAGCCACAGCAGGAAGTCTCATCGTTAAAGATGAGGCAGGTAGAGCATACTGCCGCAACTAGCTTAACATGCAGTTTGGCTTTATCTTGTCTCTCTTCCAAGACTCTGCAGCAGAATTTTTGTGAGACTGTGGGCAGCTCTTCCTGCTAAGGAGCGCACCAACTGCTCTGCTCAGACAGGCTTGATGGCTCTGAAAAGCCCAGTAAAGGGGTAAAAAAACCCCCTCCTTCGTACATTTGTCATCCCTTAGGCAGTTCTTGTGGTCCCAGGGGCTGACTCCAATTTCAGGAAGGCTGCGCTTTCCCCTCCAGCACTGCTGGGCACCAGAATTTCTTCTGAGGGCCACCATCCCTGTCCAGTTCCTCCCCTGGGACCAGCCCAGACATGTACTGGGGGCTCAGATAGGTCCCAGTCTTTACTATGATGCTGTTTCCACCGTGACTGGGCACTTGTGAAGGTGGCAGATGCTTATCTGCATTCAGCTTTTGGCTCAAGAAAATAGGTCTTGCAAATTTGTAGTCTGCCTCCATGAATGACAAAATCTGCAGTTGGCAGGAAGAGCTCAGAAAATCATACCCTAGACTAATGGGAAGTCACAGAAAAAGCTCCAGAAAAGCCATGTTAATCTTGCCGGTATAGGTGCTGTTTGCATGGCTGTGGCACACCTGGCGGTCTTCAAATCCTGCTGCTTCGTAGTGTAGGCATCGCAAACCTCTAACTTTACATCGCCAGCCTCTGCCCAGCACCATGCCAGCCCGAAACAGCTGCTATCCAGGCTCAAAAGAGTTTGTTCATGAGCTAAAAGGGAAGTGAGGCATGTTCGGGGTAGGAAGGGCAGTAGCCAGTAACACGACAGTGTTACATCTCTGCCTTCCTAGTGCTCCCAGCAAGGGAAGGAAAAGCCGCTTACACTACCTAAATTTAGTGTAACTGGGTGATTTCTGCCTTTTACATGGTTATTTAAATGCATTCTTCCATTGTGCAAACACAGATATGACAGCAGGGAGAGAAAATTAAACGAGAGAGCGCCTTACAGAGGGACTGAAATAAACTGGATATTGCCACTAGTGGATGTTAGGAACGACGAACACAGGGGAATGCAAATGGGGACAAGCAATGTAAAATCAGAGCAAGTGTATACAGAAGTCCATAATGAAGACTGGGTCCTCTTCTGAAGATACACGATCCACCCATGGTGCATTAGCCCCGCATGGCTCAGTTGGGGACGAATTAGGTGGGGAGAGCATCACTCATCCCAGCGGTACAGGCAGCTGCTTCCTGTAACAGGGGGGCACGGCGGACCCTGTAGTTTTCAACAGACGTGCTGTTCAGACAACTTCAGTGCTTTTTGGGTTACAAGTAGGAGCTGGTTTTGTGCCCACTTCTGTATCTGACAGCTGGTTGCGAAATTATCTTAGCCGCTAACTCAGTGCCCAGACTGGGCTTCCAAGGGCTCCTCCATCAAACTGGAGCAACCACATTTACTGGGCTGCCAATCTCCCCTTGCTGCAGAAAAACCTCTGAGTTGAACATTTATGTGCTCCAGACTGTGAGAAAATGACTCCAAAGCGACCTTTGTTTTACCTGCAGGTATAATGCCCTGCGCTGTGATCTTGTCAGATCTTGTTAACTCATCAGTGCTAGGGTAATCTTGGATGATAAAAGTCAAGGAAGACCTCACTGTTGAGGGAGGTTGTGCCTGTAGAATCACGAAAATGTGAACAATGAGGCACCAGCACCCTTTTTTTTCCTCATTTTACAAAGAACTTTACAGGAGTCATTAACAACATGTTATGGATGGCTTGTGAAGAGCCCCAGATCTAAGATCCTCCGGGAAAGAAAAAACACTGGCTTAGGGCTGGACTGAGCTAATCTACTTTATACAAGCTGCTGTGTAGCCAGCTTGTCTTTTTTTTTTCCTCCCTCTTCAGTACCCTAACTTTAAAAGAAAATATTGTGCACTGCACGATACAGTCTGGAGTTGTTTTCTGAAGCAGATTTTAGGATGCCTTGTGTGATGCTGGTGTCTTCATGCCTTCTTGCCATGCCTTCACCTGGACGTTTCTCTGTCTCTACAATGAGTTTCCAATGCTGTGCAGCCACCTCCAAAGCTGTGACACCTCCAAACTTCCTACGATGAAATCCAGGGAGCAGAAATCAGGACGCTGGTATGCCAGGCTGCTTTTTTCTTCCAAAGTTAGAGGATGTGCCCAGCAGCACGAGTGAAAGAGGGCAGGAACACAAACACTCTCAAAGTGTCAGGACGTCTCTGTCGCCTTCCAGCAATGCCATAATCCAGGGCCCACAGTGGGAGTTGAAGCAGGAGTGCCTGTCCTGCTCAAATCCGTCTTAAAATGAGTTGGTCAGCTCAGGTGCCAGGGTCTGCAGGGAAAGTGATTCTTGTCACCTGGCTCCACCTCACAGGTGCCCCGGTACAGTGGCACCAAAACAAAAACTGCTCTGTACCTCCAGTTTTTTCAAGCTTTGGAAATACAGCTAAACACCCTTGCTTTTGGTTTTGCCTCATTTTGAGTCCTAGTAATAATGGAGCAGAGGGACAGTCTAAATTTCTGCAACTAGCACGGCTCCGTAAATGTGTCCCTGTACCCAAGGAGGAGGTTGCAGGGAAGAATTTCTGAGCTCTAGCACCTTACTCTGAGTTCCACCAAGGTGAGCTGGCTGCACAGGTGCTAAGGGACATATTTAAAATAAGCTAGTGTGCGGCCAGCAGACAGTCACCTCCACAGAAAGATGATTTATTATATTTGTAGAAATGCAGATATACCCCTAGAAGTCAAGAGCTGCATGCCTACAGCAAAGAGAGTATCGTCTCCCAAGCTTCTTGCAGGGTAAAATAAAATTTAAAAATCAATATAGATCTGTAAAGTAATAACCTCTATGTGTGATGTCCAATCATCTCTGCTCATGGAAAGACCTGTCGGGATCCAACAGCCCTTGTGACACAGCAAGGAGGAAATTTAAGTCACCTCACTTAGTTTAGTTAATCTCCACTAATTGATGGAATAAAAGCCAAAGCCCTGAGCACCGAGGTACTCCAGATTCCAGATGTTTTAAATATCCAGGGCAGTTATAAAGCTACCATGATCCTTTAATACTGAATCCAAACAGTTATTTTCCACTCAAGCTTGAATGTTTGGAATTCACTAGGTTAGGGTTAATTACAGAACAATAGATGAGGAAATATTTGTGAGACTGGAAAAGATGCAGAAGTGGATGTAAGCCTGAAAATTCACGTCCCAGGTCTGCTTCTGAAAAACCTTGTTCAGAAACCCCCAATCCTCTTACCATCTAAGGGAAACCGCCCTCAAGGTGAGCACTGGACAGACCATCTCTGCTAACAGCCTGTGATCTGAGAACATGAAAGGACGAGCTCCAAAGGAAGGGAAACCTGTGGAAGAAGCGAAGATTAAAAAAGCCCAAGAAAGAGAGCCTGTAAATGAAGCACAGGGATCACTCCCAAAAGGAAAGACAAAACCCTAGTGCTGATGTGTCCCTCAGGACAGGGCAGTGGGTGTGAGTCAAGGGGTGGTAGCCGGAGAAAGGGAGCGCGGATCAAAGTGGTGGGATGAAGTTTTGCAGACAGTGTCCGAAGACCAAGGTGAAAGCAGCTTATTCATGTTTGTCGTGGATCCAGGAATAAATGGGAGAAACAGCACATATGACATTATCCTTGGAAACTGGGCAGAGGTACTGCAGTTTAAAATGAGAGTGACTGTCTATAAGATACCCACGTAAGACTTTCCTCAAGAAGTATTTCTAGTCAGTAGATCTCGGAAAATTAAATAATTTTTTTTTCATGCCATTTTGAGTCAGCTTTTATTAAAACTAACGGTTGGTGCTGTGTGACAAGTTAGTTCCCCATTTCTCTGGGTATAAACCCTGAGTGGTGGATCAGCTCATCAGATGCTGATGTCAGCCCCGAAACCCTGCAGAAACATGACAGCTGGGCGGGATCTGTTCCACAAGGCTTTTCTGCAACACTCCCAAAGCTGGTTGAAATATATTGAGCTTGCCAATAAAAAATATTCTGTGCTGCTGTCTTTCGTCCCACATCCAGTGCTATCTCTCCCCCGTCCATGATGTCCTGGTGAGGTGGCTCCATGAGGTGCAGACGGTTGCAGGGCTGGCATGCTCATCTCCTCCCCGCTGGTCCCTCTGCTCCACCACACAAGACACAGACCCCCTGAGTGAAGCAAATCTTCACTTACACACAGTTTGCACAAGTAGCATCAGCAGATTTGTTGCTTAGAGGGTGCAAGCAGCCCACATTTTTAATGATTGTGCAAGAAATTTCACTGAGAACAAAGCCTGAGCTCCAGAGGTTTGGGAATTTATGGAAATAAAAATTTCCATAGCTATTTTGGATTTCCAAAGCAGCCTTTCTGTTTGTATACATCCAGGCAGCAGACAGGCTGTCCTCTCTCCCGTCTCCCATAAGGAACCATCTCGCTGCTTTACCTTCCCCTCTCCAATCTGCCTGCTGGCTCTGGAAGCAGCCCTGGAAATGTGACAACAAAAGCTGCACGGACAACACCAAAACCAGCTAGAAAAGCAGCCCATGATGGGCAGATGAGAAGAGACCGTCTCTTTTCCCCATCTGGGACCACTGCGTTGCTGTGCAGAGAGAGCCCTCGAGTTCAGGAAGGAAAGAAGAGCTACGATCCACCGTGCTAGCTGTTCCCAATGTTTCCGTCACATTTTTCACTAGTAAGCGCTTGAAACCAAAGCACGGGGATTTTCATGGTACTGAGCACTAAAGCATTGGGTTTTGTGGGTGCTCAGAGAGCCAGTCTAATCAGGCAATATTCCCCGTGAGGCTGGGCAGTGCAAAGGCCTTTGCAGCCCAGGCTCTGCTGTGCTCAGGTCCTTTATGTCCACCTAACAGAGCCGAGTGGCTCTACCTGCTTACGTTGGGGTAAGATGCCTCCCTGCCTCTCTTTTTATACCTTTTATTTTCTTACTTTTTTTTTTTTCCCTTGCAGTTTGCTCCTGTGGCTTGCACATAAAACAGCAGGGGCATGTCATTGATTGCACAGGAGTGGGACACATGAGGCGAGGGGAGTCCAACTCTGCTCCTCGGTCCCACCTGGTGCCAAACTGGGGAGCCATGGTCAGGTCCCTGCAGCCTCCATGCTCTGTTGCTCATGAGTGGAAACTGGACAGAAAGGATAGAGGGATCCCGGGGTTTTGCAGGCATCTCCCAGGGCACAGAACAGCCACGTAAACCAAATCGTCACTGGAAATGACAAGGAGGAGGGCTCCGTTTCAGTATGTTCTCCTCTCCCGTGCAGGAAGCTGCTGGATGTTGCTAGTGAAGGGTCTGGTGGGTCATGGTGACATCTCAGCTTCAGACATTCTTTCACTAGTGTCTTTCACCTTTCCTGGTCAGGAACTTCTGAGTCAAATGAAAGGAGAGAGGTTTGTCCCTTTTCCCAATGCATAAAAATTATGACATAGTTCTACAGACTAAAAAGTTCAAAGGTTGGAGCACACAGGCATACGGAAAACCCAAATGAAGGAAACACCTAAAACTTTAATTCAGATGCATAATTGTTTCTATCAGCTCCTTTTGTGGACATTATAGGGAAACTGGGTCTTACAGGAACCTATGAATGTGAACAACTCGTCAGTTTGGTAGACCAGGATGGGATCAGCAGCCAGTAAATACAGGCAGCACAGAAAAAGACAACAAGAAAAGAAAATGGGAGGAAAAAATGGTAACGAGAACAGCAGCCTCCATCAGGAAGTTGAGAGCAGGGAGAAAAAAGTCTTGAATCCCACACAGAGAGAAGAGCGCGGTATTTTCATCTGGAAAGGAGAATTTCAGAGACTTTCAAAGACCAAGCATCCAACTAAGCTGATTTCTTTAGGAAGCAGCATGGCACCAGAATTTTTCTTTAGGTACCTGGCATCAAAATGAAAGCACAAGCTAGACAGCTGAGGCTGGCGGGCAGTCCTGAGCATCCCCAGGTGAACTGGCTCTGAAAAACTGGCTCTGTGTATTTGGACGCAACTGCGGCGACAAGGACTGCTTCAGCAGGCTCATATGGGCTGAAAAGTCAATATGAGAACCCAGAGCGTGGAAGTGCTGACAGGATGAAGGCATCCTCACAGTGTTTGAACCCCGTCCAAGACTAACATAAGTGAAAACCTCTGGAGAAGCTGTTCTTGTTGAATTGCAAGTTGCTTTCCCCCCTTATTTAAATAAGCCAAAGTAGTTAAATTTAGATGATAAGAATCTGAGCTGCTTATCTGAGCCTTATCAGTGAATTCTACCTTTCAAAAATAGTTATTCAAATTCTTACTTCATCAGGCTTTAGGAGGCAATACACTTAAAGAAATAAAACATGGAAAAATCCATTTGAAGGTGCTGGCTTCATCTGCATGGCAATGAAATGTTCTCAAGAAAGGCGTTTACTTTTAATTAGTAATAAGGCAAATGCAAACCACCACAGGCCACATTTGAGAAAATGCTGCAGTTCAAAGTGAGAAAAGGCTTTTATTGAATGAAAGTGGCAGGGAATACCATTAACTGAATGTCAACACAATCATCAGAGCAATCTATCAACCAGCATAAAGAAAGTATAAAATCACACAGGCAAGTTATGGGCATAATAGAAGTTTGATGGTATTTTTGCACTTTGACTCCAGGAGAGAGAGGTTTCTCCACAACAAAGGACGATCATCCCAAAAGCAAACCCCAGCCCTAACCAGGAGGGGCTGGCTCCAACCTAGCAAGTTTTTGAAGATTCCCTACTCCAAGGATTTAACACCACCCTCCTCACCAGTGGGGTTGGTTCGTGTTCTGACACGATACGCTGTATTGTCACGCTTATAGCCCATGCCTCCATTAATCTCTACCACTATGAAAAGCTACTTCTTGTGAATAGGGCATCAGACAAGCCACATCCTTGCACGACCCAGCGCTGTGCCTGCTGCTCTGCAGCCACGCTGGGGGTCCCATGGTCACCTTGCTCTTAGCTGGGCAAAGGGCCATGGCCAGGGAGGACACCAACTTTGGGGTCAGAGGATGCACAACCCCTGCAGCTGATGAGCTGAGGCTGGGAGGGACAGGCTATGGGTCACCCATGCATCAATGTGCTGTGATCTGCTCCCAACAGCACATAGAGTTGATTTTTTACAGAAATCTTTCCCCTTTATTTCTGTTCTCTCTTGGGTCAAATTCTTGAGCTTGGAGTTATTCCTTAGGGCTGGGGCTGCCCCTTCTTGAACAGTGGAAAACCTGTACTATACCACGAGCGCTGCTAGCAGCCAATACACACTAAGTCATCACAACAACAAATTTCTGGGCAGATTTCCAACCCCTCTCCCCACACAGCTAGCACCATAAAGAAATCTCTACCAGGAAAAAAAAACACAAAGAAAGAAAATAGGGGAGGGTGCTTGAGCACATCTCCCTCCAAGAGGTGCAGAGCCAGCCTCCATAATGTGCAACCCAGGAGTGCTCAGCGCAAGGGCACGCGACCCCCAAAGAGCCCTTCCCCGAGAGTGCACAGTAATACTAACCATGTTCAGCTGCATCAGAGAGGGGGAATGATGCTTATTCTATTTTCTTGCTTTGCTTGTGCTCCCCTTTCATTTGCAAGTGCCTTGAAATGATAAAAGCCGCTGTCCTGGAGGAGCAGGGGGTGATGGTGCTGCAGGAGGAAGTGCGAAATAGAAGAATGGCTAAATGGGAGTTTGGTGATCTCAGCTCTGTGTGAGATAAGAGAAACAAGGACTATGTTCAGCTCCACCAGGCTCGACAACAAGGGCACGAAATGCTTCTGAGTGGGCTAAATGGCTCCAGCTCCAGAAAAAGACAGTTGAGTCGCTGAGATTACACTTCATTGGCACTATGGGAAGGCAGCCTCTCTGCTAGGCAGCCTACACTGTCCCCTTGTACAAAGCCTTTTCATGAGCTACTGGGGACACGCTGCCAAACATCTCAGCAAATACCAGTGCTGTAATGTCATCTCGGGAAGCAGAGAAGCCCAAAGCCACCAGGACAGTCTCACTGCCCTCATGGTCCATTCCCGCCGCCCCTGCTCCTGCCCTTCCCTTCCCTCCTGGGAAAATTTGCCCCTGTTCCCCATGACCCATCTCCCCCAGGAGGCTGGATGGGGACCTTGTCCCACCCCCCATAGCAATGTCAGTAACAACATGGGCAATGCTTTCATCTAGGGAAGGACTTGGGTCTGCTCCCATGTCATCATGTCTTGTTTAAGTATTTGTCCAGGGTTTGGTTCCAGCTGGGAGGAGACAGGGCTACAGCTACACAAACCTCCAAAAAGTCAGTGCAGATACCTTGTCCAAGCCAGTTTTCCTCACAGCAATGACACACACATCTGCGGCTCTTCTCCGTCATGCCAAGAGGGCAAATGTCCCATCTTGTCTGTGCATGCAGCTGGCTGCACTGAGCTGGCCTGCTAGTGTCTGACAGCAGAATTTTGCCCTAAATACGCTACTACCTTCCTAGCAGTGCTCAGGCTGCTTGGAGCTCACCTGGCTAGGAGCTACATTTAAAATAGGGGACCTGGAATATGCTGCTGAGATGCTGGTACGGAGACTTGTCCATGCCAGGCATCCCAGCTGACATCTCTGTCTCTCTGTACTTTCTCTGCTGCTAAAAGAAAATGTCCCACAGGAAAATGAAATCTTGGTCAACTTTGGTGAATGACACCAGGAAGCACCACCATCAGTGCCGTGTAGAAACGAACATGCCATGAAGGTGCTCAAGGCTTTATGTTACACAGGAGAGATTCAGAGCAAAGTGGGACCCTCATGTTATGCTGAGGTATTGAGATGGATGATCAAGAGCATGGTCTTTTCCCCTTGCAGGTATCTGCCAGGGGTTTTCTGCAGGGCTTGTTATGCGCCGCAGCCACAGAGCAGGTCACTAATGCAGGCAATGCTAGAGCAGTGAGCTGGCAGCACCTTGAAACAGTCCACGGAGAGATCTCAGTGATGCAATCCAGCAGATTGTGCAGGGAGGGGGTCTAACTTCCCTCCAAATTCTTCACTTCCCAGATTAAGTTTTGCATGGGATATCAGGAGGAAAGGCTTGGCTGGGCCTCATTCATGAGACTGCTTGTGTGAGCTTGAGATGGAAGTGTGCACAAATGCATGCATCGTCTATGTTTGTACCCAGATGTCTGACTTACACACACAAAACAAGGACAAATGGATCAGAAAAAAAGTTAGAATAGTTTTGGGGGTGTCGGGAGGGTTTTTCTTACTCTTTCTTTCTTTCTTTTTTATTTGATCTTTTCTGTGTTGAGGGTGTGGTCCAGTTGATTCAGCAATTTTGTTCTCTGAAGGAACCATTTTACCACTCTCAGTTTATTTTCTCAACTACAAAACCTGAACCTAAGCCTCTTTTTTCCTAACCATGCCTTGAAAATAAAAGGACTTGGAACTAGATGCTGAGGTAGTATATCCATAGGAACGTTTCCTACACAGTGCTTTTTCAGGCAGCCTGTTCTGAGGCTGGGCAGAGCAGAGCAAGTTCGACTAGGTTGCTTCCAGGGGTCATTCAAGTCAAAATCCGTGGTTACGCGAGCCCAGCCTAGTGGCTCCCAGCTGGTGAGACAGTGGTTCCCAAGGGAATAAACTCTGCTAATGCTGCTTGCTGGAGCTGGGAGCACTGGGGAGGTGCCTGAGTGGCCCTGGGCACAGGCAGCCTGCTCCAGCCGTGCCTCCTGGTCCCAGCAGCAGGATGGGACGAGACATGGGGCTCAGCCAAGGTCCTCTGGTGAGGCTCAGCTACCACAGAAAGACAACCTTTGGGGGGCTGTAGTTGCCATGTATATGTTGTGAAACGCCTCCATAAATGAAACAAAGAGGCTACTGCGTGTAGTGCAAAGGACCTGGTGAGGGATGCTGCAGATGGTATGCAAAAACGTCCCCAGAGCAGAGCAGAAGAGCCCCTTGCCTTGCCGTGTTGTTTTCAGCATTCCCGCAACACTTTGTCTTTTGAGCTCAGCCTTACAAGCTTCAAGGCAAAGCAACAAGTTCAAGCACGAACCTAATTGAAGCTCGGAATAAAACCCATACCTGACAACTTTAATTATTAGGCTGATGCGTCATATTTACATTAATTTGAGGACTACTTAGATTCAGTTACAATAATTCTTCCATATATTCGTTCCAAGATATTTCAATGACTTAGCAGATAGCATATATAATCAAAGCATAGCTAAAGAAACGAGTTTGTTTTCTACAGACAAATTGTTCCTGTACATGGGTGCTGACTACAGCATCTTGTGCATGCATCTGCATGGATGTGCCTAAAACGGTATCAGCATTCTGCACACAGGTGAGACAAAGGACAGGGACTGGAAAGCCCATGAGCCTTGGTCGTGTTCCCAGTATCAAATCACAGTCCCTGTCGGGGGGGCCTGTGTCCACTGTGGCATGTGCTTTTGCAGCCTGGAAGTACTGCTGGATTCCTCTTTTGCTGTTCATTGATCACCCTGCAGCAGTGCCCAGCACAGACTTTTTTCACCATCATCAGAAAGTTTATTCCAGGTGGGACTAGGCTCATTCTCCCTGCCTCTTGCCCTGTGCCATTTTTCAGGACACAGCTTACATCTGTTAGATGCAGAACGTGTCAATGCACTCACGCAGAGTGCCACAACAGCGGCTCCTTGCAAGCTATCACGTTCTGTTCTAGTTGTTTGATAACTCCGAGCTATAACCTCTGCTGTCTGTGACTGATAAGGTGTGAAATGATCTGCATCCCCAAAGCCAACAACCTGTCTCCCCTTCCCACCACCACCAACACCCCAGGACAATGCTGCCATACTCGAGATCTAGAGAGTGAAGAGTGAAAGCTGCTGCCCAGATGATCTCCACCTTTATGTCTGGGTTTCTTGCACTCACCTGGGACAATACAGACAGTTGAGATGTATGGCAAAGAACTGCTCTTCTCCCAGGCGTTAGAGATGAAGGCACACCACAACTTTAGAGTCCAAGTTCTGTTTGAAGACTTGTGTGCTCACAAAACTTCCTCTCAGCATGTTGTGGGGGGACAACAGTGAGCAGAAAGGACCTCTCTCTGAACATGAATTTTACTCTCAAGGTAGAGGATGAGCAGATAAATTTGGGCTACTTTAAAATACAGTAAAAATTCTGGGAGTCTGACTATTCTACACTCGGCAGTGGTGGGGATTAGTTTCCTAAGCACTCTGCCTGCCTTGAGGAAGGTCCTGATTTCACGGAAGCACGATCTAGCTCTGAAAGCTACTGTATTTCATCATTCACTTCCAGCTGCTTATTCCTTCCAACCTTTTTTTTCCTTTGATTGACCTGACCAAGCCGATACCGCCTGTGTGCTGCAGACCCGCTGTCCCTGCAGAGCGCACGGTGGGCGGGGGACAGTGTGACAGGGGATGGTGTGACAGGGGACAGCGTGGCAGGGGACAGCGTGGCAGGGGACGGTGTGGCAGGGGACACTGTGGGGGGGACAGAGTGTCAGGGGACAGTGTGGCAGGGGACAGCATGGGG